>CM022672.1:21925627-21938127 GCA_012295275.1 Chrysomallon squamiferum | reverse complement strand
TAATGTTTGGTTTTTGCGTGACAACAAAAGAAAACAGGTTCTTTAAGTCAATTTACATCCTGGATTGCTATGAAAAGTGCATGGGTCAATAGTCAAATATGTCTGTCTGAACCTTGCTATGATAATGACCAGGTGTACGTGTAAAGCAGTTGAATTTAGTTGCCTCTATACAAAAAAAAAAAATAAAATAAAATAAAATAAAATAAAATAAAATAAATATGATAAGTAATAACGATATAATAATATAACTGAGGGTTTAATCCGTCTTTATTGAGATGTTATTCATAAAATAAAATTAAAATTCCTAAGGATTCACAGATCGAGAGGTGGGGTGTGTAAGTGCGTGAGGGGGTGAGTCCTTCGTTATTTTCTCCGTTCGATGTAATTTACTTCATTTATCCGAATTGTACGTTATGCATCTTAGTGATGGTTCCCTGTTTTCTAAATATTTTGATCTGTTTCTATATGCAAGGGCGAATTATCTTTTTGGTAAGATGGTGGTGGTTTGAGAGAGAGAGAGATTAAAGCATCTGTATTATTATTATTATTATTGTTATTGTTGTTGTTGTTGTTGTTGTTGTTTTTATTTTAGCCCAGGAGGATGTGTTCCGTGTAACTGTGTTTACACTTAACACTGATTAAGTATTTTAAATATTCACCTAGTTGTCGATTTGCATATTTTTATGAGGCTTCTTTTATCGAAAATACAGAGATGCTTTTGTCAGTTGCATGAATATGACTTTTTAACACGTTCATTTTTCTCATTATTCAATACGCCTCTATTTTCTGAAATGGGGATCCGCCCATGCAAAATAAAATGTGACAAAAATGTTCGTGAATTCTTTTCATATATACGTCTTATGGTTTTTATTCATTGTCATTTTTTTTTTTATATAATACAGTTTCATTTTTAAAAAAATTTAAAAAATTAAAAATAAGAGAAAAAAAATAAATAATAAAAGATATATAATACAAGCATTCAGATGGCTAGAATGGATTAATAAAATAATCAATACGGATTATGTTTAAGCGATAAACTATTATATTAATCCATTATTGTGTGTCAGAATAGTCAGTTACAATCCATAGTCTGATCTCGATCAGTTCATTTGCAAATGTATAATGAGCATGTATCACTGCATTAAACTGTATTGGAAAACTCAAAACCTTGATCCATTCATTTTAAGTGTATTGCGATCATGTATCGTTGTTATCAGTTTTAACACATAATCGTATCTCGGTCACTTCATTGTAAAAGTATATAACGACCGTGTCTCATTACAACCAGTAATAATTTAACCCCACACCTCCACCCATTTATTACAAGTTTATAATAAATATGTATCGGTACAGTGAAATTATAAAATGGAAAACATAAATCATATCTTGATCCGCACAGCTTAAGTTTATAATAACAGTGTTGTTATTATCGTCAGACAAAATTTAAAATCTTAACTAGACCAGTTTTTTTGTAAATTCATAACGAATGTGTATCAGTACAGTAAATTATAAAGCAAAACTCATGCCCTGATCCATTTGTTGTAAGTTTATACCGACCATACAGTGTATTATTTTAGGCATTTACTCTGTTTGATAATTGTACATGTTTTGACTGTTAACGTATTCCATTACTTAACGTATCACTGTTACCATTCATAATGCAGAGTCTAACATTGTTCAATTTCGTATGCTCACAATCAACGGAAAAACTTTGTTTTATTATTATTTACTTTATAATAGTTTTTTTTTACTTCATTTGTACAACCAGTCTTGAATAATAATAACGCATTACAGTTAGAAGTAATATTGTTAGTAAAACAAACGGCCCGAAGTATGGTAACAAAGAAAGACAGTAAAAATAGCGTTGTTACATGTTATGTTTGTTTCTGACTAATGGCGTCGTTTGACAAATACAAGATTTGCTGTGTTGGTTTCTTTTATTCAGAAAATATTAAAAGCAGCGGTCGAGTTTATATTAAGTCCATAGGTCACTCCAGAAAAAAAAAAAAATACATGGGTATATTTATGAACATACATAAATAAAATGTAATTAATGTTTTTGTTATGGAAAATAGATCGCCATTGTGATAAATCTAACATAAGTGATTGCTGCCTGCCATAACTTACAGTTAAAACTGATGTCAAAGTAATAACAATCGTATTAACCACTAATTGAATAGTAGTTTTGTTTTCCATTTATTGTAATGCAATATTTCTTTCCAGTATATATATATATATAAAAAAAGTAAATACATAAATAAATAAAAATAATAAATTAAAAAAAAATTAGTAGTATATATATATAATAAAAAAGAATATTACACCCCCCAAAAAAAAATCCAGCCACCCCTCCCCACAATAAACTACAATTAAAAAAAAAAAAAAAAAAAAAAATATTCCTCCGATAAAAAAAGAAATAAATAAAAAAATAAAAAAAAAAAAAAGAATAAAAAATAAAAAATAAAAATGAAAATAAAAAATAAAAAATAAAAAATAAAAAATAAAAAATAAAAAATAAAAAATGAAAATAAAAAATAAAAAATAAAAATAAAAAAATAAAAAATATAAATAAATAAATAATAGTAATAATCAGCAATAAACGAATCATGAGAAACGGGTGCTGTTTTTTTTTGTTTGTAACAATAAACCGGATCAGCGGCTGTTAAATGAGGATTAAAAGTGTCACCTCAGGGTTCAAAACCTCCAACGTGGAGACACAAACCTCAGACCTAGGGGTTACCAGACATTCTGTCTTCTTCACAGTGAATTTATACATTATTACAGTTTGAGTCACATTTATAAAAAAAAAAAAAAAAATATATATATATATATATGTATATATATATAAATAAAAATGTAGGTTATGGGAAAACATACGTTTTTGTCAAGTACAAAAGCATTCGAAAAGCTTAAACCCATTGAATAATATGCAATTTTTTGTTTGATGTTTTCGTCTTACATATTACATACATAATTAGATATATAACATGCATACATGCATACAAGCTTGCATATGTTTATGCATAAATTGGTCGTTTTTTTAAAATGAGTTATTTTGACACGGTTTTCAGACAGTACAAAAATTAATGTTTTTACGCGTGACTGATTTCCAATAATTCTTGGAAAAAACCACTCATCCGAAACGTAATTTTTAGAGTAGTATTTCGTCATACTGAAACGTGATTTCACAATCGGAATTTTTTTTCTTCTTATTGCTTAATTTATAATTATTATTATTATTATTGTTATCATCATTACTACTGTTGCTATTGTTGTTATTACTACTATTATTATTGTTGTTATTATTATAATTATTACTGTTGTTATTGTTGTTTTTACTACTATTACTATTATTGTTGTTAATATAAATTTATTATATTATTGTTATTATCATCATCATCAAAATGTTTTTGCTTTTTTAATTTTATTTAATTTTTCATATAAACTAAAAATTATCTAAAAAAAGAAAGAAAGAAAGAAAGATAGATAGATAGAACACAATGGCTAAATACGTTTTATATGTAAAAAAATATGTGCGTGTGTGTATATATATATATTTAATTTTTCATATAAACTGATTATCTAAAAGAAAAACAAATTCATTGAGTGAACACACAAAGCAAAACAAATTCATTGAGTGAGACTTGTACGAGGAAACGTCGGTGTGTTAATTTGTTCTTGAGGTCAGCTCATCGTTGTTAGCCAGCCTGTGAATCGTTTCTTAACGACGAGAATCAGCCAATCAAATCACTGATCTGAAACGATAGCATGTCAATCTTCGGCTGAAACGCAATCGAGTCACTACAGCTTTTATAACATGAAGCGGCCGTGGGTCGGATATTATTTGGCTAAACGGCGCAACAATCAACATCATTATTTACTGGAAGAAAGCACGCGGGGCAAGAAAAATAATGACGCTTACGACGTGGGGTCTGGGAACAGGAATAGTGGCGTGTCTCCTCATCATCACAGCCGCTGCTTCCGTAACGGAGAAAATCATAATTTCTCCGTTATTCGAAATCGGAGAACTGTGGATAAACGCTAGTACGCTGGTATACGGGAGGGTCGCCACCCTTTTCACCACCGTACCCAACCCTTACGACGTTACGACGTACGTGGGCATTTTAATAGGTGGCCTCTTGCTTTACTTCGGCTATAATTTGTTTTTTGTGCCTCTGAACCGAGTCAAGAAGCTGGGCGACATTGGTTATGTCAGCGAAGGAAGCTGGGACAAACGAGAGATAGCCAACATGGTTCGGAAGCGGAGGCAGGTCGGAGATATTCCCCCGGTCTACCCCAACGGATGGTTTCCTGTGATGGAAGCGTTTTCTTTAAAGACTAAGGAGGTGAAAAATGTCAGCATCTTGGGTAAGTCGAATTTTTTTAGAATAAAAATTATATTTATATAGCTAGCTAGATAGATTCAAACATGTGTATATACATTTGCACACACACATACATACATTCATACATACATACATACATACATACATACACAGACACACTCAGATATACACATATACATTCGTACATTCTACATTCATATCCATATATATATATATATATATATAACTCGATAAAGAGATACACACACATATATATATTATATGTATGAATGTAGAATGCACGAATGTATATGTACACACACACACACACACATTAGATTAGAGAGAGAGAGAGAGAGAGAGAGAGAGAGAGAGAGAGAGAGAGAGAGAGAGAGAGAGAGAGAGAGAGAGAGAGAGAGAGAGAGGAAACTAAAAAAACCGGTGTATTACGCTGTATGATTCAGGCATTGTTCTGTGATTTATACAAACACACTTTTTAACTGTCAGTTCGTAGTGAAACAATAGCATTTCACAGCCATAAAACAGTTTTGGAATGCGAATATTATTTCACAGATTATAAACAATAATGTACGTATATAATGTATGTATTATGTATGTGCATATGTATGTCTGTATGCATGTATGTATGTATGTGTATATATTTGTATGAGTGGTTTATAAGTCCATATGTATTTCATTGTGTATATGTGTATATGGGTTTGTTCGCGTACATAATATATATATTGTGCGTGTGTGTATTTATATATATATATTGTGTGTGTGTATTTATATATATATATATTTGTTTGAATGTGTTTGTGTGTATCTATATATATGTGTGTGTGGGAACGTGTGGGTATGTTTGTGTTCCAAGGAGTATATTTTATGAATGGACAACAGGGGAAAACTCAGATCAATACAAGAACACACATATTAATATTTCGTTGAATGACTTCACCGTTTATTACATTAACTAAGTCCTAACAGTACACTTAGCAAGTCAGGAGAACATGATCTGCCAATCCTTCGTTTTTATTTATTTGACTGAGAGGCAAAAAGAAGAAAGAAAAAAAAAAAAAAAAACCTGACACAGTCGTCTAAAATGTTTGTTTCACCGGTTACCATGGACTCGTGTAAACAAGGCATGGTCAACATCTCACGCGGTCTTTTTAACGGTCCACTTGTTGGTCATGAATTAGTGCTGGTAATTAAAACACACTGACCAGCACGACGACGGTCATGGTACAAACGTGCAGTTCTAAAAGAGCCCGTTGTAATTGTTGTACTTGGCGTGTTTAATTTTTCTTTTATTACAAGAAAAACTATAGTTTTGATATTTGCGTTCGTGTGTATGTGTGTGTGTGTGTGTGTGTGTGTGTGTGTGTGTGTGTGTGTGTGTTTGCAAGTGTTACAGTGGATGCATGTTTTAAATTACGTTTTATTGTGCTGTTGAACTTATTTATACCCATCTGTTTTGTGGTAACGCGTTAACAACTGACAATGTAAAAATAAATTTCGATAAATTTTTAATAACTTGATGCAATTTTATATCAGGCTACAGAAACTTAATATCGTCATCATCATCATTATCATCATTATCACAATAATAATAATAATAATACTCAGAAGCAGCAGTAAAAGCAACTGTAACAGTAATACGGCATGATTATGATGATAATGAATACAAAAAATGGAAAAATAACGATACTCGAAAAAAATAAAAATAAAAATAAATATAATAAAATAAAATAAAATAAAATAATTAATTATCTGTCTGGTCTGTCTGTCTGTCTGTCTGTCTGTCAAAGATAGAAAAGGAAACTAACGAGGCTGAGAAATTATGTCAAGGTTAAACCAGATTAGGATACGTCGGTGAGAACGTTTAGCAATTACTTTACAACGTAATTCTGTTACGTTACAACGTAATTCTTTTACGTTACGACGTAATTCTCTTACGTGTGTAGCTCTTCTCTACAAATAATTCTAGGTACGACAGTGCAAGGGTTGATTGAGAACTCCCTAAAAATATTTTTCACAAATATGACATATAACTTAGAAAGAAGTAACAAAACAAAACAAAACAAAAAAAAAAGGTCTCAGTTACAAATAATTCATGTTGGTAAATCCCTGTTGCGACGTAATGTCTAGTGAAAAATATAAATACAGTAAGAATTTATTAGTTCACAGATACAATAAAATCTGAGCTAAAATCTCTTTATTAAAAAATATAATAAGAAAAAAATAATTCAAAAAATAATAAAAATGCTGTTTTACAGAATGTGCATATATATATATATATGTGTATACATATATATGTTTTATTTTAATTCTTTCACTTTTTCTTTTAGTATTGCATTACACTGTGGAGATTAATATTTATCAGTTGTATATGTATGTGACTCACACACACACATATATACATACATACATATATATTATATATACATTTACACATACACACACACACACACACACATGGAAATAGTAACATTAAAAAGATAAAGATCTCACAGAATCACATTATGACGGCTCAGTTGTTTTGACAATAACATTCATGAAACACTTTGCATTCCACTGCATGGATGACAGTCTAACCCGTGAATTGGGTCCATTAGACGAGAAACACATTTTATAATTTTGAGGACGGCACAGGTGTTGAAGGAAATAATGCACAATAAGAATATTAAATGAGGGGAAAAAGGCTACAATTAACATAATCCACAATGCATTAACAAGAAGATATAACAGAGAAAGTAATGATAACAGAAACAATAGACATTTTGAAAAACATTTGCACGAATAACTGTTCTCTCTCTCTCTCTCTCTCTCTCTCTCTCTCTCTCTCTCTCTCTCTCTCTCTCTCTCTCTCTCTCTCTCTCTCTCTCTCTCTCTCTCTCTCTCTCTCTCTCTCTCTCTCTCTCTCTCTCTCTCTCTCTCTCTCTCTCTCCTACTATATAGAAATAAAATTTTAAAAATCTTATATCGAAATATGTGTCCATCTTTTACATTCTCCTATAAAGATATTAATGATACTGAGCTATAATATTTCCCATAGAGTTAGAAACAGTGAATATAATTAACACACAGCCTTAATTTTTATCATTATTCCCTTGGCCTTTAACAAGCGGAACTTTCATGTGAGTGTTACCTTTTGTTATACCAACAAAAAATACATCGTATCTCTTATTATTTCTGTTTGTTTGTTTGAGCTGTATGTGTTTCATCTCTGCCATTTTTTTTTTTTTTTTTTTACTCATTCTTGTTGAATTATTTACACCAATCAATAAATCGTAATTAATTACCAAGGTAAAATATCTGTAATAGTAAATTTTCTTTAACAACGGCGGCTGAATGTTGTTTCTTGAGGACAGTAAAACTCGTTTTTTAAACTGAGTCGAAACGTATTTCTTTTCTTATTATTTTACTAACTCTTTTAACTGTCAAACACACTGTGATAAATACACTCTCGAGCGTTTTATATTAGAAAAGAATATATACCGCCGACTTGAATAGCATAATCCGAAACGGCATTTTTCAAATCGGTGGTTGTGTAAATGAACAAGTTTGCATGTGCTCTTCTCTGTATGTGTATGTTTACATGTATTTATTTTTCTCTGTATCTGTGTGTATATGTCTGTATATGTATGTCTGTGTGAAAGTGTTTGTATATGTGTGTTTGTATATGTGTATGGGTCTGTGTGTGTGTGTCTACGCTGATAATACTGTTCATGTATTTCCTCTTTAATTTTCTGTATAATTCAGTTAATCACAGATTAGAATATATATATATATATATATCCACAGCCACAGATTTCAAAAATGCGATCTCGGTTTATGCTATTCAAGTCGGCGATATATATATATATTCTTTTCTAACATAAAACACTTAATTAAAATTACCCTAAAACGATCTTTTGTGTTTTGTTCAATGAACTCAGTTGGAAAAAAAAAAAATTATTATAATAAAAAAATGTTTAAAAAAAACATAAGAGCTTTTAAGTATAACAACTAGCAACCGCCGTTATTGTTAAAATAAGCTGAAGTAGCGTTAATCCAGTATCAACCATATCTTTATGATACACCGACGTATACCTATAATGTGCCTCAACTATGATATAAATGCTCACTGATGGATATCAAAACAAATTAATAAGAGTATTCACATACATATATTTAAAACTGTACATAAATAAACATAAACGTGTATATGTAAATGTAGATGTGTGTGTGTGTGTATATATATATATATATATATATATATATATAAAACTTAAATGAAATTTAAGAAAATATATTTAAAACAAAATATTGTGTAATAAATTGACGAAATATAAATAAAATAAAATAAAATAAAATAAATACTACTGTAATAAATCAAAACAGAAAAATTAAAACTAATTATCTCAAGGACAGTTACATTATGAACTCTTTCTTACAACTTAATGCTAAGCCAAGCTTTATTTATATCCAGTAAAGAGTACAGCAGCTAAATAAATGACAAAAGTTATTTGTGTTACACTGTTCAAAACAGACAGACGTGTCCGCGGGTCATCTGCCTCAAGTCTTGAAATCTTGCAGATTGGTCTAATGACGTCATTATTCAGACCGGATATCCGGCAAATAACTCAATCTTAATGGATTATACTGTCAGACATATGCGAGTTTGATAGGTATCAGCATTACGTTCGTCTACCACTACAAACTTGTTTCGCGAGGAAAATGGCTAATTACAAAATTTGATAGTATATGTTATTATTCGTATATATATATATATATATCAGAAAGCCATAATTGTAGAGTTGGAGAGAGAGAGAGAGAGAGAGAGAGAGAGAGAGAGAGAGAGAGAGAGAGAGAGAGAGAGAGAGAGAGAGAGAGAGATAGACAGATAGACAGACAGACAGACACTAATATGAAACCTTATTTGTTTTCTTCGGTTTTTGCATTGCCTTAAATAAAGGTGTTTTATGAGTGTTTCATTTATCGGACTTTTTCAGTTTCTGCATTTTTGTTTTAGAAATATTTTCAAACGATATTTTCATCATTACTAAATACTTCAAATTTATTGGGCTATTTGAATTACTAGTCAGCTTCAGGACTTCCTTCATATAATTAATGCTTTGCAAAAGCCGTTGCATGAGGTCGATCCCAGAGTCTACAGGTCGTAAATCATATTAGTTATTAACTGCGCAGAAAACTCGATTAGTTCCTTAAACTGTAGTGCAGTCAGTTTTGTGCTATTAACCTTTTAAATTTATACCTACATACATACATACATACATACATATATATATAAATCGTTCCATCCATCCATACATACATGCATACATGCATACATACATACGTACATGCATACCTACATACATACGTACAGTTCTGTGGAAAACATTAATAGCCGTAAAATGAATGGAAAAAGTTACACATGCCAAGGTTAAATGCCAACGTATTTCCAAATATATATATATATATATATATATATATATATATATAAAGAATTAATAATGCATGTTAATAATGCGAAGTACACTTCTCACGCATGAATAAATTTTGTGGATCGATCTCGGAGCACGTAAGTTAAGTAAACAAATAAAGTGACATGTTTGCCAGGTTGTTGTTGACAACACGAAGAAAAAGATCAATAAGAAAGTACACAATATTCTGGGCAGTATAAGTCAGAGTCAAAGATCTTTTTTTTTTTCTCCATAATAGGCGTAATTGCCATTTTATATGACCGATCACCTCTGTAATGTATTGGCCATTCGTATTTCTATGCGCTGACCCGAACAACAATGCGACCTGTAAAAAGAACTGGTAAATGAATTGGCCTGAACAATAAAGATAACTGTACAACGAATTTGTTTTTCCGTATTGGTATGACTTTAACCAGTATTACAGATAATCATTCTTATTATAAGGGCTGTTATGAGTGGTATGTAATTGGTCCGAACTATAAAGATAACTATATAACGCATTTTAACCAGTATTATGGATATCAGCCTTATCACAAATAGTCATTATTAGAAGTGTTGTAAACCTGAAAAAAAAAAAAAAATTGTAAAGATAAGGAATTAGTTTTTACGGTATTGGTGTACTTTAAAAGGTATTGCGGATACTTGTCTTCTATCAAGGACAGTTAGAAATAGTGTTCATTGGGTTGGACAATACAAAATAACTATATTGAACTTGTTTTCCCGCGTTGGTATACTTGAACAAGTATTATAGATACAAGTCCTATCATAGGGACTGTTGGAAGTGGCGTATATTGGAGTATACTGAAAAATAAAGATAACTACTATAGAACAAATTCTAAAACAAGTATTACGAATATTAACCCTTTTATATCATAAGGACTAACTGTTAGAAGTGGCATATATCGGAAAAATAGTAACGATAACAAATTTGTTTTTTCCTAGTGGTATACTTTAACAAGTATTACAGATGTCAGTCGTATAATAAGAACTAACTGTTAGAAATGCGTCTTTGTCTCTCCTCCCTCTCTCTCTCTCTTTCTCTCTTTCATTTCACTGAAAGGCAGTTAAACGACTGCATTATCCTAACGTACGACCTCTTCATCACGTCCGCAGCGGTCGCGTGGAATTCAGCTACAATGCACTAAAACGTCACCAAACATTGCAAGCAGGTGGGAACAACTGCTCCGTATCAAAGGGAGGGTAGTTATTTTGGTCCCTAGTTACGTGTCAACACTGATGCATTTTATAAGCGAGGATCCAGTTATTTACAAGTGTGTGAACGTGGAGGTAAAATAACAAACACTGGCTATTGCAGTAGCAATGACGCATGTTTTTTTTTCTTTTCTTTTTGAATTTTTTTTTTAATTTCAGTTAATCTGCCTTTGTTTTGTTTTTTGTTTATATTATTCTACATCGATTAATCCGGAGGAATGTTTTCTTGTAATTTTTTTTTTTTTTTTTTTTTTTTTTTTTAAATTCATTTCTTTCTCTTGCTTCCATTATAATTTCTTTCCTGAATAGATTATGAATTACTCACTCACACACACACACACACACTCACGCACACTCGCACACTCGCACGCACACAAACATACAGACACACACTTGTAGTTAGTAAACCAGGGTAATTATGTAGACAAAATAACTACTACTACTATTTTCTGCCTAAAAAAAAAAAAAATCTTCTATTGGTAACACTGGTTACTTCATCATCACAGAACACCCACATAGTTTGCAAAAACTAAAATACAATTTACTGTCAGTATCGACAAACCCCTTTTGATTGATGAGTTGTTCCGAGTACGTTTATTGGCAAAATGTAACATTATCGGACCAGGGCATTTAAATTGTGAAAACCCACACTGTAATTTAGGATTTTTCTTCTTTATCGGAATATTTTTTTTAATTTTTTTTTTTTTTTTCGGTAGAGCAATAATTCTACCGCAGTCTGACAGCTACTGGTTCCTAGTAACGTTAAATTTATTTGATGTTGTCTTTTTTTTCGTTTTTATTGTCGCTATTATGTTTTTAAACAGTGTTTATGTAACTCAAACACGGACTGTGTCTGTGTTGTTCATGCAGGAAAACGTGTGAAAAACACTGTAATCTTTTATTTTAATTAGGGGTAGGCTGTCATAAACGATTGGTTCAACAGGTACTATGAGTGTTCGTGTCAGTATTACTTTATATTCAGATTTTGTCAGTATTGTCAGTTATTAATAAAAAAAATATATATATAAAATAAAAAACACCATGTCTGTCCTCCACTTCAAAAGTTAAATAATTAATCAATTATAATTTTAAAAAAACAAAAAAGGAAGACCCCCGTAAAAAAAAAAACACCTACACAATAATAATAATTAAAAAAAAAAAAAATAAATAAATAAATAAATAAATACACAAAAATAATAGCAACAATAGCAACAGAACGGTAACAACAACAATAATGAAACCGTATGTATAATTATCATAAGAAAAAGAAATCTCAATCCGGGCTATAATATTTAACTATTCTTTATGGATTAGCAGTAAGGAAATATTTTAGACACCTTCTCACAGACGGGAATATAGCTCAGTTTTAACAGCTTTGAGGACAGATCCTGCAACCGTACATGCCTAAGACCTGCGCTCAACCACAGAATAGCCAGCCTTTCACTTCTTGACCTGTAATTAAAGCAATCAGGTTATCATCCTGAAATGAAACCTG
>CM022672.1:21865627-21923127 GCA_012295275.1 Chrysomallon squamiferum | reverse complement strand
TCAAAAGCAGTAAAACAAATCACACACACACACATACACGCGATATATATATATGTATGTATGTATGCATTTATATATGTATGAAGTATGCAAGTATGCATGTGCGTACGTACGTACGTATATAGGTATATATATATATATATATATATATATATATATATATATATATATATATATAATATGTACGTATGTATGTACGTATATGTACGTATGAGTATGTATCCATGCACGTCAACGTTCGTTGAAGTCATTGAAGTCCTGGAGTTCACCAACAGATTTTCACCACTTGAAGTAAATGAAAAGCAGTCACATTCAGACGTTTAGATTCTTTCGTTGACAACTGTGGAGAAACCTGAGAAAGAAAACGCAAACCAGCGAACGTGTGTTGTAAACACGCAGTAGCCACTAACTACGCCATTGTTTGGCCAGGGACCAAGTCTGGACTGCGGAGGATCTCGATCTGGGTTCAAGGTCTCTCGTAAACTGTTGCTTGATTAGATTTAAGTACAGAGAGAAGCCGAAAGAAAAGTAATTAAACAAATTAAATATTTATTAAACTGTCGCGGTGACCGACTGGTGTTTTGTATGTTTGTTTTTTTGTGTTGAGGTTAATGAACTTAATGCGTAGAATATAATACAAGTATTTTTTTTTTTTGTGGGCGCGAGTGTGTGTGTATCTGCGTGTCTGTTTGTGAGAGAAAAAGAGTTGGGGAAAAATTAAAGAGAATTTTTGTTAATATGATATGTGTTTGCATGTATAAATGTATGTATGTATGTTTGTATGTACGTACGAATGTATTATATATGAATGTATGTATCTGTGTATATATGTGTATGCGTATGTGTGTGTGTATGCATATATGTATTATGCATATTTGTATTATAGGATTTGAATATTCTCTGTCTTATGTACGTGTGAGTAGACTCTGCACATAGACAATATTCGGGAACGCCCTGAGACAGGAGAACAAAGTCCAATCACGACTTGTTAGTTATTAGCCTATACCTAACAGCACTTTAATTTGACTTAAAAGAGCTACATCTTCATCATTGTATGGTTTACCAACAGCATTTATTTCTGTTTTATTGGGGAAATATGACTGCATTAAATTATTTATATCTGAAATCATATAAAACGACCTTTCATTCATGTTTCTGTCTGATCTAGTTTCGAAGATATGAAGATAATAAATTCGGTGGCAGTCATCTTGGATTTTGCCACATAGTTTCAGTATATGTATGCAAACATCAGTTTTACCCCTAAGTAAAAAACACTTTAGACTCCAAAATGAGATTCCATGCTACTTGTGCCTGACTAATACAGTAAGCTTCTGAATGTATATATAATATATGTATGTATGTATGTATGATTGTATGTGTGTGTATGTATCTATGTGTATGTATATATATGTGTGTGTGTGTGTGTGTGTGTGTGTGTGTGTATGTACATGTAAGTATATATGTATATGTGTGTATATATATATGTGTTTGTATGTATGTATGTAGTGTGTATGTGTGTGTGTATATATATATAAATGTATATGTATATGTATAAGTCCAAACAGGTCCTATATAGTCTAAAACTAAATGTACTAACAACTGAAAATATCAGATAAGCATAATGGTTTCTTTTTCCTCCTCTAATATTTCATTTCATATAAAAATAACCACTGATAAATAACCGAGATTAAAGTAATTTATAATCACATTTGAACAAATAATATTTTGTCATTATTCCAAATCAAATCCTTAATTTGTAGTTGTTATTTATCGATTTGCTCCATAATGCTGCGGGATGAAAGTAGACTAATATTACGCCATACAGATCCACCTACACAGAAACACGACTCCCTGTAATCAGCTAACTGTTGTAGAGTTTTGATTCAATCATCGAGGCATTCGTCATCAGTGGTTCGGAAGCGTTGGTCAAAATAAAACGGAAGAGAACGGCACTTCACGATATTTAAACATTCAGTTTCCGAGGTCACTTCCGGTTTTCAAAGTAAAATAACCGGGATAACGACGCAAAAAGCCGAATAGCAGTCAATGATGATGATGATGATGATGATGATAATAATAATAATAATAATAATAATAGATGGAATTTAAAGAAAAGAAACGCTGAGTTTAAAAGTGTTGCTATTTTTTTCTGTATTCTTGACAGCGAAGTAATCTATGATAACTACGGTTAACTGTGGTTGCAACAAAAGTCAAAAATAATATAAAACCTTCAAATAAAAATCCGGTTTAGTCCTGAAACATCAAGTAGTTTGCTTTGATTGAATCATCAGAGTTATCGGTATAAGATTACTAAAGATGAATCCACAACTATTTATAAGGTCTGCTGTTACACCACCACCACCACCACCACCACCACCACCACGACCAACAACAACAACAACAATAATGACAATTTAAAAAAACAAGAAAAAAAAACAACTAACGATGACTGATATGACTACTGTTCAGCTGTCACACGTGAGACAGGATAATTAGAAGCTGCCATTATGTACAAACTCTTCCCAATTAAGTTTAATATATATTTAAGAATGTAAAAAATCAACATCTAAGATAGATCTATTATTTCAGGTCTTGCTTTGGCGGTTTTCCGCGACGAAAAGGGTTTTGTCCATGCATTAGACGCCTACTGTCCTCACATGGGCGCCAACATGGCGGCGGGCGGTCGAGTGTGTGGAGACTCGCTTGAATGTCCTTTTCATGCGTGGAAGTTCCGCGGTGAGGACGGAAAATGTACAGACATACCGTACACGGAGAAAAGTAAGTCATATTTAAGAGAAAGATTTTTTTTTTTTCAGTTTTAAAAATAAATAAAAAATTTAAAATTTAAAAAAGATTTTTGCAAAAAAATAAAAAACAGAATGTTTTAAAAAAAAAGAAGAAGAAAATATGTCTATAACTAGATAAACTGATTGTTGTTTATTTTGTTTCTTCTGTCAAAGAAACATAAAATAAGGAATATGCTTTTGTGTTTATGTGTGCGTATGTGTGTGCGTTTGTGTGTATGTGTCTGTGTGTATATTTTTTTATTTCCTAGTATATAATTTATTTTGACTTTCAAACGAAATTACTTTAAACATGTAATAACGGTAGCCACTTGTACATTCAGTTCCTGACATGGCTAAAGTGAAATCGTGGCCTGTTTTGGAGCGGAACGGGTGGTTGTATCTGTGGCACCACGCCGAGGGTTTGGAGCCATTTTGGATGCCACCAGAAATAGAGGAGATTGCAAGAGGAGAGTGGACGTACAGGGGCCGAAGTGAACACATCATTAACTCGCATATCGAGGTAGGTGTTGAACTGAATATATTATTAACTCGCATATCGAGGTAGGTGTTGAACTGAACATATTATTAACTCGCATATCGAGGTAGGTGTTGATCTGAATACATTATTAACTCGCATATCGAGGTAGGTGTTGAACTGAATACATTATTAACTCGCATATCGAGGTAGGTGTTGAACTGAACACATTATTAACTCGCATATCGAGGTAGGTGTTGATCTGAATACATTATTAACTCGCATATCGAGGTAGGTGTTGACCTGAATACATTGTTAACTCGCAAATCGAAGTTGGAATTTGTAGCGATCTTTGAACAAAGACTTGTCAAAGATGGTCATGCTAAACATTTCAAGTCTAACTTATAACAGACTTATAATAAACTGTGAATGTAAAACTGCTTAATGTATGAGAAAATAGATGTTCAAAAGTTAAATGCTTCTTTAAGATACTGAATAAATAAAAATTAAAATGATAACAATGAATAATTAATGACACCCAGATATATACACACACACACGCACATATATACATATATAAGGTTGTCTTGATGGCCAAACAGTAACGTCGTCCGCCTTCGGAGTGCGGGCGAATAGGTACCATACGTTCGAGTCTCGTCAGCGGCATCTAACGGGTTCGTGAGGTCGTGATTGGACTTTATCCTCCTGCGCCAGTGCATTTTTAAATATTGTCTGTGTGCAGAGTCTAATGAGACGTACATAAGACAGAGAATATTCAAATCCTAAAATACTTACATACATACATACATATATATATATATATATATATAGCACATACTATAACACGGATTTTGTCAACCCATTGGTAACACTCTGATTAGAACAGCATTTCCATCATTATGAACACAGCTCATTATAAACTTGTTACGTTTTCAAGAACAAACATTTCAACCCATTTCAGGAAATTCCAGAAAACGGAGCCGACGTCGTCCACCTGGACCAGGTGCACGGCCCGATCATCGGTGCGGGCATCGATCTGCGCTACATGTGGAACAAACTGTGGGCGTTCGCGAAGCACGACTGGGACGCCAAGTGGGAGGCGTCCCCGGCCCCCGAGGCGCACGTCGGCAACATCACACTCAAACACAGCATCTCCTTCTTCGGGAAGCGTTTTCCTCCCATCGATCTTGTCGTTAACGGCAAGCAGGTAAGCAAACAGACTGGTCAGGCGTGTTAATGGATTTTAAGTATATCAGTGAAGCTGAAATAAATTTGAAAAGTCAAAAGCATCTTTCAGGGTTCAGCAGGTGTGGCTATACACACACACACACACACACACACACACACACACACACACACACACACACACACACACACATACACACACACATACACACACACACATACATACACAGACACACATACAAATATACATACACATAATTATTGTACACATTATTTACTTGAAAACAATACTTATACCTAATATATGAAGAGTCTATATATCTTCAATCTCCAGCTTAATCTCTAAGTACGAGTTAATGCTAAAAACGGTAATAGTTTTGATATGCTTTATGACCAGCATTAAAACGTAAAATTTATACTTAATGTATTCGAACTTGTAGATTGGACCTGGCATCGTGTATCTCCGATTTTCCAGTTGGTTTGGCAATGGCGTCTACATTCAAAGCTTAACTCCGATTGAGCCAATGGTTCAGAAGCTTGTACACAATATCTACGTGACGAAATACATGCCTACAGTTGTAGCTAAATTCTTGATGGTCGGGGAAGCTATTCAGGTAAACGATTCACATGTTTTCAAAGCTATTAAATATGCATTTAAAATATTGTTGTGATAGACATAGCGTCATTCCGGATAATCTTAATCGAGAGTCTTTTTTATTTTTTTTTTTTGCTTTACTTTCTTAAACGAAGTGATATAATGAGAAAAAGAGCCATAGAGGAGTATATATTTAAATTACTCTTGTTCTTTTAAGTAGTATACCCTCTCTCTCTCTCTCTCTCTCTCTCTCTCTCTCTCTCTCTCTCTCTCTCTCTCTCTCTCTCTCTCTCTCTCTCTCTCTCTCTCTCTCTCTCTCTCTCTCCTCCCTCCCTCCCTCCCTGTCTGTCTGTCTGTGTCTGATAAACACGTATATGTTTGTTTTCGTTTTTTTATTTACATTTTATTATTATTATTTTACTTTACTACCTCCTCTTTTTTCTCCTGCTCTTCCTCCTTCTTTCTTCTTTTTCTTCTTCTTCTTCTTCTCTTCTTCTTCTTTTCTTCTTTTTTTTTTATCTTCTCTCTTTTTCTTCTTCTTCTTTCTTCTTTTTAGTTCTTTTTTGTTCTCCTTGTCTTCTTTTCTCTTTTTGTTTTCTTTTTCTTCTTTCTTCTTTTACCTTTTCTTCTCCTTTTCTTACTCTTCCTTCTTCTTTCCTTTCTTCATCTGTTTCTTCTTTTTCATCATCATCTTCTCCTTCTTCTTTTTTCTTCTTTTTTTCTCCTTCTTCTTCTTCTTCTTCTTCTTCTTCTTCATGTTGTTATTACTATTATTCGCAGGTTGAAAGGGACGTGATGATCTGGAACAACAAGCAGTACAGCGCCAAGCCAGTGCTAGTGAAGTCTAAAGAAGACGGCCTGATAGCTCGCCACAGAAGATGGTACTCACAGTTTTACTCAGAAAACAGCCCGCGTCTCTCTTTCAAGAAAGAAAGCATGGAGTGGTGAAATGTTCGGAAATACACGTGTTTTGCAGGGTACCCTCACTGTATTTAATACTAAATTTAATATATAATGTATATAACGTATGTAAATATGTGTGTGTGTGTGTTCGTATTAATTATTATCTGCCTGTTCCGACGTATAGAAGGTTATAGCTGTTAAAAGCAACTTCCAAACAAACGGCTTTATTATTATTGTTGTTATTATTATTATTATTATTATTATTATTATTATTATTATTATTATTATTATTTAATTAATTAATTAATCTATTTATTTATTTTTTATTTTTATAATAATTTTTTTATTTTTGTTTTGTTTTATTTTTGTAAACTGGTCTGGAACTAAAAGAATATTTTAAAATTATAATTAATCTGAACTTCTTGTGGTTAGTATTAACAAATTATGACGTAGAAAACTTACGACACGGGTACACGTACGTTATGATAAGAATTTATCTGAACGTTGACGTGGCCTTCGAAGAATAACAAAGATGAAGAAATAACTGAAAAAAAAAACAATTAAAAACTATTTCATTATAAACTTTTCCCTGCCTCTTCACACCGCAGTCTGTTTTAGGTTGTTTCTGACGCAAATTATTCAAAGAAAAAAACATTTTCCTAAATATTCTGAATTGTTAACTTATATATATATATATATATATATATATACACAAAACACACATACATAAACACACACACACACACATACATATATATGTCAACATTTTGCATTTAACCTTATAAATAATAGAATATTTTATGAAGATAGGTTTTTGATTCAGCATGTCTGATGTATATGCATATATATATATATATATATGTAGGTATATATATATATACTGGTATGAGTGTTTACATAAATATACACATTATATTTTCTTACTGCCCTGCATATAACTACTGTACGTAAAACAAATAAGAGTTCGAGCTGATGATGTACATATCCCATCCGTCCACTGGTAGATTTGCAATGATTTTGTATTGTCTGTATAACATGATGTTATTAATTTATTGTGCTACGGACTTTCCATCCATAAAAGAGGCAAATGCAATATAAATGTTCATTCGTCATAATCGTTCGTCTAGCTTTTACGTTGTTGTAGCAAATCGTGCCGATGCAGATACAAAGTAAATACAACGTGTTCGTGTTTATCTGCAGAGGTTCTTTGTTTTAATATGTGCTTGAAATGTCTTCCTTACTGTTTGCAGTATAAAAATCAGCAGAGTCTTGGAGATTTTTTTTTTTTTATTTTTTTTTTTCATTCTGCCATATAACAAAGCATATGATTTTCAATATCTGCTGCCATTCAAAGCTGGAGACCATTTGACGTTGTTATGTTTTTGCTGCTGTCATTTTTTTTTTTTTTATATATATATTTCCAGTGAGTCTGTTTTGTCAATGCAAGTACGCAATGAAAACTATTACGCAATTTTCACCGCATTTTATTATTCCCTTATAAATTACCTCACGTTCTTTTCAGGTCTTTGTTTCTTTCTAAATTACATTATATAAAGTATACAAATGGCAATTCGAGGACGTAGTTTACACTTAGAGGTGGCATTTATTCATTATTAAAATGTTTATTTTAAAAACAAATTTTGTTATTAATTTTTATTAAATGATCATACAGCGGATTATCTAGACAAGCGGAAACTGATTGTGCGTATGCGGATTGCGTTTCGGTCATGTATTCGGTTAGTGATCAGTCATTTTGCAAAAGGTAACCATGCATCTGATCATGTCCTTGACAGCAAATAAACAAAAAATAAGCATACGGTTTCTGTAGGTAAGGAATGTTGGCATATTTTCTTTTGCCATTTTTCTCGTTTGCTCCTTTGTTTGCAAATACTGTGTTTCAGATAATATTTACGTATTTTAAAAAGGTCTTTTCCGCTTGTAACTTTTTCTGCTGGTGCTGATGGTAATGTATACAGTTGTGCCAAATAATACTTCTGCATGTCTTCACTTTTACTTGTTCTGTTGGTATTGTTTGACGTTAGGTTTCTTTGTCTACGCATCATCATTTTCTTTTTTCACTGAATTCGACTTTTAAGACTTTTAAAAATATGTTCATACAGAGTATAATTCATGAAAGTTTTTGTTCCCTCAACGTTTCTGTCTATATTGTTTGGCATGAGCTTTCTGTGTCTACGCATCGTGAGATACAGAGTAAACTGATAATGTTTTTCCCCTGAGATGTGAAAACAACGCCTGGACTGATAATGTGAAATTGGCCCAGCTCTAATTTTGTGAAAACCCTGAATATAGGATTTTCCACAGATCTGACTGGGATGTTAGTCGACGTGTGGAATTCTGGATGACACAGATCCTGAACTGTTTCATCACTTGTTATGCAGTTTTGTATATATGTGTATGTATATATATTATGTTTCATGTGTTGATTTTAAATGTTCGGAAAAGCATCGTATTGTGATTTTGTACACTCTTTCTCGTTAATGCTGTAACATCTTTACAAACACTCCAAGTACGTCCAGTATACACACAGCACGCACACGTACAGCAGACTGTTCACGTTTCATAACATGTTCATTTATTTTCACACGTGCCTTGTACTGAATGGAATCTTATATGAATAGGTAATTATAAAGATAATATATGCATACATTCATACATACGTACATATACACACACATACATACATACATACATACATACATACATACATATATATATATATACAGATACATTATACACACACATGCTCACATACATGTATTCATTCATACACACATACATACATACGTACGTACGTACAAAAAAATTCACAGATATACAAAAACATATTATTATCTGATTTCAAATAAAAAAATGAATATATAAATAAATAAATAAATAAATAAAAAAAAATATTAAAACAAAAAACAACAAACAAAACAACAAAGACACAACTTTATGTGATAGGTAATAAAATAGAAACTTTTCTGTCTTTATGGGTGCTTCAGGCTTTCAGCTGCATCAAAAATGTTGAATATTAACAGAATTTAAATCTTCTCCGTCTTCAAAATTATTATAATTTCTTCTTTTACCTTAAGGGTATTTACCAAGGTGATAAGAAAGTGTAAATATTTGTACTATTAATCTCTTTTATGAAGGTCATCCAGGTAAGAATGGTTTATGGTGTATGATTGTATCGAATATAGATCTCTTTTGGCCTGTTTTTTTTTATATATATATTTCGTCAAACGAAAGCATAATAGATTTAAAGTAGATGTAAGATAACCTAAACTTTGAGCAATATAATCGCATGTTGATAATCTCCTTTCTTAGATTATATCTATATATATTTTATGTATTCTTTGTTAAAGTTATACCTTTTCGCTATAATAATACTAGTATATCGAAATTTTCTTTTCTCAAAGATAAGGGCATATATATATATATATATATATACACTGTAATATAACTGACAGATAAAAAACCTATACTGAACGAGTGTCATTGTCCATTTAAAGTTTATATGAAGTGTACAAAACATATATATGCAGTCGCGTGTGATAGGGATACACATCCTGTTTTGCAACTGTGTTTTCATAAGATCATCATATGTTTTAATACCTTCACAGAGATGAGATTATATTTTCCAATACTACTATTCTGTCCCATAATTTACATTGTTAGAAATGTGTCATACATTCAAAATCGCCTTTGTCAGCGGTACGGACCATAGGAAAGCTCAGGCTTCAAAGACATGTAATCATATTTTTAACTGCACTTTGTAAAATATGTCATATTCTGAATCCCGTTTACTGCAGATAGGGATCATATTAAAAAAAAATTACTTTTTTCAAAAGAGATATTTACGCAATTATGTTTTACTCAGTTGAAATAAAAATGTAAGGTGCGTACAAAGAAGTGCACGTTTGGTATATTGTATGGGGAGGAATTAGCTGATTGACAGAGAGTATTCAAGCCATTAAATCTGCAGACGTAAACGAATATATATATATATCAGTGTGCTGGATTTTGAAATTCTAATTAAAATATAAAAAAGGTTTTACAAAATATGATGACCTTAATTATTTTCAATGCTAAAAGTAATGGTTCAAAATATACAGACACATTTCCTGATTGTATTCAGTTGAAAATCAGTTTTCTACGTGGATAGGAGAAGTCTTAATGATAAAACGAACAAATGGTGTGTGGTTTAGAAGATCCCCGATTTTGTGCTTACGTATTCGTGTCTGTCGCAATTCATATGTGATAAATGGCCTTCCTTATACTGTCAAGTATATTGTATTTATTTATTTATTTATTCGATATCAGTACTACTAGCCCTAGTACTAGTACTTCTGTTCTTCTTCTCCTTTTTCTTTTTTTTTTCTTCGTATTATTATTATTATTATTATTATTATTATTATTATTATTATTATTATTATTATCATCATCATTATTATTATTATTATTATTATTATTATTATTAGTTTTATTATTAGTTTTATTATTATTATTATTATTATGATTAGCATCATTATTATTATTATTATTATTATTATTATTATTATTATTATTATTATTATTATTATTATTATTATTAGCAAGATAGCTGCTGATGTTAGAACATTCCAGTGGATTTCTGAAAAGCCTCCTCATTGTCAGCAACCTGACAGGTTATTTTGAAGTATTATATTTGTTTGAAAGTGTGTTGTCCTTTTTCTGTTATAAATATATTTGTAATAAAATAAAAATGATTTTCAATTACTTTTTTGTGTGCGTTGTGATTTCTATAGAACAAATTTATATAACATTATGACGTGTGAGTGTGTGTGTGTGTGTGTGTGTGTGTGTGTGTGTGTGTGTGTGTGTGTGTGTGTTTCGGAAGCATCAAAGCGAACAAAACATAATAACAACAACGACAACAACAATAACAACAATGATGATGACGATAATACTAATATCAACAATGACAAGAACAACATCAACAACAACATAGTAATAATAAATATTATAAATAAAGATATAAAGAAAGAAAGAAAGAAAGAAAGAAAGAAGAAAAGAACAGAGGGAAAAATAACCCGGTTGAACCTTTACTGGAACGTTTCTGTTGAGTTCTATTACGAAAATAAAACTGAGCCATTTGTAACTGTCGTAGAAATAAATAAATAAATAAATAAATAAATAAATAAATAAATAAATAAACAAATAGAAAATGTAAATTCTCTCTGTAAGTTGTACAAACGTTATTATATTCCATTTAGATTACAATTGTACAGACACGTGTTGACAAAAGATATGTGAGTTTTATCTTACATATATATATATATATTGTATTTAAATCGATTTTCATTGAACTTAAAAGCTTTTCCGTGTACTGAATCGTATTTTCTGCGCGTAACTATCGATTCCAGTAATATCCCGTTATACAATGAACCTTTCATTCGGCTGTTTCCGGAATTTAAGGTAGTCCCTCGTTACAGATATGGGGTATATAACTTTCATGATTAAAAATGGTTGATATTTTTGTTTAATAATAATAATAATAACAACAACAACAACAACAACAGCAATAATGGTGATGACAGTGTGGTAGTAATAACATTAATATTAGTAGTAGTAAATGATATTCTTATTGTTTAACTATTATATTAAGAATAATTAGGTGAATCAAAAGAATATACTCGAATATATTAGGGATCGATTTGTTTGGAGACATCAACATGTATTTCTGTTCTGAATAAATAAATAAACAAATAAATAATGATTGAATGAATGAACGATAAAAATAAATAAATAAATAAATAAATAAATAATGATTGAATGAATGAACGATAAAATAAATAAATAAAACAAATAAATAAATAATGAATGAATAATTGAACGAATAAAAAATAAATATAATGAATGAATAAATAAATAAATTATAAAATAAACGAATGAATGAATGATTGAATGACTAAATAAAAATGAATGAATTGAAACCGCAGGAATTACGTTTCCCTTCTAGATTCCGCTATGAGGCAGTTTAAACCATTAGAACAGTATTATTGTCATGGCATCTGAAATTAAAATTAATATGTAGTGATATATACATATATATATATATATATATATATAACTGTGTATGTGTGTGTGTGTGTGTGTGTGTGTGTGTGTGTGTGTTTACATATAGATAGATAGAGAGATAGACAGACATACATACATACACATACTGTAATATGATAGTAAGATAAAGCACCTATGTTGATCGAGTACCATGGTGCATTTAAACTGATACGAAGTGTACAAAGCAATGCACTTAAAGCAGTGGTAAACATTAGCATAAGGCCTCTCTCATTTGTTTTTTATTTGTTTTTGTGTGTGAAGAGACGAAGTAGTCCGATTTTAGATATCAAACGAAAAATCCAAAATCTCGATAACAACGTTATTTATTTACATTAGCATAATGTCTACATTTCGTTGACACTGATCATACTGCATTTTTGCATATAAAAAGTTCTCTACATCTTAAAATGTTCAGATTATTTGATAATTATCTGATGTGCTCCAGAGTAGCTCATCAAGTGTCACGTTACGTATTGTCATGTATCGGGTTTTCAGCTGTTCATCTTACCTATCCGTTCTGGTTGCAATGTTATCACGCTGGAATAAGTTACAGGTGCTTGCGTTTGTTTGTGCAGTGTTTTTAATGTATGAGAAGAGAGCCAGCTACTTAAATAAAACTTCAAAAGACAATGAAAAATATTATAAAACATTTTATTGGTAACAAAACAACATATGCATTCTTTCAATGCATTTTTTTCCCTTTTCAGTTTTTTTTTTTTTTTTTTTATTATTATTTTTTTTAGTACAGATTAATTTCAAAAGCACGATGTCCATAGCATAGAAACTAAATACACTGACATACAACATGTTATTATTGAAAAAATGCACTGAAATTTAGAAGACAATTGCTACTCAACTCATTAGAACTAAAATTAATTTTTCTTCTGATTTTTTTTTTTTTTTTTTTATATAAGCATAAAATTCACACAGTACTTATTACAAAAGGAAGTAAATAATACCAGATTACGAAATGATTTAAATTATGTAGTCATGTGCCTGAAACTGTCTGGTGATAGCTTTTACATTTCATGGTTTGCTCGGCACACACACGCACACACACACGCACACACGCACGCACGCACGCACGCACGCACGCACGCACAAAACACACAACACGCACGCAACAACGCAACAACAAAGACACAAGCCAACACACATACGCACAAGAAGTAAGAAGAATGAAGAGAAATACTGTTTCAAAATAATTAAAATAAATTAGCACAGAGAAAAAAGTAGAGAAATAACGAAATGCTTTAAAAAAAAAAAAAAAGATGCGTCAAAACTTAACAATATAAAAACTTCCACGATCATTTTCATTTCAAAACATAAAGAGACGGTTAATTAACATTTAAATGGTCAAATTTTTAAAATAACATATAAATAAATAAATAACAAAAAAATAACAAAATATAATACAAGTGATCAGTATCCCTGTTCTGAACGTACAATAAATTCTAACGTACAAAAGCAAACATTGTTTTTAAATAATATTTAATTCAGTTTAAATGTACATTACGATGACAAGAACAAATTGCAAGAATACCTTTTGTAAACAGAAAAAATAAATTTTTTATATGCTTTTATTTTGGCTAACAGTAAAATAAAACAATAAGATATGAAGCAAAAAAAAAAATATGGACACTGGTTCAGATTTTCTCTTATATATAGTGCTGGTATTGCGTGAATCCTAAAAGACTGGGTAATATTTTTTATATTTTTTATTTTTTCAGCAGCAACCTCAGTCTGTTCGGACTTTTTCATACATTCGTTTCACCGTTTAGAAATACCAGAACTAGGTTTATCTATGTAAATTACTTGATTGCCATACTTTGTTATTGGCAAAAATTGATCACATTAAACCACCACCACCTTAAATAATACAAAATCTACTTCGACCATATGTGTTTAAATTTCGTTTTAATGTCATATTTCATTATCACAAACATTTACTCACTAAAAAAATAAATAAATAATAAAATAGTGAATTAATAATAAAAAATAAATAAATAAATAAATAAATAAATAAATAATTTAGAGACGTAGAGGTATTACTCAAGGCTTTTGAAAAGTCAAATGCACACATCGGTGCGCTTAACCGTAACGTTAAAATGGGCTTAGCGTAACGTAAGAACTGAAAAACATGAAACATTTGGCAAAACAATACAATACTGAAACAATGTTCATCAGAGGGAAAAACCTTCACCATTCTAGACTGTTCTTTTTGTCAGTGAGTCGGGGACTGTTTTCCGAGTAGAACTGTGAGTACCAGCGTCTGTGTTGACCGAGAAGGCTGTCTTCTTTAGACTTCACAAACAATGGTTTCTTTTCGTAACGCTTGTTATTCCATATCATGATATCTCTTTCAAACTTTTAAGAAAAAAATAGAGAGAAGAAAAACGTAGGAAAAAAATTGTTTCTTGCTTTGTATAAAGTTAAATAATAATAATAATAATAATAATAATAATAATAATAATAATAATAATAATAATAATAATAATTATAATAATAATAATAATAATAATAATAAAAGGAAAGTAAAATAAATACTTGGTAATATTGGTACATGAATTAAATATATCGATCCTTCTCCAACCCAGTCAGTGAGTCAGTCTCTCAGTCTCAGTCTCTCTCTCTCTCTCTCTCTCTCTCTCTCTCTCTCTCTCTCTCTCTCTCTCTCTCTCTCTCTCTCTCTCTCTCTCTCTCTCTCTCTCTCTCTCTCTCTCTCTCTCTCTCTCTCTCTCTCTCTCTCTCTCTCTCTCTCTCTCTCTCTCTCTCTCTCTCTCTCTCTCTCTCATAAAAAATATTGTAATTAGTTCGGACAGAATAATTCTATACTTACAACACAAATGACAGAAATAACTCATTTCAATCACTTCAGTTTTAAAGAATTCGCATCCTGGATATAACGTACTCTACTCACATTAAAACAACTCAAGCTGAACAGATTTGTGTAAACAGACTAGCGGGAAGCTGTTTTTATATCACTTTATCAAGTCACGATAAATAACCAGCGTGAACGACTTTAAAGTCACAAACCTGCAAACTCTGCCCATGTAAATAAAACTTGGCAATGAAGGTGGGAACCCATCTCTCCATGTAGATGTTGTGGGTCGTCTTTTGCAGGAGGGGCCCGACAGGCAAGACGTTGTGAATGTAGACCCCTTTTCCGAAACGACTCTCAAATTCCAGAAATACGAATGCAGGGCCAATCTGAAATCGTAGTCAATAATAATAATAATAATAATAATAATAATAATAATAATAATAATAATAATAATGATAATAATAATAATAACAACAACATTAATAGCAGTAGTAGTAGTAGCAGCAGTAGTAATAGTAGTAGCAACAAAAACAACAACAACAACAACAATAATAATAGTAGTAGTAGAAGTAGTAGTAGTAATAATAATAATAAAAATGGTAATAGTAGTAGTAGTAATAATAATAATAATGGTAATAGTAGTAGTAGTAATAATAATAATAATTATAATAGGGAAGGGACATAACTGCTTTTCAACAGACGCACATTTTACTGCTGCTCGTCTAACATGAAGCACAGATAATTATTTAAATACACCAGGAGGAGTGAAGACACAGTGGGGAAAACGTAACGAAATAGCAATGTGTCACTGTATAAACAGCACTAGGGACAGTTAGTTTAACACTCGTAAGTCAATGAAAATCCACTCACTTGTTTTGCTACGACGTTCATGTCCAGCAGAGGTACGCGCATACCGAACACGGTTACTTTGTGCTCCAGATTCAACTCGGCCCGGTGACCTTCAGGCGGATCGCAAGGTTTCCATCCCGCCTTCCAGAGGTGCTGGATAAAACTCCAGAGTTTTGTCTTAGTAAACCTGAGGTCAGTTCCCGCGGTTAAGAACGGGCCGTGAACCGCAGTGAGATGGCCCGGGTCAGCGCCATTTTCGGGAATGTCCTGTGGAATCATTGTTAAGGGTACTAAAAAGACTGAAGACTAAGGCACAGAAGAATGAAATAGCAAAGATAAAAAGAGAGAAGAATTGTTTTGGTATGAAACTTTTTTTTTTTTTTTTTTTTTTTTTAATGTGATAACGGATTAATTTATACTGTGTTTAGACGAGTTTAAGTTAATTTAGATCAGAAATAAAAAAAGAACCTACAAGCGAGATTTATTAAAATAATCATATAATCGCTACTTTAGTCGTTACATTACCTCAATATGCACATTTATCAGATGTTCTGATCTTCCTCTGTAGGTCCACTCTCCTTTGGTAATCTCCACAATTTCAGGTGGCTTCCATGTCGGTTCTATACCCTCTGCGTGGTGCCAAATATATATCCAGCCATGCATTTCCATTAACGGCCATGTTTTCAGTTTAGCGAATTCGGGAACTGCATGCAAGCATAATTATTTCTAACAACAACAAAAACAACAGCAACACCACCACCAACAACAACAACAGCAGCAACAGCAACAGCAACAACAGCAACAGCAACAACATTAACAATAACGATAATAATACGAACAATCAGACTAATTACTTTGAATGTTTTCAAGTGACTACAGCCACCCGAATTTGCCAACAATAAAGCATTAACGTTGTGGATGTTGACATTTATCAGCGTGATGTAATTTCATAAAAACAAAAAAAACAACAAAAAAAACAAAAAAAAATTAACACTTCATAACAAGTGTACGATTTGATTTATTGGTAATTCGTAATGCAGACAGAAAATATAGTACATTTACGCCATAAACACACACAAACACACACACATGCACACACGCACACACACACGCACGCACACGCACGCACACAACACACACACACAACACACACACAGACAAACACACACACACACACTAACACACACACACACAGACACAGGATACAAAACTAGTAATTCTTCTTACCTGAATCGCTGTAAGGTATTTTTACACACTTTCCGTCTTCACCTCGAAATCGCCATCCATGGAAAGGACACTCCAAACAACTTCCCACAACTTGTCCGCCGATTGCCAGATTGGCCCCGAGATGAGGACAATAAGCGTCCACTGCATGGGCGTTACCATTTTCATCTCTAAAAAGAGCCAGGTGAAGCCCTTAAACAGACAATAATAGTAATAATAATAATATTAGAGTTATAGTAGTAGTAATAAAGGAATAATAATAATAATAATAATAGCAGTAATAATAAGTAATAGTATAGTAGAGTTAGTAGTAGTGGTGGTAGTAGTAGTATAGTAGCAGTAATAGTAGTATAGTAGTAGTATAGTAGTAGTATAATAATAATAATAGCAAGTAGTAGTAATAATAAGTAGTAGTGGTAATAATAATAAATAATAACAAGATTAATAAAAACATCAACAACAACAATAATAAAAATAATATCAGCAACGGCTACTGACACAAGATGTGTTAAATCATGATAATATTAAGAAAACTGAAATTTTGTTCCGTAGAAAAAAAATTAATAAACAATTTAAATAAAGAAAGAAAGAAAGAAAGAACGAAAGAAAGAAATAAAAGAATACATTTATAAATATCTAAACAAAAAAAAAGTTATATCAATGAGATACTGATTACCCAATATTGCGATTGTTTTCAGTTTTATGAAACCTATATTCATATAGAGATCAGTTCATTACTAGAAGAAGAATTATTTTTTGTGGCAATTTGTAACTTATTTTTCACGTTACAATCAGGTGAAGTCTCTACATCAGATTAGAATAAAATGCTGGGAAAAAAACAAATTAAAATAAAAAGTTCTGCAAAGCTCTTACGGAATAAATGAAATGTCTGAGATTTCTTCTGCACTGTTCCAAACTAAAACGACAGGATAATGCAACATAACAAAATCACTGAGTATTGATCACGTGAATTCTTAATGGAGAGTATGTAGGAGATGGGAATCTAATTTGTGTTTGTTAATTTTATGTATCCTCGCCCGCAACCAGAATGTTTGCTGGTGGTGGTGGTCGGAAAGAATTAGACTCCGAAACATACTGTTGTTAGTATTATCTGCTTTCTTGTAGCAACAGTCGATGCCTGGGAGTTACTCTTAGACGTCTCAGTTAGGATGATTATTTCTAGCGAAGATCAGCATTAACAGAGACCAACTTGGTAAAATACAAAGTGATGTTTCTTTGCTTCTGCTGTCACCATCTCTATTCTTTTATTTATTTATTTTTTTTTTTTTTTTCAATTTATTGGTTTAATACAGAGCATGCAAAATACGAATTCAGTTATTTTTATCTTTCTGGTGTTACAACCAGACTGTACTTTAGACTAGGTTAAAGTTTTCAGAATATTAATGTTTTCAAGGCTGTATTTGCTTTAAAACGTGGCTGATAATAATGGAATGATACCTAAAGCTTTTAGATGGTGCCAGATGACAGACACATCAGCAAAGTTTTAAAACGTAGAGGGACAGATGTTGCCAGGTGGTTAACCATATAATTATGCAAAGTATACATTTTTACAGAAGTATTGAATTTGATATGCCTGTAATCTGCATATGATATCTTAAGTTACATTAGCAAAATGGTGAACACCCTATAACGTTCTTTTGTAATGCTAATGCTATTACTACTACTACTGCTACTACTACTACTGATACTGATACTACTACTACTACTGCTACTGCTACTACTACTACTAATAATAATAAGAAGAAGAAGAAGAAGAAGAAGAAGAAGAAGAAGCAGAAGAAAAAGAAAAAGAACAAGACGAAGAAGAACATCATCAACAGCAAAAAGCAGCAGCAGCAACAACAGTAACAACATCAACAACAAAAGAATACGAAATCGGGAAATGGTTATGATATACAATAACTGTTGTGATTATGAAAATGTGGATAATGATGAAGACGATGAAGACGATGATCATCATAATAATAACGCCGATGATGATGATTACAATGATAATAATGTTTTTTTTAAATGTTCAGTTTAAGACTTATACAGTTATTATTATTATGATGATGTCACGGTGACTAGTTGAGTGCTATTAATACCTTAAAGCTGGCTCGTCCCGTCTAAAGGGTAGCAGGTTATAATAGCATCACGTGACAAGGTGTTTATGATCTGAGAATGCTTAAACTGCTAAATAACTAGTCCGTATCAACTTGAGAAAAATAACACAAACAAGAATTTAATATGGGTAATTGTTTTATATTTCACATAAATTAACCATCAGTGATTATAATTTAATCGTAAGATTCTCTCGATACAATACAAAGGCAAATAGCATTGACATATAATACTTTTTTAATTAAGCCCAGTTGGTTACGTTAACTTTCTAAGCTTTAAGATATTAAAATATGTTATCTTTGTTTGTTACTTAGTTTATACAATAACGGAACTTCCCCTAATTATGTAATATAGCTTTTAAACAGCCCTTGGAGGTCTGCATACTCTCTGCTGTTTAGTTTTTGTGTATTCCGACATTAATTAGCTAAACATTGAACAACCGCAAAAACTATTACTGTAACATAATAATAGTAACTCAATATAAAATATAGCAGTCATTCTGTTTTATATGGGCATACAAAAATAAATGTTTTACGAATATTATGTAACTCTTTAGAGAGAATACAAAACTGTGATTAAAAATAAGTCTTACATAGAGGCACTAGTGAGGTTCTAATTAGGACTAATGTGAAATGCGAAAATAATAACAATGTTCAACCACGCCAACGCAGTAAACATTAAACTCCATCACAGTCTGCATCCCTGTTAAGAAGAAGTGTCACGCGAGTTGCGTTCCTGTCATAGTTTTATTTCTGATGACCCTGATAAACATAATTTCCTGTAATATCATTAACAACAATCCTTGTGATGATACTGTTTTGACAGCTGCGGTTGTGACATGCTGTTAATGGTAATTCGGAAGAAAGTAACAGTATATTATTAAAAATTAAAACATTAAAATATAATTATTCATTTTATTTATTTATTTTTTTTTTTTTTTTCTGCGCAAGGGAAGGACTGTTCAGTTGAAGTTCTGTAACCATCACTAATCTCAACTTTCAATCTAACCGAGTGTCAACATTAATCGGACGGGCGTGTCATTAACGTATGAGGTTTAAAAATAATGCATATCATTATATATATACGATAATGACAACTGTTAGTGACAATGTTATATATATATATATATATATATATATATATATATATATATATATATATATATATAAGTAATGTAGATATTTGGTTATAACCATTATTTGTTCATTGTCCTACTGGTTCTTTCAGATTCTTTCAAACACTTATACTCAGACAACCGCAGTGTTTTTCACATTTCGAATTCTTGCAGTGTGTTGTCGGTTAACATAGACTCAGTAGGGCATTCGCAAGTTATTCATAAAAGAACGTATAAGCTATAAGCAGGTACTCGTATCGAACCGTTTATATACGGCAGACTTGGGATCAATAATATGATGATGCAGATTTTTCGATCTTCGGATATCAGTATAATGAGTAAGAAAAAAATATATCATGAAGAGTTAAAAAGTAATGAATTAAACTATATCTTACAGATACAAATATATTAATACACTTCTAAAGCATGCTCTGTTTGATCGTCATTTATTCACTTGAAGTTATAAAAATACTTTTATAGAATAATAACTGTAAAATAACATCCAAAAATAACATCCAAAAAAACCCCATTTAATTATTTCTTTTTAACAGTTACTCAGTAGATCTGTGCAATGAAAATTATTACATGATACTGCACACTAATTATTATATGCGAATTAATATAATCATAAAAATGTTAGCTTCATTAATCCGTTTTAAAAAGTAAAAAATCAAAACTGTTATTAACCCAGCGTATACAAATTAACCTATTCGAAAACAGTATCTGCTTTTACTCGGTAAACGAAATGAAATGTAGTCGGTTTTTCGGATTTTCCTGGTGTTCGTTACATATTACAAACACAGAATGTAAATCCGTTTCTTACTACGATTCACCGACCAGGTCCATTTTACATTAGACAAGACCCTGATTTTGAATTGGTCTGTTATATATGACGAAAGTCTTAATGTTCGTTTCCCCAAATTTAAAATAAAATATATCTACTCACCAAGTGCGTTTATTTCTTTAGTTTCAGCCGTCTTTAACTGAAAACTCTCGAGCAGCCCAAACCATCCATTTGGGTAGACGGGGGCACGTCTCCGACTACCCTGCATCTCTGGGTCCTCTGCGCTACTTCCTCTTTACTGCACGAGCTGTCAGCGAAGTAACCGGTGTCGTTGAGTTTCTTCACTCGGTTGTACGGCTCGAACAGGACACAGTACAAGAGGTACGCGAGAAAACAGACGAAAAGCAGTAACGCTAATTCAAACAACGACAAGGGAACGGGCGCAAGACTGACGTTAAGAATTCGTAATTCGTCCAGTATGGCCATCGGAATACGACACCCGGGCAATGTCGTCACTTAACCAGCGTTTCACTAAGCAGTTCGTGATTGCTGTCAGATCTGTGGACAAACGAGTCCAATGCGTTCAGCGGGCGATAAACGAAGAAGAAAAAAAAAAAATATTTAGGTCACTGGTTCGTGTTATTTAATTCCTGCGGTAACTGTTCGTGTCGTCTGCTTTAAACACCATAAATTTATAATCAAGGAAAAAAAAAAGGAAAAAGAAAAACGCATGTTGAATTGTCGACATTAACAAAGTCAAAATAGGTGATCAGGCTGTAACAATATCATTATTATATTAGGAAAATAATTAGACAACAAATAAATAAATAATAGTAATTATAAAGACATAAATTTTTTGTAGTCCATCATGCATATATCTAAAGCTGGAAATGCAATTTATTTTTAATGTCTAATCGTAATAACTGATTACGACTTTTAAATAAATAAATAAAGAGATAAATAATTAAATTAATTGAAAAATCTGTATTAAATGAACCTAGTAATTATTAATAGATATTCCATTTTTTTTTATATTGAATTTTCGTGTTGAAATAACAAAGAAAAAGAAACGGTTAAAAACTACAATATCTTATAAAATTACACATTAATTCTATATTAATATTAGATATCTTCTTCATCCGTTACAGCAAATACCACTGATATGTCAATGCAAATGTATATCTATATATCTCTCTCCATCTGTTACATGTGTATGTATGTGTGTATCTCTGTCTGTATATATGTGTGTGTGTTTGTGTGTATCTATATATGTATGTGTGTGTATGTATCGATATATGTGTGTATATGTGTGTGTGTGTCTATATATATATATATATGTATATATATGTATGTCTGTATGTATGTAGGCATGCATGTGTTTATATACGTTTGTATGTATATATTTACGCACACGCAGATATATGTATATATAATTATTTATATTTGTACATATACATGTATGTATGTATGTATGTATGTTTATATATATGTATATGTGTATATATATGTATGTATGTTTTTATATATATATATATATATATATATATATATATATATATATATAATTATGCGTGTATCTGTATATGTGTATTTACAGAGATACAGACAGAAATAGTTAAACATGTCTGCATGCATCTTGTTATCAACGATTCTCACCCACTGATAAAAGTTGAAGTAAACATTGCCCTAACATAATTACTACTTGTTTTCAATTCATACAGACTGATAAAGCCAGCACAGACAATTATAAAAACAAGGTCCACTTAATGTATCTTCCATGTTATTGTTAATTCGGTCGATATGTTTTCGTTCGCAGTGAACCAGTAATGTGTCAGCAAGTATCAGTTATCGCTCAACGGTATTCATGTTATCTCGACATTATGTACTTTGTGTTTCTGGCACGTATGTTGGCTACTATGACTCCACAAAGGTGTAACAATACCCGTAAATAACACATTTTTGCATGTAAAGTACACAAGTGGATGATGGTAAGTGCAGTCTGGTAAATACATGTACAAAGTCATATAGAAACATTAGCAGTGCATTGAGAGAAACATATTCAAAGACATAAGATATGTATGTGTGAGAGTGTGTGTGTGTGTGTGTGTGTATATATATATATATATATATACACACACACACATACATATATACACACACACATGCAAATACATATACATACGTACATATGCACATAGATGCATGCATGCACGCGCACAGAAACACAAGGTTGTCATGGTGGCGAGTGACATCGTCAGCCGCTTCCTGAGTTCGAGTCTCCTCAGCGGCATCTGACGTCTGTGAGGTCATGATCGGACTGTGTCCTCTTGTGTCAGCGCGTTCTCCATTATTGTCTGTGTGCAGAGTCTAACCAGACGCATATAGGACAACAGACTGTTAAAAATAAACACACACACACACACACACACACACACACACACACTCGCGTAATATTATGTTCATCAGGCGCTATTATTCATAGCCTCTCACAAATTAGTGTGTGTGAAAAGGGAACTAACTCTTTGTATCTTTAAAAACGAAAATTAAGATAAACAAGAGTTGCTTTTCGTAATTCAGACTATGCATTATTACCAGATTTAACAGACGGTTTAATCATAATCGTAAAAGATTATTTACATTCCTGCTATCTCTGCTTATTAATAATTTAGCTGTAGGAAAAACGTTCTCTTTCACCTGATACTAATAATACTGGACCATACTGTTTATTTTGTTCGACAAGAGAAAGTTCTGACTTGGATAGATAGGAAGAACTGTTATTATTTTTAAGCTTAAAAAAAAAAAAAAAAAAAAAAAAAAAAAAAAAAAATTTAAATATTTTTTATTAACAACACAGCTATTAGTATTTTCCAGTTATGATATATATATGGATAATCATATATAATAAACATAAAAACACTCACACATACACAGATGCACACACACACACACACACACACACACACACACACACACACACACATACAAAGATTTTACAGATAACGAGAAAGTATAACAGCTGCTACAACACACTTTTTATCAGCAACGAGGAAACTTTTATTTAAATCTTCCTAAAATTAGAAGAAAAAACAAAATGTCCTTGATAAATCATTTGAAGGATGCTAGTATAAACGCTGGATTAACCATTGTTACCAAAAATTGTTTATATATAATTGTTTATATTGAAAGGCCTATTGAAAAAAAACAATACATTATTTTCAGCATTTCGTGTGTTGTTGCTACACACACACACACACACACACACACACACACACACACACACACACACACACACACACACACAAACATATTTAAGTAAAAAAATCAACATTACATTTTTGGTATTACAGCAATCAAATGTTTATAAAACTTAAACAATGCCCAGTGGTAGAATAATCTGAATACATTTAAGTAAAATGAAATTTATCGTTATACCCGTTGCGTATTCTTTGATGGCATAAACCACTGTGAGAAAGAAATATGTTTTTTTTTTTTTTAAATATAGCTCTCGACTCAGATGTTAAAAGATGTGTCAGCATGGCTATTCAATTATTTACTGTTCAAAACGAGTGTCTCTACAAAAGACACGGACCAGATTTGTAATATCAAATTTTCAAAAGAATAAATAAAATTGATGTTCAGCTCAGGGAGTAACTTTAGCAGGTTTCCTTTCTAATATTTTATTTTAAAATAACAACAGAAAGAAACGATGCAGTGGAAAATATTTTGAACTGACCTAAAATGCCACCATGTTTTACCGTAGTGTCTGTTCTGATAAACCCCGGAAAGAAAACAAACTCAGATTTATTTTTAATTATTTTTATATCAACAGATAGATACGGAAAAATAACTATAGTCCAAAATAACTCAGCAGCTTTGTTTTATCCGTTAAACAGCAAATAAGATCGTATTACGGAAGGAAGCGGTAAACTGTTCACTTTATTTGGCAGTCTCGGTGTCATCAGTTCCCGGATGTACAGTCTCACGAGCTGTCTTGCTGACAAAGGTTTCGAAGCCAGCTCTGTTAGCATCGACCTTTCCCGATTGTTCAGACCCGAGTAGTGTTTTATTGCATGTATATCAAACAAACTTCCCGCCATCGCCAACAAATCAAATATGTCTGATCTTTCCTTCACCTTCTCGTTTGGCAGATAATACAAAACTCCGTGTGGATCTTTTAGTCTGGCAATGGAAATGGATCCTTTGAAGTTGACCCTTGCTCCATATTTAATGAGAGCGTGTATGATATCGTAGGTGACTTTTTCGGCTATGTTCTTCAAGTATTCCGTGAGAGGAGAAAGACAAGGAGACGAGTAACTTAAAATACTGGAGTGCGCGTTGGGGTCGGCACCATGCTCAAGAAGAAGTTCGATCAGTTCCTTCTGACATTTGAGATTGAGTGTGGCGCATGCCAACATCAATGCCGTTGCGTTTTCTTCAGTTTTCTCATCCACATCAGCATGCCATCTCAGAAGCATTTCACAAATATCCGGCCTGTCCTTTAAAACTGCCGCGTGCAGAGCTGAATACTTGTAGTTTTCTGGTCGTGAAGGACTGGCGCCTTGTCTCAGCAGCATGTGGATAATTCCAGTGTTTCCTTTTTCTATTGCATAATGTAAAGCAGTCTTCTGTTCAAACTCGGGAGGGCACTGCAGATTTACATCAGCTCCGTACTTCAATAGCATCCTGCATGCTTCGATATTCTGTTGTCTGCAGGCCTTCATTAAAGGTGACGTCCCGCAACGATTAAATACGTTAGGATCTGCGCCAAACTGCAGCAAAATCTCCAGACATTCTAGATGTTCCAGTGGAACCAGGTTAATTTCGTATCCCATGAAATACAAGTGATCTGGTTTCGCCCCGTTTTCTAGAAGCAAACGAACGCAGTCGACATGGTTGTTTTCCAGCGCCAAATTCAAGGGTTCTATCGTTAAATATCCAAGAGCTTTTGCGTTCTCATTGCTGTTGAAGAAGTCCACTACTGCCCCGTTTTCAATAAGAACTTTCATAGACGCTAGGTTACCTTTCCTGGCGCAGAGATGAATGGGCGTATAGCCGATGTCGTCTGTTGCATTGACGTCCGCGCCTTTCTCAATGAGGTACCGGACACAAGGAACGTAATCGCCATAGACTGCATGGTGGAGGGGCTTAAGTCCACGCTTAACGGAAAGGTCAACTTTTGCTCCGCATTTGATCACCACATCTATATCTTGAACACTGCATTTGTACGTTATGCAGTCAATAAGTAAATGTTGCAAGCTTTCCTGGTTATCTATAGACACTATTTGAACACTATCATGTTCTTTCTCTAACTGAAAGAAAAAGAAAAAGTATAATTATTAATGCAATAACAAAACACCACGAAGCATTAAAGAAAAAAGAATGGTCAAAAACAAAAAAAACTAGAAAGAAAAGTAATATTTGTAAGATAAAAACGCTAAAATAGAAAAAAATACGATGTGACTAGGGTTTATAGAGAAACATTCTTAAATATGCTATTGAACAAATTCCGTTTTATGCAGCCAGTTTCGAAAAACGATGTGTACGATACACTGTATGTAAATCGTGTAATTGATACACTTAAGATGTATCGTATTACCGCAGCAACAACTATTTTATTCGAAATACTTGGTTTTAGTCACTGGTAACCTTTAGGCGTTTTATTTTTATATCAGAGTTTGTCAAAACAAATGAAACGAATGTTCAATAACTTTTAACAGTTCTAAAAGGAGTTGAGTAATGATGTACGACTGTTTGAAAGCTAAAGACAGAAACAAATAGTCATTACACAGAACGACATTCGCTGAATAACAGAACTAAATTAGTGTCAGAAATGCGTATAAAGCATATCTTTCTTAGTGGAAGATACTGAATATATTAACATAAGTTATAATTTAAGTATTCGTTTACAACGAATCCGCAATGTTTTCACAAGCATCAGTTATCGCGTTTACATACATGTCATTCAACGAATGTTTTTTTGTTTGCTTTAGGCAAGGTTCCATGATTTTTTATTTTTTTTTTTTTTTTTATTTTTATTTTTTATTTTTTTTGTGTATCGTGATAAACAAAAATGTATTACATCATATAAACAAACTTCTCTGAGGTCAAATATTTAAAATCAGTTTTCCAATCATTATTTCACAAATTGAGTTAAATTTGTTTTATTACCTTTGGTGTGCCGTCTTCCATAACAGAAACAGTATTAATCACTTCAGAGTTCTGTTTACAGTTACATCGTTGTTTACTTCTTTTCGTCTTCTTCCTCTTTCTTTTTTTTTTTTTTTTCCGCTTATGCTGCAGTTGGCATAAACGTGCTGTTGTTTCTCTATTGTGAAAGAATCTGATCTCACGCCAAACCGAGCAGACACAAGTGCACGGTTTTCGTTTTCACTCGCAATCACTCATCGGAATAGTCGAATGGGTTCATTTAGCGTTCAGGACAATCGGAATACGTCGGGAGTGTCCGGAACTGTTAATTAATTCGTAGATCGGTCCTTAGTAAAAATATATTGACTGTTGCTGATTGCAGGCGGTACAGAACACCGATCCGAGCTGTTATTTATTACTTACGAGAAATTGTTAAAAGTGTTTGACTTTCTGTGGAAAGGTGCATACAAAAATATCTATGCTGCTAATCGATAACTGTGGTGCATTATGAAGAACACGCATGTCTCGGACTACATAGTCGGTAGTACTTTATTAACAAATTTAGTCACCTCGTCTGTCATTAAACAAAATACTTCTTTCTTCCTTTCCATTATCATCAGTATCACTCTGACCACAGAGCCAGACCTCATTCCTGATAATAATAACAATAATAACAACAACAATAATAACAATACTAATAGTAATAATGATGATAATAATAAAAATAAAAATAAATATAAAAATAAAAATAAATATTTGATGAAAACAAAAACAAACAACAACAACAACAACAACAAAATAAACAAAAACCAAAAATAATAATAAATAAAATAAATAAATAAATAAAAAATAAATAGATAAATAATAAACGCATCACTATTTACCGGAAACAACCGACGAAAGCCGAATATTTGTTTTTTGATCTACCTGCCTGCTCGCACGCCGGAGTTTATACAAAATAATAATGCTTTTTCTAGGTCTGGCAGATTACCAGCATTCTACATCCACAGCTGCAGAATCCAAAAATAACCTGTAACTTGAGAGGTGAAGCTGAGTGGCAAAGCACACTAAACTGAACCAGTTTACGCTTTTTACTAATGGCAGAAGGAACTTCGAAGGTAATATTAAATAACTCGTTTTCTAAATATCAACATTTACTTACGTTTTATACAGAAATCTACTAATAAACACGGAAATCAAAATTTTATGTTATGAAGAAAAACAAAACGGAATCTCACAATAATAGAAACTGTAGAATACCAAAAATAAATAAATAACAGTAATAAAAAGTACCTGTATAATTAGTTTTGTTTTGATTATAACAAATATCGAAGAGGAAATTATAAGAGAAATGTTTAAATTCGTGGATATTCTTAGTATAATTTTAAATAAACTTATTCTTCATTCTTTTTGGATAACTTATAGAGTAGAAAAACAATAGTTATTTGAATAGTTTGGCAAATATTAATTTATCTTTTGCGCAGTATTCGTTTAACTTTTAGCTGCTTATCGTTTTATAATAGCGGAATAATAGAATTATTAAACAGAATATTAAATATCTCTCTCTCTCTCTCTCTCTCTCTCTCTCTCTCTCTCTCTCTCTCTCTCTCTCTCTCTCTGTCTGTCTGTGTGAATTTATTACAAATCCCATGTTATGTGTGTGTGTGTGTGTGTGTGTGTGTGTGTATTGGTATGCATGATTATGCTTGTACAGGTCTATATGTATGTATGTATGTATGTATGTATCATACGTCTCTGTTTCAGACTTTATCTATGTATGTGTGTGTGTGTGTGTGTATATATATATATTTTAAAAACATAACAGATAATTTGCTTTGTAACTTCAGACCGATGAAAAGACTAGCAGTCAGGATGAAGACGACTCGAACAGAAAGAGATCATCTCTGTACGACCCGGAAAACCTCCAGCGTCTGCTCGTTGACTGTATCACCTTCAAGTCGACGATTGAAGATATCGAAGTTGTCATCAAATGTGGAGCTAAAATCAATGAATCGGTAAAGCGTGGACTCAAACCCATTCACTACGCGGTCTATGGCGATTACGTTCCTTGTGTCCGGTACCTCATTGAGAAAGGCGCGGACGTCAATGCAACAGACGACATCGGCTATACGCCCATTCATCTCTGCGCCAGGAAAGGTAATCTACGGTCTATGGAAATCCTTATTCAAAACGGAGCTGTTGTTGATTCATTCGGAGAGAACAGCGTCGACGAGAACGCGAGGGCTCTAGGTTGCTTGACCGTAGAACCTTTGAATTTAGCGCTGGAAAACAATCATGTTGACTGTGCTCGTTTGCTTCTAGAAAATGGTGCGAAACCAGATCATTTGTATTTCATGGGATACGAAATTAACCTGGTTCCACTGGAACATCTAGAATGTCTGGAGATTTTGCTGCAGTATGGCGCAGATCCTAACGTATTTAATCGTTGCGGGACGTCACCTTTAATGAAGGCCTGCAGACAACAGAATATCGAAGCATGCAGGATGCTGCTGAAGTACGCAGCTGATGTGAATCTGCAGTGCCCGCCCAGATTTGAACAGAAGACTGCTTTACATTATGCAATCGAAAAAGGAAACATTGGAATTATCCACATGCTGCTGAGACAAGGCGCCAGTCCTTCACGTCCAGAAAACTACAAGTATTCAGCTCTGCACGCGGCAGTTTTAAAGGACAGGCCGGATATTTGTGAAATGCTTCTGAGATGGCATGCTGATGTGGATGAGAAAACTGAAGAAAACGCAACGGCATTGATGTTGGCATGCGCCACACTCAATCTCAAATGTCAGAAGGAACTGATCGAACTTCTTCTTGAGCATGGTGCCGACCCCAACGCGCACTCCAGTATTTTAAGCTACTCGTCTCCTTGTCTTTCTCCTCTCACGGAATACTTGAAGAACATAGCCGAAAAAGTCACCTACGATATCATACACGCTCTCATTAAATATGGAGCAAGGGTCAACTTCAAAGGATCCACATCCATAGCCAGACTAAAAGATCCACACGGTGTTTTACATTATCTGCCAAACGACAAGGTGAAGGAAAGATCAGACATATTTGATTTGTTGGCGATGGCGGGAAGTTTGTTTGATATACATGCAATAAAACACTACTCGGGTCTGAACAATCGGGAAAGGTCGATGCTAACAGAGCTGGCTTCGAAACCTTTGTCAGCAAGACAGCTCGTGAGACTGTACATCCGGGAACTACTGATGCCGAGACTGCCGAATAAAGTGAACTGTTTACCGCTTCCTTCTGTTGTTCGGTCATATTTACTTTTCGATGGATAGAGCTCGTTTTGATTGTTGAACTTTGATAAAATAACTGTATTTTATTCAGATTTTGTTATAATTGTTAATTATTAGAGCTTTGAATGTTTAAAAATAAATTATATTGTATTACTATTTCCCGAATTGGTTTATGATATTTGAAATATTTACAGATATATGAACTGCAAGTCTCAATAGAGACACGGAAGCATACGTAAATGTCTGAATTTTTGTTATTTAGGACAGTGTATTCATAAAACGACTGAGTCTACATTCATGAAAGAATAAAATCGGATTTAATGTCATTGACTTTACACTTATTCGAAGAAAATCCAACCTATTATTAAAAGGGATCTTTGGTACATAAATTGTATGATCGAATGAAAAACAAAATCGCTAGTCTTATAGTTTTATAGCCGTAAGAATCTTCCTGGAAAGGATAATAGCCTAATAGGTGATCTACATGTCATGTCAGCTTCCTGGTCACTCTAATGCTATAATAACAGAAGTCTTAACACACTAATTATTAAAGTGTGACTCGCCACATTGCAGTACGATTATCTGGAATTAGATGACTTAAACTCCCCCGTCCCGATAAATTAGAAACTTTGAAAATATCAGTTAAGATAAATATTTACCCCTATGTAGTTAACCAACCACAAAATTATTTTGGTTAATACCACATAAAATATTAACTATTCATTTGGCATTACACGCACAATAGTTCTCATCATGTATCCTGTATTCACGTTAGCACTTTCTATCTGAGCTTTACAGAGAAACATTCGAGTAGATTACAAATTCGAGATGACTTACGACTTATGGCTATTTCAATATTGTCATAATAATAATTAATTTAAAAATATATATATATATGAAAGGCAACAATAAAATTTTCAGTTTATGGACACCGGTGGTTTAGCGGACATTACGTATGGTAATTATGACGTCACCAATCAGTACATTATACGGGAAATAAAAACGTACAGAAACGCATCGGAGTTGGTTATCTGTCGTACGGAACATAGGTAAAAGTTCGTTTTATTGTATCTTATCACATATGTGCATGCATGCATACATCAGGAATGTATATGAGTGTGCTACATACCATCTGTTTTATGTATATATTCATTTTAATTCATAATATTGTTCATTCAATAATGTAATGGATCGTAACGCTAAACTAGTTACTCTGACCCCTTACGAAATATTCTGGCAGTCGTTCAAATATTGCACCTCACACACACCCTACTGTGTATGTAATTACGAAAACATTTATGTATGTATGAGACAGAAAGAGATAATTACAATTATTCATGGAACATTAGATTTAAGCATAGTAGTCGGAATTATTTATTTTATAACTCGAAAACAACAAAAAAAAACATCACCAATTCCACCACTGAGAAACAGTACTAAGACAGCTTTTAAGCCAACAACAGAATTTTTTATTAATTAGCAATGCAAACCATTATCTCTTGGCAGACAGAAATAACTTTCTGATGGGTATACCCTCTGTCTGTGATATATACTTATTTCGTTTATGCCAGCAAATCTCTGTTTTTAATTCAAAATCCCTTTTTAAATGATTCCAATAGTTGCCGTTCCCATGGTTGAAGTTTATACTGGTCACCAGAATACAATGGAAATAGATTATGTGGCAGCGTTGTAAGCATTTATAAATATATAGCATGCAGAAGCTTAATTTGAGGTTCAGTGGTTTCAACCACTAATATTAATCAATTATGTCTCTTACGTGTAAGTTTGAACTGACAACTGCATGCATTAAATATTACTAACAGAATATTTTACTGTATATTAATATATCAATAAACAAGAAATGTGGATGTAGTTAAAAAGAACAAGAATGCTAGTATTACATAATTTTACCTTCATAATAATAATGATGATGATAATAATAATAATAATAATAAAAAATAATAATAATAATAATAGTAGAAGTTATAATAATAACAAAACAAAAATCATAAAAATGAAATAAAAGAAAATCCATATTTTGCTCATTCTAAAATTAACTAATACACAGTTACACACTTTTATTCGTATCATACAGTTTTTGATTTGCTATAAAAAGAAAATGAAGCAAATCCTTCGTTAAGTTTTCACAAAGAATGCTTCATTCAGGGCCTCTTCTGCTGTTATTCTTGTTGCAGGATTCAGGTCTAACAGTCGATACAATAAATCAAAAGCTGACTTGGGAATGTTTGTCCATGACTGTGTAAAATTTTCTTTCTCTACAGCTTTAGAAGTCTGATGTTTCCCGAATCTAAGTGGAGCACTTCGTAGTTTGTGACACAGATTTCTCAAATCGACAGCCTGTATGGTTGGATTACATATAACATGTTTGCCTGCAGAATAACAAAATGTTAAATATTAATAGATTGTGGGGTAAAAAAAAAAAAAAAAACATCATCAACAACAAAAAATGCCCAGTTACAAAAAAAAAAAAAAAAAAAAAAAAAAAAATATATATATATATATATATATATATAATATAAAAAATATAAAATAAAATAAAGGAATGAAAAAAGATAATAGTTAACATAATGATACGAAGTGATGCTGGCAAATTCTGTTTGATATTTGCCATGATGACCACTGGTTAATCTATAACAAAAGAGATGCTCTCCAACATGCCATTTTTGTTTGGTTATGTTACTCTGGTGTCTGCTCTATCAACTACTGAATCAGGGCTGAATGTTAGGTTGAAATCTCTGACAAGTCAAAAATATTTTACAACACAGAGATGTACATATATGCACACTCACTACACAGTACATACATACATCCATACCGACACGTTTTAATATTATTTACCAAACGACTTGGCTGCTGTTTTCAGAGGGATCGCTGCCCAAGATGGTGATAATCTGTGCTAGAGCTGTCACATCGTCCACAGCTCGGAAAAACGGATATCTCCCACTGAGCAGTGACAGAAAGATTACACCGGCTGACCATATATCAACAGCTGCATTTAAAAATAAATAGATATAATAATCTTATAAATCATCTGAGTCCAGCAATTAATCTACCGTGTCAATAATGATAATGATTACTAATCTGGAAAATGGTTTACAATTCAGAAAGTCAAATTACAATTTTTAAAGATTATAATTTAAACAGAAAGTAAGAAATATATTTGATGTACTGAGAATGATTTTATTTATTGCTGACTAAGTTTAACAAAGATTTGTGTAGTACAGGTAAATTAAATTTTCATAATATCAGAATAATATTTTAAAATCATCTATTATATATATATATATATATATATATATATGGGTACACAAACACACACACATACATATATATATATATACACATATCATATATCAAAGTGAAAAGAGGAATGAATAATCAATAAATATTAAAATACATTAAGTAATAAAATTTCATACTGATGACACCAGCACCAGGTTTGATAACTCTACCAACTTGTGACAATTTGACAGAAACAAATCCAGCAAAGACATAAAAATATTAATATTCTCTCTCTTCTACTTTATTGTTTTAATGATTTTTTTATATATTACATAGCAGCCTATATTAATGTCTTTATCAACTCTGTATTGAATTATAATGAATTACCTGTAGACTGTTCAGGACATTTCAGTAGAACTTCTGGAGAACGAAAACCTGGAGTACCAGCTCTTGGAGCAACCTGACTGGCTCTGTGTAAACAGAGTATTATATTTCTACATATTACTTTGAAGAAAAACAGGCAAAATAAAATAATTATATGCACTTCCAAGATAAAGAAATTTAAATAAAAAGAAATTATGACAACAAAAATGTTTTTTAAAAAAGGTAAATTTTACAAAGTCTGGATTTTATTTTACTGAAATTCAGATTTGTTATCAGTGTTTAATAAACATATTGTTAATAATTAATTGTTGGCAAATTCCTGCTGGTGACTTTGGTCAGTATTTGCCTACTTAATATTTAATGATTATAGCATATTGTTCTTGTGTTGTTGACTTGGTTTTTTTTTAATTTTGCTGCTTGTTTTTTGTTTTTTTGTTTTTTTGTTTCTAAAATAATAATAATAATAATAATCATAAAATATATATATATATATATAATAATAATAATAATAATATATATATATACACACAAAGAATATTTTATTATTATGATTATCTCGGCAATTTATTCTATGAACAATGATTTGAGGTTTGTGTTGATTTATATGACAAAGAAAAATAGCTCCAACCATCCAATACTCTTCTGTTCAAGATATTTTATAAGTCACCTCAAATCATATATTATGTAATGAATATTCTGAAACCTGCATTAAACAGTATTATAAAACTGTTTGGACTGTGATAAATACCATTATGGAATGTACAAATTCCAATCCATTATGTCTCATTAGAGTGTGATTTGAAATGTTAAAAAAGATTTTAATCCATTCTCTAAGTTCTCTAACATTGTCTTGTTTCAGACTGGTGATGAAAGATTCTTGCTGTTACATGTTGATTACACAATATTTCCCCATTTATTACACATCTAACTTTTATATTATATACAAACAATCAAAGCACGTACCATAATCTTTAATAACTAAATTTATACTGCAGTGGACAGAATGAGAAAAATAACCTCATGAAGTGATTTCTAAATAGAACTGAAATAATCTGTTATCACCTTGCCATGCAGATTCTGCAAATAGTGGGCTGATTGAAGCACTGACAGGTGCTGCTGATTCCCGGTCTTGAGGACGCCGAGGTAGCTGGCCTCACTTTGGACGGGACACTCGAATCGTCTTTCATCAGTAAAGCCCGTTTTGACAAGAGAATACGTCTGGGTGACTTCGTTCTTGCAGTGAAGGACAAAGAGTCCATGTTTGGACTGGGCGTGTACTGCCTAGGGACAGGTAGTGGTTTGATTTTGAGGTCGTGTTTCTTGACTAGAATTTCCTTCTTGGAAGGATGAGAAACTGATGCAGGCGGCTGGAATGACAATTTCTGACTCGTCACTGACATAAAATGTGTTTTAGAAAATTAATCTGTCTAACTGTTACTCTGATATTGCAGTACCTTTTTAAAATAAATTAATAAATAAATAAATATCAGAAATTAGTAAGGATATCATCAGTGAAAATGTATATCTAATAATGTATATGGATTGTTATAATGAACAGTGATGGACAGATATGGGGAATAAATATTGCTAATTATATGGTTTTATATAAATATTGCTATTAATAATCGAACTAGGGAGTTCAGTAACTAGACCCTTGATTCTTTTTTTAATTCCCCGTTGACAGATACATTCAATTAATTAAAATAACAGGAAAATTAATAAATAAATGAAAAAAAAAAAAAGAAACTTAATAAATAAATAACAATAAAAAAGAAGAAACTTAAATAAATAAAAAAAAGTACTTACAGGAATATTTCCCATATCTCGTAAAATTTTCTTTGATTCATCACATTCATTTGATTTCCTTTTTATTAATTTCATGGACACCTCTTTCTTTTTCAATACAGGGGCTTCGTGAGCTAAGCCAAAATCTACCAGAGCAAACCTGAAAAACATAATTAAAATACATATTATATAAATGTAATGATCAAATACCTTAAATTAACTTTGTGATACTTTTATTTCACGGTGTTATCGTTTTCTTTTCCAATAATAAAGTCTGAAGAAAGATGTAAAATGAATAAATAGTGAAAATAAAGTAATGAAAGCACAAAGAAGAATGAATCTTGTAATATAACAAATCTAAGCTTTGCACTTAACTGATAATAAGCAAAACAAAGTGTTGATTTTAAGCAGAAAATTATTAAGAAATAGTGTCAGAAAACTTTGCAAGTGTTGATTTTTATCACTGTTTACAGGAACAGGAAATGATTCAGTTTCTAACTCACTGTTTCGTGGCTCTGTTGTAGAGAAAATTTGTTGGTTTTACGTCTCGATGGATGATGTCAAATTGGTGAACTCGTCTCAAGGCTATCAGCAGATTTCGCATGTATTCTCTGACCTCCTGCAGCGTCATGTCTTGAATGTAGTCCTGTGAAAATGTCAGAGAAAGAAAAGAAATGTTTTATTTAACAATGCACTCGACACATTTTACTTACAGTCAATAAATATGGTGACCGACATATGAGTAAAGCCAATAGTACATCCCCATGTCATGGAATTAATAAAAAAAAGTATATTTAACAACAACTCGTATATTATACCACAGTGGGGATTTTTATAGTTAAAAATGCCACTATGTGGACTGATCATATATTAATACTGAACGTTAATTGCTATCATAACTAGATAACAAAAAAACAACAACAACAATAATAACAATACTAGTTTCAGTATATATATATATATATATATAGCTAATATTTTAAGAAAATCTTACCTGAAAATAATCATGAGCGAAATACGGCATAACAATTACAACATGATCTTTATTTCTGATGCACAACTCCACACCAATTACATTTTCACAACCACTGAAACAAAAATTTGTAAACAAACTAATACATGGTTAATATCATAACTTTTCATTGACTTAATGGAATCCTTAGTGAATAAAAAATAACAGGTAAAATTTAGAGATGTAATAAATGGGAGGCCACGGTATAATCAGAACCTGTCACCTGTCTGAAACAAAACTGTCAATCTCAACACTTTAAGAATGGATTAAAATCTTGTTTGACATTCTGATGAGTCGTAATGAATTGGAATTTTCACTTCCCACATTGGTATTTATCACAGTCCACATGCTCATCAAATAGCGTTTTGTTCTATTTTGACATATTATGTTTTCACATGTCCAAGTTAAATAGTTTCCAATTTAATCTGTGTTTCAGAATATTCACTACAAGATAAACGCCCAAAAATATTATCACCTGATAATTTGTATTTAAGTAGAATATGCAGAATATATGTAGCAAAAGGAATGTTACTTATTTTTTTTAAGTTGTGTTCTTAAATATTTCTCAGGTCTGATGTAAAATGGTGTAAAATAATTTTTTAAGGGTTCAAGCTAGGCTAGAAAAAAATAAAGAGAGGTGATTTCTTCCTCTAGACACTTTAGAGCAAGGTGAGGAACAACAGTGATAAGTGAGGGTTTTTTAAAGTGAAGAGACAATAAGACCACCAAGATGCAGTTAAAAACATAAAATTAGACACCAAATCAGGCCTCAGTATTCTGTTTTTAATAAAGCTGCTTTTAACTACATAATTTATACCCACTGATGTCATAAGATCAGCTAGTGATAGGCAGTGCAGGGTTGTTCATAAACACAGACTCTGAAACTAATAATGTATTTTCCATTTCAAACATGCACCTCAAATTTATTTCATCCATTAAGAATAATGAAAAGAAAGGTACCCAATCTGCTGAAGACATCGCAGTTCTCCTTCAATTCGAGTGGGGTGACTTGTGGGAATAATATGTTTGAGAGCAAACTGCTCTTCTACTTGTGGCTGGCATTTCAGTTTAGCTCGAAACACTGAACTAAAGGTACCTGTAATAATTTCAATAATAGGTATTTATTTATATGCAAATAGTAAACAAATGCTTGAAAACTACATTCTTATAAGTAAAATATTTTTGTCCTAATATTAAACAGAGTAGGCTGAAAAATTTGCTTACAGCTCATGTGTGGTTAACTGCATTACACAGAAAATAATGGAGATAATGGTACAACTAACTGATATTTTAAATCAAGAGTCTGTAATTTCTTCCTGTTGTTATCTTTATTAGAAAGACATTTTCAGTTGGCAGTTATTTTGAAAAGAATCTATTTTCTATTTTCTTACAATACCTAATGAACAATTTTCACTAATTATCACAAACATTTTGGTTAATTAGATAAAAAAAACTAAATAAATAAATGCAAAAAAATAAAATCTTAAGATCAACAGATCTGAAATTTCAACCAACATTTTATTCTTTAAAAAAATAAAATAAATAAATGAAATAATATAATAATAATAATAATATAAAAAAGAAAAATTAACTAAACTAAACTAAAATAATAAATTAAATTGAGAAAACAATATTATCTAAAAACCTTCTCCAATTTTTTCTATAATCTGGAAATGCTGTGCAACTTCTGGAACAAATTCATACAGACAATCTATTTCTTCCTGAACATCCGCTGAAATGAAAACTTTGTAAATAAATATGCCATGTGAAACATGAACACTGAAAATAATTTTTAAACATTTCTTTTCTTTTCTTTTTTTATATATTGTAAGAACTGACCTCTGAACTCAAATTATAATAACAAATGCTTGATTAGTACTCCGATGTTTGTTCAGGCTATGAAAAAATATTTCTAACCAACAAAATTTATATTTATAAGTCTGCAATGATTCCTATGACACATCTGTTTTAATATTAACATTGTACATATTTAATTATGAAACAAAGAGTATAAAAATATATTATGATATGTGCATCATACTATGTAGGTGTGTGTATAAAATTATTATTTTTTACTTTTTGGAGGTGTGGCTGCTTTTGATAATAAGTGTTAAAAAGTCATCAAGAAGGAAAAACTGCAAAGAGACTGGTTTTGGTATATTCTGTTAAATTCATTTGAGAAGCATGAATATAATTGTATCTTTAACCTTTTCTAGAATCCAACAGCCACAAAAGCATCTTGCTACGATGTGTCCAAGCAACACCATTGAGAAACAAAATGTGAAACTATTTCAGTTTATTTATTTCTTATGTGGAAAAATGTAAGATATACATTTTCTAAGAGATTTTATATCAAAGAATTTTGTGAATACCAGGCAGTTTAGGTAGTTTCATTTAACATGTACAGGACTGAGGTATGCCTTCATTTTAAGTATTTTGTGCAGCCAAGTGTATGTTAGTTTGTGAACGTGAGATATTCACTAATGAGAGATAACAAAAATGTAAAGAGAAAAATCTTACCAGCAAGAGTTTTCGTAGTGCTAGTTGATACATGTATCTTCTTCTGTACAAATGGATTAGCAGTACATTGAGTGTCACAAGGTAGATTTCTAGAACTTAGGGAATCTGTTTCACTCATTCTTAAATTCAAGATAAAAAGAAAATGTTAATTTAAAGAAAATTGTTTTATAATTATTTATATTATTGTTTCATTTGAAAATTCTTAAAATAAACTATGCTCACTCATGATTCCTTTCTATACTGCATTCCATTATCCTCAAGAAAGAATGTAAATTAATAACTTCTAAATCAGCTGATCTAGCAATTTCATACAAATATTACAACGATAAATAAATTCATACTCATGGTATTAAATTTAAAAGTAAAAGCCTTAAAAAGGCTAGTCTAGAGTATTAAATAACATATCTATAATATATATATATATATATATGTTAACAAGAATTCAAACCGTTTCATTTTAATTATTATACTTCAAAAAATAATAAATAACTGAGTCAAAACGCATAACAGTTTTCACAATACATGCAACTTTCGACGTTCGATTCATTCATTTAATCATCACTGTAGTCACAGTAGTGTATAATAATAATAACGCGCATAGAAAATTTGGAACTTCGGATGAAAACAAACGAAAACAGTCAGTTAACAATTTAGGTATACAAAAAAAGAAATAAAAACCTGTCTGCTCACATTTAATTTAAAAAATTGTAACTGCAAATTATTTGTCATACTTATAAGACTTCTTTATTAATTTACTGTTAGTGTTAATTTCCATTAATTTGATAGCAAACCTGGCGCCAATAGGATACACTAAACATCGTCACTTTGCTACGCATTCATTACTCAGTATATAAACAGCATTAACCCATTACAACCAGTTAGTCTATCAGTACATAAATTGGAACGGATTAAAGACCACCGACATTAGGGGTGTCTGTGGCGTATTCGTTTATGCAATTATAAATTATATTATGATAAATTAATCAAATGAATAAATGTCATACTTGTATGTAGAACAAAAACAAATTTAGAAGATAAATATACTTCTAATTTTATTTTCTAGGCACACTCTCGTGGATTTAAAACTGGTGCAAATGTTAATGTTAGGCCGAGTATCCTCTGGCGGTGAACATTTCTGACCGACTTTGGAATGGATAAAGAGCGATATTCATACAAAAGTCCATCAGAGCTGTTTTTCCGTCCCCGAATACTCGAATTGTGAGCGTTTGTGTCCACTTTTTCAAGACTAAACCGTGTTAAACTTAGATGGACATAATCATACTAGCCTAAAAAACTCATTTCAACTATTCTTTTTTTTTTTACTTAACCGAACTGGGCCTCAAAATACTAGTATTTGCTTCTGTTATATGAAGGCAAACACTTATATCTGACTTCTATAAGTGACTAGTATATATAATGATAACGCCATTTTTGGTTATACATTATTTATTTAAGAAAGCTGTTTGCCTCCGGCAGGTTACTACGTAAAATTCGGTACTTTTCGGAGAACAGTTAACTCCAATTCGGTTAAAATCGTATCAAATAAGGTGGTTTCGGACAAGAGAAGGGAGGAGAGAGATTTTGAAAACAACAAATACTAAATGTTCATTTTGAATTCAAATAAATTCAGTTATTTTCAAAACATTTAAAACAACAAGTAAAAAAAAAAAAAAAAAAAAAAAATAGCATTATGAATATTGGGATAATGTTTATTTGGTTGTCAGAAAAATCGTGATCTATCTGTCAGGCAGGCCATGATGATATAAAGGGATGAAATGTAGACGTGTAATCCTAACATTAGGTATTCTCATCATAAATTAAACATATTAAAGCTGAAACAATGCCATATGTTTATCGATAATGTTTCAGACTTAAAAATGTTTAATTTGCTTTCTAATATATGCAGCATATGGCAACGTTGGAAATACATAATGAGCACATTAATATTTATTTCTGGAATTAAATTTTTATATTTATACACTGAATTTAATGCAAATTATTTGATTCCAGACAATTTTGTATGTACATAAATTATGTATATACAAAGACAGATAGACAGATACATATATACATAGATAAATAAACAGACTGGCTGAAATATAGCTAGATAAACAGACACAAAGATAGAACGATATTATTTATTAACATCATCATCGTTTTTATTCTTCATTTCCCTATATCTTATTTACTTTTTTGTTTTTTTTTTAATTTTAAAAAAAGAAAATTTCCACTTCATCTGTTTTATGAAAACTGGTTTCTTTTATATCATTACGGTCAACAAATCGTCAGTGTATAATAGGAATTTCTGACGTTTTCTAAACAGCGACTGATAATTATTCAAACAGTCGGTTAATTTTCTCCTATAAACAACCCATTCATCATTTTATCAGTATCTGATGTTGGGGCAGCAACTTTTGTAAAAACGCTGTTCGTAACTCTGTCAAGAAATCCAAGTAGTCTTGTTGTTGTTGTTGTTCATAGGAGAAAAGATGATGATTGATATTAAACGTTTTCTATTGGTATACGATCAGTGAGTTGCAGGTTATACATGAAATGATTGTCGAGCAATTTCAAACAAAGCGATGACGTCAGTCACTGAACAATTCGCCGATGTCTCGACGAAGAATTCAAACTTAAATCGTATTGACCAGCTGAAGAGAACAAGACTGATGTAATAGCGATTAACTAATTGCAATATTTCTGATTTACATGTCTTAGACATGACACTGAGCAGTTAGTTATACAGCACGAAGGTCATTGTTGATAACAGCGAGGAAAGAAAAGAATAGAACATCCTAACAGAATTTTATAATTTGAAAGCGTACACCATTTTATTTTGCAGTATCAAAGAGAGTAGCATGCCCGCATAACTAACAGGAATTATTTATGAGAAAAACAAAAATAATACTCTCTCTTTCTCTCTCTCTCTCTCTCTCTCTCTCTCTCTCTCTCTCTCTCTCTCTCTCTCTCTCTCTCTCTCTCTCTCTCTCTCTCTCTCTCAAAGAAACACACACACACAGACAGATATTTCGTTGCAATTTATGGAAAGTAATCACATGTTTGGAATTAAAAATTAACGCATCATCCTTGTGTGACATTTGAATAAAGTAATAAAATAATGTGTTTATTCAAACGAGCGTGTTTTCTAGGTGACGTGTCACTGATTACATACAACAGTATATAAACCTGTAAACAACAGAACAGAGAACATTCCAGAATAAAATTGGCGAATACTCCGAAGAATTTCTCCAGCTACGAAACTGGTAAAACTGTATTATTTTAGTCATTACTGTAACTAACTTTTGGTAAGCTAATATTACAAAAGGAGTGTTGTTATAGCCTCTCAATTAATTAAATATGCGAATCATCACAGACATTGCAGCACAGTACTTACCAGTGTTTCTGATAGTCAACATGTTGAGTCTTGCCCAGAAATAAACGTTTTCGTGATGACAAAAATTAAAAAGAAATGAAGCTAGATGTATATTTAATAAGTTTTAAAACTAGTAATTTAAAAATAAGTAAGTAAGTAAGTATAATATTAAGATTAATTTTTGCCAAATATGCATGTAATAAACTGACTCTGCGTTGCACTTTCTCCAAATCTAATTTTATCTCAAGGAAAAAGCGCAATAAAAAGTAAAAGCAAAAATTTTATTAAAGAACCATTTACGAGTAAATTAATATAGTAATTTAAATGGGTGCGGTTTCTAGATGCTGTATCTCTTAATGCCATGATATAAATAAATCTGTACCCTGGAGAAAGAATACATACATTCCTACACAAGTTTTTTTTTTATAAATCTACATGTAACAAAACCAAAATACCCCATATCCCCCCCCAAAAAAATAAATAAATGTTTTTTAACAAAAGGAACAATAATAAGAACAAACAAAACAAACGAAAAAACAAAAAAATAAAAAAAAATCCTTTAAAAAACAAAACAATTAATTTAAAAATTAAAACCAAAAACATAGTTTATTCACCAACTACGTGACTCATTTAGGAAGACCAAAAATTTAATATATAATTTCAAAAGCGCTGGCTTTCTAGATAACAAGTACTTTTTATGTTCGAGTATAACAGTTTTTGCAGACAGTACTAAAGAAATGCATAGCCCGTTAAGTAGTCGTTTATTATTTATTTGTAAATGGATTAACACTGACTTTCCTTTGTCTGTCATATGACTAATTTTAATAAAGCAAGAACGAAAAGAAAAGAAAGTCAAATAATACTCTCTCTCTCTCTCTCTCTCTCTCTCTCTCTCTCTCTCTCTCTCTCTCTCTCTCTCTCTCTCTCTCTCTCTCTCTCTCAAACATTTTGGTGCTCCTTATTTGAGCTTCTTAGTTAATTTTATTCATGCATGCATGTATGTTTTTATATATAGATGCATATATATGTATGTATGTATGTAGGTAGATAGGTATGTATATGTATATATATGTGTGTGTCTGTATGAATGTATGTATGCATGTATTTATCTATATTTTTATGTATGTGTTTATTTATGCGTTATTTTATTTATTATTATTATTATTATTTTTTTTTTTTTTTTTTTTTTTTTTTTTTAAGTAAAATTGAAATTAAATATAATTATATTTATTATTTAAAGAGATAAAGAAGGAATAGGAATGATGAAGAATTTTCTTGCGGTTTGTTTCCTGATTGGCAGCGCGTTTACTCTGAGCAACAAAAGGTAAATTTTTTCATTTCTGAATTTCATTAAAATAAAATCCATAAGCCTTCCAGAACACTGGATCAAAATGTGAAACATCAGAGAGAAAGTGGAGTAAAGCTTAAAATAACGTTTATTTACTTACTTCATTGATTTATGTATTTATTTACATATGAATATATTTATTTATTGTTGTGTAGTTGTTTTTTTTGTTTATATATTTATTAAAATATGACATAATTTTTACTATATTTACTACAACTGAAAATAACTGTGTTAATTAATATTATTATTACTGTTTATACTACTACTACTACTACTACTAAAACTACTACTATTACGATATTAGTAATGTTACTCTTACTACTATGCTTGATACCACTAATATTATATATTATAATTTGTTTCAAGATTAAAGCAGTTCTTTAGAATGGAGTATTTGTCTATGGATGAAAACCAGGATGGGGACCTGTCATTCAATGAACTGATGAAACATTTGGAGGTTATCGGAAGTAAGTTAAACAAAAAATAATTGCTGATATATTTCTATATGATGATGATAATGATGATGATGATAATAATATTAATAGATGTTGTGGATAGCTTATAATTCCTGAAATCCCGAATAACTCTTCTTCTTCTTCTTCTTTGTATTATAATAATAATAATAATAATAATAATCAAAATAATCATAATAATAATAATAATAATAATAATAATAATAATAATAATAATAATAATAATAATAATAATAATAATAATAATAATAATCAAAAATCAAAAACCTAAATGGATCTACGACGCACCCATATTTTCACACACTGAATGAACTTTCCTACACTGAGGTTTTTAAAATGATAAAACAAATTAAATCTTTTACTGCTACTGCCGAAATTGACTTTTGCTTCCGATGTTAAACATGGAGATCACGATTTAGGATTTTTATTTGGAAAGAAAAAAAAAAAAAAAGAAAAGAAAACCCTACAGCCATCAGTCAGTGACACTAGACTGACATTTAACTTTAACATTTTTTAATTAAACATATTCCAGCTATATCCAAGTGAATCCGGTTTTAACAAAGTCGAAAAAGTATTAAACTCGGACTGGCTTTATTTTCCTCTTGATCTAACCTCTGGAGGTAGGAACTGTTCGAATTTTTGAATTAAAACTTTGATATTGTTTTGTTTTTTTCAGTCATCTTTGGTGCAAATGAAACCGAGTTTAAGAAGATTAAGCATTGCCCTCCTGACATTGAGACGGAAATTTTCCATGGTTTAGACATGGATAATGATGGCGTATTGAAGAAACATGATGTAGAACTTTATCATTCTATGAATGACTTAAACAGTAAGTTTACTTAATAAATGACAGGGGGAAAAAAAATGGAAGAAAAAATTGCGAATTAATACTAAAAAACAAAAAAAAAACACAAAAAAAAAAAACCTCAAAAAAAAAAATTATTATTATTATTATTATTATTATTATTATTATTATTATTATTATTATTATTATTATGCAAAACGCACCTCCCTACAGTATATTTTTGATATTATTAAACAGATTGGGCAATACACGTTGCTGATCAGAGAAACTATTACAAACACTTTAAATCGCAGTTTACATTTTGTAGATGACGGCATTGTGACTGTGAATGAATATATACAATATTCTGTTTACGTAAGTTTGTTTAAATAATTCGTTTTTTTCGAATAGTTAGTTAAATTCATCTGCTACTAGCATTTAACGAATTGAATGGTTCTAAAGAAAAAAACCAAAAAAAAAACCACTCTATTACACAAACACATACAATGACAGATCGTCACAAATATATGCATAATATATACAGTCTAAACTTAAACATACAGCACAAATCGCATACATAATAACAAATATAAATAAATACATGTACGAGCACACACATGATCACAAGTACAAATACTTAAACACATAAATACACATATATATACACGAACATACATGTATGAATTCATATAATATATATATACATATACATACGTATATATATATATATATACGTACTTGCATAAATACATTAACAGGTGCATACGTACATTCGAGTTACAGACATTAGTACGTACTTACATACATACATAGATACATACTTACATATATACATACATTTAAACATACACAACAGAATACACGGTAATTAGTTTAAAATCAAACGTACCAGCATTATAGACAATTTTACTATCGAAAATACATAAAAATGTTCTTGTCTTTTTTTCTTCTTTTTTTTTCTATCTCTAACTATAAGTCTTTATTATAGACCCAGTACAATTATTTTCTTCTCAGTTACAATCTTTATTAGCACAACGAGTGCCAGCTTGGGAAATAAGTTTTATTTTCACGGAAATTGATAAAAATGGTTTTCTGGATGCTAACGAAATAGAACAGTCTTTCTACTTCAGTGAAGAGGGTACGTATGGACATACACATACCTACGCACGCACATACATATATACATACATACATGTACGTTCGTTCGTACATACATTCGTGCATACATACATACATACATACGTACGTACGTATGCACAATTATACATACATATATACATCTTGACTGGGTTTGTAAGGTTGTGATTGGGCGTTCCTGAGTCTTGTCTATGTGCAGTGTTTAATCAGTTATACATAAGACAGAGAATATTCAGATCCTTAAAAATACATACTTGCAGTGATAGGTTTCCCAACCCTGCCCACCAATTTTTTTTTTTTTAAATGGATACACGCAAAAATGACGAAAGCGACGATTGCCCTCGGTGTGTGTGAGTGTGTGTGTGTGTGTGTGTGTGTGTGTGTGTGTGTGTGTGTGTGTGTGTGTGTGAGTGTGTGTGTGTGAGTGTGTGTTTAAATACATTCGTGTTGTGACATTGTTTAAGATTATTATTCATGTGATACTGATTCAGAAAGGAGACTGTTCATTGTGAATGGTTTTCGTATCTTTTAGCTTTAGAAACAAACTTCAAATCCGTCAAGGACTATGTGCATACAGCAATGCTGTTTGATGCTGATGGTGAGCTTTTTTATAGCACCGCTTTACATACATACATACACACACACACACATATATATATATATATATATTCTGTGTCGCTGTCTCTGAGTCTATCTATCTCTTTCTCTGTCTGCTTGACCGTCTGCTGTCTTGCTGTTTGTCTATCTGTATATCTGTACATCAGTCTGTCAGTCTATTTAACTACCTATGTGTGTATGTACGTATGTGTGTATGTATCTATCTATCTATCTATGTGTCTAAGTGTCTCTCTATCTAATTATCCATCCATCCATCCGTCCATCCATATATATATTTCTGTTCTCTCTCTCTCTCTCTCTCTCTCTCTCTCTCTCTCTCTCTCTCTCTCTCTCTCTCTCTCTCTCTCTCTCTCTCTCTCTCTCTCTCTCTCTCTCTCCCTCTCTCTCTCTCTCTCTCTCTCTGAAACTGAGGTGTTATATGATGTTTCTTGTTTTACTAATTTTAAAACTGTTTGGTAGGAAGTTGTTATAGTTTCTGTTATTGTTGTTGTTGTTGTTTGTCTGCTGTTGTTATAGTGGTTTTTGTACTGGTTGTTATTGGTGTTGTTGTTGTTGATATTATTCAGGAAATGATCATCTAGATTTTCAAGAATATAAAGCATTCTATACTTCGTAAGTTTACCCCGATATTTGAAATATTTTATTCTCTCTCTCTCTCTCTCTCTCTCTCTCTCTCTCTCTCTCTCTCTCATTTTAATATACATACACACACAAGTACTCTCAAACAAATAAAAGCGATTTGCTTATTGTAGGCAACTTAAGTTTAACCGTAAAATTATAGGATGCAAATATTACTTGTCCTTTTTAATTGTTGCCTACTTCATTTTATTTGTGAAAATAAATGTGCTAACTTATAAATATAAGACTTTAAAAATTATCATATTTTTTTTACTACAGTCTTTAGTTGCTGAAATAAAATTCGATTTATTAATTGTTTATTTTTTTTTTTTTTATTTTTTATTTTTTGTACAGGATTAACCAATAGTAAGTCAAAATTATTTTCATCATTTCTTAAGAGTTAAAATGTTATATATGAATATACGTCTAAAAGATTTTATTTCTCATTAAAAGTAAATCAAGTACTATTTCAAAATATTTTAAAATATTTGTTATGAATGCATAAATAATTATATTTATTTTATATAAAGGAATAACGGAAAGGTAAGTCATACCTATTTTCATCATTTCTGAAGAGTAAACATTATTGAAGGGGATGTATTTTTAATAGCAATTTTCAAACATCTAAATGTTTTTATTTCTCACTAATAATAAATAAATGTGCACAAAACTACCTTACAATAATATTTTCAAATAATTTCTATAACTGTATATATATTTTTGTATGTACAGACTTTATGCATGATAAACTGAGAGAGTAAAAGATAAATCAAATTCATGCAATAAATCATATGCAACAATTATAAAAACTAGATCCGGAATTAAAAGATTAACGAACACTGTCAACTGGAATGAAACACTCATGATTGACGTTTTAAGCCAAAACGTGAAGACTTTAGCAACGTGACTAACGATGCAGTTAGTACAACAAGTAATTATAACAATATTTGTGTTTCTTTCAGAACTCAGCAGCATCTAGATCGAAGAAACATCACAGTTAAATTAAAACCATTTACTATTCTCTGTTTTCTTTTGTTTCATTTTCTAAATGATCTGAATTGGTTCCACTTTTCTGCAGTCAAAATGAAGATTGTTTAATCAGCTAATACTCAGCGACTGATATTACTTACATAAATTAATTCTTGTATTGATAGAAACGTTTTTCTTCTTACAATATAAGTTTAAATTATTGCATGGTAAAAAAAAAAAAAATTAAAATTAAAAAAATTATCGACGATAAAAACAAATAAAATAATGTGTGTAACAAATAATTCTATCGAGAATTCAGATAAGATACTTAAAATGATAATAAACGATGAACAATTGCGTCATATAACAATAAATTTAGCTTTTTTAACCTATTACTACGGCGTTGCATATAATTGTGAACGAAAGCAATAATATAATTATGATTAAGAATCACAATATAATAAAACAATGAAATACATCCTCATTTTCAGTTTGTAGCGAAATATGTTTAATATGCACTTTACCATATTTCATCTCAAACATGCATCTCAAATATACTAAACACAGAATACATTGTCTGCTAAATGTTTGTAAAAATTCTAAATTAACAGTAATTTTTCAATATATCTGTTATCATCGTATTTGTACTTAATATGTATGCACATTTGTAGGGGTATATTTATGTATGTATATTCGTATGTCTGTATGTCTGTCTGTATGTGTGGATGTATGTATGTGTATATGTATATATAATGTATGTATATATATATATATATATTTTTCTATATATGGATGGACTGATGGATGGTGGTACATAAGTATTTATGTGTGTGTCTAAGTATATAAATTATATTACAAGTGTTGAGGTTATTATTACTAAATACTACGTGTTAAATGTTGCTAAAAGAAATATTGCAATATCAACAAATTTGAAAACTTAAACAGCCACTGGATCATCACATAAATCTTAACGAATAAATGAAAATGAATTAAAAACTAAACACTACTGCTGTATAATTAGATTACTGAGACATTACTGTCAGAGGTCAAAACAACTTTATTTCTTTTCTTGTCTGTGTTATATCTAGGCACTACTTCTAGAAGTGATTATTGTACGATGATGGTCACATCGCGGTAAACTTTTCTTTCAGTGATGGAGGAACTTCGTAGATGTTACGGAATATAATTAACTAAAATACGAGAGACATTTAATATTCTTGTTTCTAAAGAGAGAATTTAAAAAGTACAAAAACCCACATAAATTAGACTCGCTATCACTTCGTCATTACGTTATGTCCAAATAAAATGAAAATGTTGGAGATAATGAATAATGTTTATCGTAGAAATTATTTGAAAGATACACAAATAAAATATTATTATTAATTAACACATTCAGAAAGGATAAAAAAAAAAATGTTGTATACAAATTATAAATAGATAGATCAATATATAAATAAAATAATGAATAAATAATAACAACGACAGCTTGAATGTTTTGTTTATTTAAAACACAAAGGTTTTTGAAATAAAATATTCATTTTTAAGATCGATAACGATAAGCACAGTATGATTCATGTTTGAAATGTTCTGCCCTGATGTGTTTTCAAAAGCATATGTCGACACCTGCATAAACAAAAACAAATTAAAAATATCTTCTGACATCTTATTAATCAGTTACACGTGCCTCATGCGATATGTTTTGTCAACTTGACCATCTGCACTTGTTAAAGTTGCATGAATGAATCGCAAGTTAAAATAGACAAAAATAAATAAGTAAGTAAATAAATAAATAAATGAATAAACTCATGATAACTTCACTTCGTGCTTATTCTTACACTGAATAATGTTACTTTTACCATAATGTTAATTACTAATACGTTAAAATGCAGAAACTTTCAGACTGACAAATGCTAAACGACAGTCTTAGTTAATATGACCATAGCCTAGACCCCATTACATACATTTTCTTAAATATGGTAAAAATCAATATTACTCACACACACACACTTTTATTTACATATATCTAATACATTTGTAGTTTAATGTACTTCTTCTGAGTTTTTGAATAACAAAATCACGACACAAAAATACTACTAATAATATACGTAACGTCACACGAAAGGTAAAAAGCAGAGAGCTGTAACAGTAACAAACACGTGATAAGTTGACTTCGTGTTTACTAAGTTGTTTTACCACACTTCGCAGTATTTCGCTATTTCAGATCGTCATAAAAGAACTACTCAGTCAGTTTCTCATATGATGAAATACTGACACTGCTAAATGACAGTTAAACTGGCCACAGACTAGTTCATCAAAGATCATAAATAAATATTTTTGAGAATAATGTAAAAGAGCATATTAAAATTATTTCGGTACCAACTGAAAAAGAGCACGTGTTTTCACTCTCACTGTCTTATTATTGTTATTTTTTTTAACCATAATTATATTATTGCTTTTATTCATAATTATATGCGACGCCCACAAAACAGTATTTAAAAAAAAAAAAAAAAAAAAAAAAAAAAAAAAGAAGCTAAGTCCTCATTTGTTATCATTTAAAGCAACCTTTAACATTTCTGCTCCCCAATTTAAATTTTTATTTTTATTTTTATTTTTTATTTTTTTGAAGCTGGGTTCTCTCTAGGTTAAATTTCATACCAATGGTGGAAGCAAGATGAAATATGTTATGTTGTTATAAAACACTAATCAGTAGCTTTTGCTATCGCCCTGCGTTCTCTTAGAGTTTCCACTGGTGAGTCATCTCCCATGTTGAGAATAAGAACTTTCAAGTTTCATAACAGAACTCATTTTGTAGTATTTATTTAGGGTTCAGTAAGCCAAATGTCTCCCTGATAACAATAATATATTTTAATCAGGGTTATGTGGTAATTTATGTATATAGATAAGTAACAAGTATTCATGCAATTGCTCAAATTAGGTGAGTTAAATGTCAAAAGTAAGTTTGATTCAGACTGCAGATATTTTGGAATATGTAAGAAAATAAACTACAAAGAAAGCACAGTTTTAGTTTTCAAGTTTATTCCGTCGAGATACTGCTAAGATCTGAAACAAAAAAAAGATAAAAAAAAAAAAGATAAAAAAAGAAAAGAAAATCGAATAAAGTAATGTAATTACTTACTAATTCTTTTATAGGTGAAGTAGATTATTATTATTATTATTATTATTATTATTATTATTATTATTATTTGTCATGGGCATAAAATAACTACAATAATTTTACTCATATATATATATATATATATATATATATATACACACACACACACATACACCCACATATATCATACTTACGTGTTTATAGCAAACAGCACATATACCTTACTCTTCAAAAAATGTCCTATATTCCTTAAAGTTCAGGTAATGATCCCCTGAAAAACAATAGCAACAATAATAAGCATAATAAACAGATAATAAAGATAATAATAATGACTTACAGAGACGCACAGATAGATAGAAAGGTAGGTAGGTAGAGAGAGAGAGAGAGAGAGAGAGAGAGAGAGAGAGAGAGAGAGAGAGAGAGAGAGAGAGAGAGAGAGAGAGAGAGAGAGAGAGAGAGAGAGAGAGAGAGAGAGAGAGAGAGAGAGAGAGAGAGAGAGAGAGAGAGTACAAAATTTTACCACTGTAATCGTATTTCATAATACGGTTCATATATTCTGCTTTGTCACTGAAATGGTCAGCTGAAAAAAAGGTATACAATAATAGTAATTATGGAAGCAGTAGTTGTATATATATAAACACACACAAACACACATATATATACAGACCCAAACATACACTCAAACACACATTTACTTACTTACATACATATCTATATCTATCTATCTAAATATCTATCTGTCTGTGTAATATATATGTATGTATATATATATTTGGTATTATACATACTATTTTCTCCATTGTTATAACCGGTCTCCAGTTCTGTTTCGCTTAAGAACCCATCGCAGTCGTGGTCCAATAAAAAGAAGCTGAATTCTGATCGGGTCGCTTTTATTTTAATCATATTATAAATCTAGAATTTAAAAAAAATCACCCAACAAAACAAGTGAATATTTATGGGCATCATGAGTAGTAAACATATAGTCTCAAAGAATAAAGAAAAAAACAAACAGAAACAGCATCAAGATAATGCCAGTATAATTTAAGACATAGGAGTTTTTTTTATTTTTTATATATATATTGTTTTCTTATTAGCTTTTTTTATATATATATATATATATGTATGTATATATATATTATATATATATATATATGTATGTATGTATGTATAATATATTTTGTTTAATTTTGAGAGTTCTACTCTTAAAAAAATATAAAAAATAAAAACACTGTGAAAATAGATCAGTAACAAAATAAATAAATAAAATTACCTTAAACTGTGATTGTATAAATTCTTCTTTAGTCACTCTGCCATCACCTGTAAATATGTCATTCTCTCGTTTTAATAATAAAAACAATAAAAATAACAACAATAGCAAGAATAAATGTAATAATAATGAGGAGGATGATGATTATTTTGATAAGTGTAATTATTTTTTCTCTTCTTTTTCTTCTTCTTCTCTCGTTATTTATTTATTAATAATTATAATTAGTTTTTAATCGTCTGTAATAATAATGAAATCATTTCGTTTTACACACACACACACACACACACACACACACACACACACACACACACACACTATCCCCAGTAGCTGTATTTTGTCCTATATTATATTATAAAAAAAAAACCAACTGAATAAAAAGAAACACATTGTTATTAGAAATAAATGCACGCCTTTAATTCCATAGAAATATTAAATCTCAAAAAAAGAAAGAAGAATATATATATACACACACACACACACACACACACATATTTATTTTATATATAAAAAAATATATCTCCTTCTGTCAAAAGTGGCTCTAAGGCGACTGTCATGAAAGTCGTAAACAGTATTTCACTTTAAGAAAAGAATAACGCTAGAAGTCACCCGTGTGTCTGTCATTCAGTGTGTTCACCTCTTACGTCGTTCTTTCCAACAGTCATTCTTTCAACTTACCATTCGTGTCTGCATTCCTCAGTTTCGCTTTCAAATCGTTCGGCGACAGGGCGCCGTCGTTGTTGATGTCGTTTGCTCCGAAGTACGTAGTAACGACGCTAGCAGGAACTTTGTGTCTTTGCTGATACTCAGCTAGGTTTAAAAAAAGGCACACTGCCCAAAAAAAAAAAAAATAATAATAATAATAATAAATAAATAAATAAATAAATAAATAAATAAATAAATAAATAAATAATGATAATAATAATAATTTAATTTTTTTATTTTTTTTTTTATTCCTGACCAGTAAACGATAGACACTGGGAGCTGCATAGTTTTGACTTACTCACTCAGTTAACGTTCAACGAGTGTCTGTAATGAGGCATTTAGTATTGAACAGATGAACACACAGACACAGACACACACTCACACAGACACACAGACACACACGATATTTAAGGAGCAGTACTGAAATAACAAGCAAACACACGTAAGTATACACACATCTGGGTATTTTCGAAAAAGTTCTCTCTCTCTCTCTCTCTCTCTCTCTCTCTCTCTCTCTCTCTCTCTCTCTCTCTCTCTCTCTCTCTCTCTCTCTCTCTCTCTCTCTCTCTCTCTCTCTCTTTTCAGCTTACAGTGTAGGACATCGCAATGAATCATTAATTCGTCGATGGTGATATCATTGTCTGAGTTTTCGTCTATCAGGTAATATTCCGTTCCAAACCGAGTTGCAAGACTTGAATCAGAATGTTATTAAATATTATCAACATCATCGTCATCATCATCCTCATCATCCTTATTATTATTATTATTATTATTGATGATGCATTGTTATTAGTGTTGCTTTGTTATTGTTGTTCTTGTTGTCGTTGTTGATGTTATTGGTGCTGTTACTAATATCATCATCATTATCATCATCATCGTCATCATTATCATCACTATCATCATCGTGAGTGCATTATTGATTTTCAAACAGTTTATGTACGATTAAAACTTACTTTGCAGTACTCATGGCATAGGCTGTGCCAATCAGTAAACACATCACAACCAAAGATTCCATCCTCTGTGTAATTTATTCAATTTTTTTGTTTAAATTATCTAAAATATGACTGAAATAAATTATAAATACAAAGAAAAAAAGAAAAAAAACGGAAATAAGAAACATAAAGAGTTTAAAATATGTTCCTGTTTTATTATTATTATTATTATTATTATTATTATTATTATTATTATTATTATATTTTTTATTTAAATTTTCTTATTATTTCCGAAATTTTTCAATGGTAGGAGGAAATACTCTAATTTATTTTGCTTACATCCAAGAAAGAGAGAGAGAGAAAGAGAGAGATGAGTTTTCCTAATTGTATTATTATTATTATTATTTTTTTTTTTTTTTTTTTTTGTAGTCACTAAGAACATCAGTAGTAAAAGGTATCACTAAAGCACATATATTAATACAGAAAACAATAACAACACCAAACAAAACCCAACAAGAAACAACAACACAAAACAACAATTTTATACTTAACAGGTTTCCCCTGATAGTGCTTATTCACAAACTTGTTTTTTAGCTACGTTTATATTCTGTTTTTAACTGTATAATTTGCATATCGCTGTGTTCAGATACAGATGTTATCTCAACAGTCCGCCCTTTATTAAACACATTTCTAAAATACGAAGGCCTGTGATGTCATTTTGTAGATCTTGTTACACAAACAGACATACACACACACACACCCCTGCACACAACATCCACAATACACCCAAAACAATTACGTAATATGCAGAAAGTCGTTTAACTCAATTTATTTGTATTTCAATTTCAGTTTCATATTTTCATGAACGTCAGATATCCCTGCTGTAATAAATGCCTCTCACATCGTTACGTGTTCATTTCAAAACCTACGTAATTCGGCATTTTATTTATTTTGTTTTAATAAATAATGGGAAAAATATGAGTAAGAAAATGTTACTTACAAAATCAATATATAAAGCAAATTCCATCACCATACAAGCATTATATTTGTTTAAATAATTTGTTTTTAATTTCTCTAAGAACAATTTTTTTTTTTATTTCAGTGTACCATCGTTTCTACTTATAACAGACACACATATATACCCAGATATGTCCTCTATTTAAATAAATAAATAAATAAATATATATATATATATATATATATATGATGATTGTTCTTGTTCTTCTTGATAATCTTTCTTATTCTTGTTCTTCACAATTAGATAAAAAGCTGTCCCTATTCTTGACAGTTATATAAAACACGTTCCCTCTTTCTGACAGTTGTATAAAATAATAGTGTCTCTTTTTGCCAGTTATATGAGAGGACTGTCCCTCTTCTTGACAGTTGTACCAAACGACTGTCCGTCTGTTTGACAGTTATGTAAATTAACTGTCTCTCTTCTTGACAGTCATATAAAGTGATCATCACTTTTCTTGACAGTTATATAACTTGATAATCAGTCTGATATTGTTTATTTATTTATTTATTTATTTATTTATTTATTAAAAATTATATTTATTTCCGGCGAGGTAGATTAAATTTACAAAGTGAAGCTAAAAGCAAAAGCAAAAAAAATCTAGTCTCAGTTTCTTACATTCGTTATTTTGGTATCATGTGTTGTATTCCTGTTTCTGGGTTCGTGTGCGCATGAGTTTTAGTGTTTAGTTCATTTCAGATACATACTTAAATATAACACGGCAACTACATTTTAACATTGCCTATGGATAAAGACAATACAACATGAAGAAGGTTATGGCTATTTGCTTCTTTATTTTTATTTTTATTCTTCAGTATCAAATAATTTAGTGTAGCACGTGGTTTCATTCCGTATTCCTTCTTTATTCCTTACTGTATTTATTTATAAACTTATCATCAGTTTAACTGTTAATGCCAAGGAAACCCCCCCTCTCTCTCTCTCTCTCTCTCTCTCTCTCTCTCTCTCTCTCTCTCTCTCTCTCTCTCTCTCTCTCTCTCTCTCTCTCTCTCTCTCTCTCTCTCTCTCTCTCTCTCTCTCTCTCTCTCTCTCTCTCTCTATATATATATATATATATATATATATATATATATATATATGTATGTATGTATGTATTATATATATATATATATATATAAACTAGATTCTTTTTGATATGACACAAACACTAAATCGCCGTAAAACTGTTTGATGTCTTTGAAGTCAGTTATGTCTTTCATCGCAACGATGTCGGTCGACTTCAAACGGTAACTGTAGACATAAACGAATTAAATATATATTAGTAAAATCTTTATATTAAAAAAAAAAATCATCAATTTCGGTATAAGGCATTTGCCTCATTTGCTTGAATGTAGTTACGGTCACCATATATACGTCGGCTTACGTCAAGTTTGACTTTACGCTACTTCTCTAGGGTAAATTTAAGTTCACCGAGCGTTAGTGCATCCGACGTTTCCCCAGTCAGTAATGTCAACTACGTCACAATAAAAGTACGTGAAAAACGTATTTAAAACAAATTTAAAAAGTAACATAAAGTATCTTTACAAATTAAACTTGGAAGATTCGTTAACTTGTTTAATGACGTAGTTATACGATAGTTATCGTCATACTTCAGGCATTTTTGAAGGCAAATCACAAGGTAAATAATATAATTTCATTGTCTTCGTTACTCTTTAAGAAAATAAATCACTAAAATGTGTTACCAGAGTTCTTTAAGGTTTAGCAGTAGACATACTCATTCGCAAATTATTTACGCTAGTTTTATAACATTTGTCGTCGTTTTAAAGCGTTTTACGACATTACATCCGATTTACGTCTACTACCGGGCCCAGT
>CM022672.1:21860627-21863127 GCA_012295275.1 Chrysomallon squamiferum | reverse complement strand
TACCATTAATTAATTAACATTGATTTCAGACACAGAGCAAAACATAATATATAAAGTCTTTTGATTATTTATATACTAAAGATTAAAGATACTAAAAAAAAAACAAACAGCCTCTACTTGTTTCGCAGTCACCAGTATGTGTGTTTGCGCGCGCGTCTGTGTGTGTCTACGGGTTTGTCTTGTACATGTAAAACGTACGAACAGAATACAAACTGGAAAAGACTTACTTTTCATGGTACTGAATATGGCAACAATAATTAACAGTTTTAAAAAAACGTACGTAGACAATACCGTAGACCCTTCAGTTTATGAATTTATATTCATTATGACGTATATTCATTATGACGTAATTCCACATTGTCATGCTGGGAAAGCAAACGTTCAAGAAAAAGCGCGGTTACTATCGTAAATCTGTGTTTACCTTAAGGAAAACTAACGTTTACTGTATCACTTACTTTACAGTCGTTCTCGGTACAACAAGAGGCGAGTATGAGGCGAGGGTAAACTATCCACAGGACGTACAGAAAATATATTTCACGATAAATGACATAGATAACAATGGTATTCTGACGTCGTATGATCTTAAAGCTATACGATCGAAGGCTGACGAAAACAGTGAGTTCAGTGAAATATTTACGGAAGGAATGAAACAAGAGATGAACGATACTGTGTATGAATAATAATGTTTGTAACGATCTGTACATGAATGCACTACCTTCTTCGTTAAAGTTTCAGAATACATATTTTCTTTCTTCTTTATACATATATACATACATACATACATACATACACACACACATACATACATACATACATACATACATACATACATACATACATACATATATATATATATATATATATATATATATAGCTTTTTAAAAAACCGGACAGACTATCACTTTCTACACTTTATTGTTTACAGACGATGGTAAACTTTATAAATCGGAATATATAAAATATGCATTTCAAGTAAGTTTTTATATAACAATATATATATATAACAATAATAATAATAATAACAATAGCAACAACATCAAGAATAATAAAATAAATAATGATAATGATTATAATTATAACACACAAACACACATACACACACACACACACTCATCCATTTGTACATAAATACATTCGTACGTACACATACGTTGTTTTCTATTTCATTTACTCTGAACATTTGTTTTTTATAATAATAATAATAATAATAATAATAATAATAATTTAGGATTTCTACGGCAGTGTAGAGATATATTTATCAGACAAAGCAATCATCTTGTTAGGTAGAAAGAAGACTTGAAAGCAAGGTGAGCCCATTATCGCTGAAGTTCTTTCTGAAGGACGCAAACAAAAACGGATTGCTAAGCATCGAAGAACTGTTCAGAGGTTTTGACGATGGAATAAACTGTACGTATAATAACACCCAGTCTAGAATGTATTAAACCCATTGTTATTTTTTTAAATTACTGATTGAATCGTTGACTGGTTGGCTCACTGATGAATGTAATAATTGCGAAAAAAAAAAAATTAAATATCTCTATAAATAAATCATAATAAAAAATAAATAGGAGTTATAGGAGAAACGTTATTACTACCATTGATATAATTCTACAATTACTACTAGTTGTACTACTACTACTGCTGCTGCTGCCACTACTACTATTACTACAGATACTACTACTATTACTACTAGTACAGGTACTACAGCTACTATTGCTACTGCTGCTACAATATTATTACTGATGGTGACGGTTACTATTGCTAAAAACAGTTGTAGTAGTAATAACAGATAAATAAAATGTTTTTTTTTAAAATGTGATATAAAAAAAGTAACAATTGAAATTTTCCTATTTTCGTTCCCTAATCCAAAATAGGTAATTAAGTAAATAAAGAATGAAATCAGTTAATTAAAGAAAGAAATTTTTGAAAATATATTAATCCTGAGTACAAATCTAAAGAAGTTAAAATCTCTTGAAGTCTGAAGAAAAAAAAAAAAAAAAAAAAAAAGTAAATATATTTATTGTGTTTCTTGTAGCAATGGAGGTTTTGTTTAGATTTAAAGTTTTATGTTCACCCTGACTCGCATTGTTTGCCTCAGAAGTGTTTTCTTCTGTTGCTCAATATATATATATATATATATATATATATATATATGTGACGACCTTAAGCTACAATTACAGCTTTTCATTTATATTATTCGTTAATTTTGAATGGTATAACGTATATATTTCTTTTTCTTTTTTCACAGTTAAATATTTCAAAAACGCAGATGATTATGCGGCGTTTGCATTGACTTGTGACATTAACAGTAAGAAAATATAGTCAGTCTTGATAAACAGACGCCAGTAGTATAAATACTACACACACACGCACACACACACACAAATACCCACGCACATACACACACAAACACAAACATATCTTTCTCCTGTTCTCTGTTATCATCATCATCATCATCACCGTTGTCATTAATATCATCATTATTATGATTATTATTATT
>CM022672.1:21838127-21850627 GCA_012295275.1 Chrysomallon squamiferum | reverse complement strand
TTAAACAATTATTATTATTATTATTATTATCATTATCGTCATCATTACAAACGTCATCAGTTGCGGACTTACATTGTTGGGTACCCTGACGCTCGTGGGTATCTTTGGGTGGATTAACAGCTATTATCTTCTTCACTGGATGGATGTTTGGTCTGTGACAGACCACGATTATTATTATATCTTTTTTGTTTTTTTAAAGTTAACCTGAAGTATCTCAGATTTGGGTTGAAATTCTAAAGCAAATTGGTCTAAAGTTGCTTCTGACGCGTTCAAGCTTAAATTTTATTAGTTTCATGACAGAACCATCATGCTGATTATTATTATTATCGTCGTCTTCATCATATCTATCAGAATATTACTATTAAAATATTGCGTTTTCATGCTGACACTCATAATAATAATAACAAGAAGAAGAAGAAGAAGAAGAAGACACAGAAAAAGAAGAAAATGAAGAAGAATTTAAAATGAATATTTTCATGAAATTAATCGTATGCTAAATAATAATAATAATAATAATAATAATAATAATAATAATAATAATAATAATAATAATAATAATAATAATTTGAAAACATTGCTACACATTGCTGACATATATTTTAATAATAATAATAATAATAATTATTATTATTATTATTATTATTATTATAATCTACAATACGAATGCATGTATTGGAAATTTATTTATTTATTTATATATCAAAAAAAAAAAAAAAATAAATATATATATATATCTTTGCATTCAAATCATGCGTGTTCACTGTTGTTGTTACTAGTACTGTTGTTTCTACCACAGAACTGGTAACAGTTTGCAAACGTTGACAAGCATGCGTGAGCTTACCTGATTCTTGGTAATTACGTCCCCTGCTACTGACGAATGTGTGGTATTCACCCCGAAGCTTGCAGACATGTATATATACCGTTACAGACAAACTTTCAGTGACAGCTCATCTCCCAAACACGCCCTTCTGAATATCATTTTATAAAATGTAAATTATGTACGTCAGCATGTGTCTTTTTTCTTCGAACATATTGTGTTTTCAGAACGCACAAAGCGGTAGACGGGTAGATAGATAGATAGATAGATAGATAGATAGATAGATAGATAGATAGATAGATAGATAGAGACAGATTTAATTTGCAGATAACATAATTGAAAGTGGAAATTAATTTTTATGAAAAAAGATTAAAACAAAATCGTTCTTACTTTGTCTTGTGGTCAGTGTTTGTCAAAGCACTAATATTCATTTTCTCCGAAATGTGAATAAAATGATATATTTCTTTAGCCAGATTAATAAATTGATTTTTCTACTTTATATAAACATAAAAAAAAAAAGAAAAAAAAGAAAAAAAAAAAGGAAAAAAAAAAAAAAAAAAAAAAAAAGCAAAAATTTAAATCCGTCTTGAAACCACGTCACACTATAGCTACTGTTTTATAATACATTTTATAGCTAGAGAAATTTGTTGTTGTTTTTTGTAATTATTTTTACAACAACGAATCAGATATTTTCTTTGGTATACGTACGGTAAGACATTTTTTTTTTTTTTTTTTTTTTAGTTTTAAATGCAATGATTTTCTATGGTGGTTCGGAAGAAAACCATATATTATTAGGCTTGGAAGAATCAAATTCACCGGTTCTTTCGTGTTTAGTTGTTTTTTCTTTCTTTTTTTTTTTTTTTTTTTTCTTCTTTTTGGGAGTTTTTAAGTTAATCTTTTACTCAAAGGATTTTTACTAAAGATTAGTAGAAAGGTAGATTTCATTATAATTACTGAAAATTAAACGTACTTGTTTTTTTTATTATTATTCATTTGATATTTTTTTTCATCAGATTGAAAATAGAGTGTTGAAATATGTTATTTCTGTTTACTCTGGTTATTATTGTTGTTATTGTTGTTGTTATTGTTGTTATTATTATTATTGTTATGATTATTATTATTATTACTATTTCTATTTTAGTTTATCGATTACATAATTTTTGCTTAAAAACAAAGTTTACATTTAAAAAAATTAGTAAAACAAAAATAAACATAACTTTTTAGTTTTCCAGAACAGAAAAAAATATGAATTTTATTTCAACTAAACACAAAATTCAGTTCACAGGTAAAGATAACAGATGTTGTTATTATTTATATTTTTCTGGAATATGAATAATTTTAAAGCTGTTTGAGAGAGAGAGAGAGAGAGAGAGAGAGAGAGAGAGAGAGAGAGAGAGAGAGAGAGAGAGAGAGAGAGAGAGAGAGAGAGAGAGAGAGTAACCAATAGTTTGAAATTTATAAATTTAGTAAATTTCAAAAACAAAATGATTTCAAATATGTTAATGAAAAATAATATTTGTATTAGAAGGCTGTGAAACTTCGGTATGATTCTATTTTTCGTATAAATAAACTTTTGACCAAACATTACTGTTGTCTGGTGTATTTTTCAGGTGGCTGATCATATACTTCCTTCTACAAGGGTAGCTGAATGATAATGTATTTTTTTAGTACTTTCTTTCCTTTTGTTGTTTTTAATATTTTTCCATGTTATTTTATTAATAGATTACATGTATTTACATGAATCTTTTCTTGAAATAAAATATATTCACACAGACACACACAGACATACACACACACACAGATACGCACACATATTATAATTTCATCCAACATTAGTCCTCAGGTAACGAATGTTCACAACCTTCATACAAACAGGCAGACGTAATTTTAGACTGAACAGCTAACAAGATTCAGTATTATTCAGATGAATTTCCTGTCAAAATCAGCTGTACTCATTCTTTTTATTTATTGGTTTATTTGTTTATTTATTTTTATTTATTTATTTATTTATTTATTTATTTATTTATTTATTTATTTATTTATTTATACTGATATTAATTGTTGATGCCTTCCCTTGTCCTATCTCGCCTGCGAGTTAACGAATGACCTCTTGTAATGAAAACGACTGAGAGATTGAGATCAGTAAACGGAAATAACTTTAAACTTGTTTCTTAACACACATGCGCGCACACACGCACACAGACAGATACACACACACAGACACATGTATGTATGTATGTGTGTGTGTGTGTGTGTGTATATATATATATATATATATATATATATACACACACACACAGTTGTACCTCGAATTACGAGTGCTCCAACTTAAGGTCGATTTTTGCTTAGAGTTGCGAGCCAGAGTACGAGTTACGAGCGAGCTTCAGATACGCCGCCGCTAGTTGGCGCAACGAACACACAACGGTCGCGTCTCACTCTTTTACTTCACGTGGTTACCTCGCCGCGGAAGGATCTCTGATGTGTTTTCCATTTTCAGACCATGGATCCTAAGAAAGTGAGTGCAAAGGACAGTGCTGAGATGATGTTCATTGATCTAAAGCTAGGCAGTATGAGCGTAGTACTTCTACGATATGTACCAAACTGAAGCAGAAGGAGTCGATAAACTCTAGCCAAAGGCGTTAAAATAATTTGTCTAATCTCCAAGATAAATACACTTTACAAAACCAATTTATTTATTTACATTATTTTTCATTTTGTTTTTATACACTATTTGTCATTTATAAATACATTTTTCTTATTTAAAAAAATGTTAGACAGAAATTGGTATTTCAATTAATTTCATTTGGGAAAGTTTATTTGATATACGAGCAAATTAAGTTACGAGCTCGTTCACAGAACGGATTATACTCGTAAGCCAAGGCATTACTGTAAAACACACACAATCAAACACATGCCTTCCCACATAAATATATATATTTCTTATTATCTACATATTAAAAAAATAATAATAAAATAAAAAAATAAAAAACGGACCTGTTTTCTTTAATTCTGCTTTATTTTGTATTCATAGCTCACATATAATATATATATAAAATAATAATGATAATATAAAATTTAAAATTTTTTAAAAAACACCAAAAAAAATAAAAAGTCCCTTAGAAACAATAGCATTGTTATGTTAATAAAACGTGTACAAAACCACATTGTGCAAACTGCAGACACACCGATAACGTAAAGTGTCTATAAAATGTCACAAACATATTTTAACAGTCTCATTATGTATTCCCTCGTTGTGATACGATCTACAAACTCTTATGGAAATTAAATTAGGAACAAAAATAAATACATATATATAACATTTTAAAGCTGATATTTTTTGAAACGACCAAATAGTGAATTTATCTATTAATGGGTATTTTAATTTAAATATATAAAAAAATTTCAGTATTTTAAAATAATTGGTGTATTCTTCTAGCTGAAGAGGCCCCTGATTAGTGTTATTTTCTTTCCAGTAGGTTGATAATCTGTACCAGTGCTGTAATGTTTCCTTCACAGATTAGTCTAGTTCGTGCTTATCCTGTTTAGTTAGTTAGTCCATAATTATTTCAGAGAAATACGCCACGCAGAGTCCAAGATTCCCCTTGGAGATGACGCGAAGTTTTGAAAATTAATCTTCCTTCAGTGCCCTTATCTTGGTTTTTGCTCCTTGTTCGGGATTTTAGTTTGTCTAAATAAAAATCATGCGACTTTGATTTATTTTTGACAAAAGATTGGAGCCATAAAAAATAATAATAATTAAAATAATAATAATAATAATAATAATAATAATAATAACTAAGTACTGAAATACTGTGTAGAGGATTATTATAGCGAAGCATGGTTTCATGGTTTTGACTTTATTTTTGAACTTTTGAAAATTGTGTTGAAAATGGTTTATTGATGATTAGTAGAGTTTGACATAAATGGTTTCGCACGTATATACACGTATACACATCGACATACACACATACATATATACATACATACATGCATACATATATACATACATACATACTTACCTACCCAACATACGTACGCATATACATATATACTAACATACATGCACGGATACATACACACACACACACATACATACTACGCACTGCAAATCTCAGTTTTCCGATCGAATCGAATCGAATTTATAATTTCAAACACCTTGGAGAATGATCAGTTGCATCAGATTCAGTTCACGAAGGAAAATATAAATCTGTTAAATAAAAAATAATAAAACCTGCGCCACTTCAGCAAAATAAATCTATTATTACTAAAAAAAATTTAGCGATTTATATATTTATTTACTCAATGTATTGAAATTTAAAAAATTATAAAATTAATAAGTAAATAAAAACAATTATGTATGCACATTCATAAGCTTCACATAAAATTATTATTTTCATCTGACTGACGTCAATAATCCTCTATTTAAAATGGTAATTACAGTCAATATTCTAACCTGTTTATATTTTAATGACAGAATGTTGTTACAACTGCATCGTAAACATGACACAAAAGTGTTGTTATCTCGACAGAATGAAGGTTTAACGAAAAACAAATCGGCTACCGGGTGTTGTTTCCACAGAAATAAAAGGTAAATTCAAATTTAATGTTTATTTAATATTTCACTTTTTAAACAACTCTCCACAAGTCAGTTTCGTGTGTTTGAAACAAAAATTACAAGCTTAAAAACAAAATGAATAATAAAAATGTGAAAAGAAAAGCTGAACTTGCGAAAAAATAAAATAAAATAAAATAAAATAAAAATAAAAATTTTAAAATTTAAAATTAAAATAATAATAATAATAATAAAATAGATAAACAATATAACAATAACAACAAAATAAGTAGATGACTATCTATCTATCTATCTGTCTATCTAAGTGTATATATATATATATATATAGAGTTAGTTAGTTAGTTAGTTAGTCTATAATTATTTCAGAGAAATACGCCACGCAGAGTCCAAGATTCCCCTTGGAGATGACGCGAAGTTTTGAAAATTAATCTTCCTTCAGTGCCCTTATCTTGGTTTTTGCTCCTTGTTCGGTATTTTAGTTTGTCTAAATAAAATCATGCGACTTTGATTATAAAAATAATTCGGATTTATCTCTTGTTAGCTTCAGTGTGTGTGTGTATATATATATATATACACTGAAGCTAACAAGAGATAAATTCGAATTATTTTATAATTTGTGTTAATAAATGGAGCGAATGATTAAAATAACGACGATCATTTCATACATTTCAAAACTGTCTTTATTTGTTTTAAACAAATATTAAAAAATTATATATATATATATATCGCAAAATCGAAACATATCTCTAATAAAGATATTAAAAGCAAAGAATCTTTTACACCATTGATATAATATTATTGGTCAGTTTACTCTGACTGTGTTTATGATGGTGTGTGTGTAGTAGTAGTAGTAGTAGTAGTAGTAGTAGTAATAATTAAAACATACATAATGCAAAACGTTTAGAAGACTATACATGCATATCACTTTCTTATGTTTACTTGTTTGATCAAAACAGTATTCATATATACTGAACAAATCTGTTCCTCAGTATTTACATTTAAAATATTTTGAATTTATACTACTCTATACTTACATAAACACATACATACATACATACATACATACACACACACACATATATATACATATGATTAAACGTATTAAATAAATTTGCTGCAATCACAATGATTACTTTCATAACTAAAACCACCAAAAAAATAAGAAATAGTTAAAGACAGATATACAGATATACAGACATACAGACATTCAGTCAGATAGACAGACAGATTTATTGATTGACTACTGATTAATGAACGGCTGGATGGCTGGATAGAGAGGTAGACAGCAGAGAGATAGCGAGATAGAGACGGATGGGTGGCAGGATCAAAAGACAGACGGAATGAGGGATAGAAATAGTTACCTAGAGATAGATAGATAGATAGATAGATAGATAGATAGATAGATAGATAGATAGATAGATGAATAGATAGATAGACAGATAGATAAATAGATAGATATATAGATATACAGATACATAAGATAGATTGAACGATAGAGATAGACAGATAGACATATAGATAGATAGATAGATAGAGAGATAGATAAATAAATATACAGATAGATAAACAGACAGACATACAGAGAGGTAGATAGACAGACAGCTAGGTGACCCCACAAGAATAAAAAAAACGTTTTCATACATCATGGTAAGATACACACATTTTATGAAATTACTAAATGATAGGATGGTTTTGTTTAACAAAATATTATTTTATATATATTATACAAACAGAGATGAGGACGGACAAACAGAGAAAGACATATAAACTGGAACACACATGTATACATTATTTGACATTTTAAATATTCAGTGTTTTCATACGGTGACAGTTTTCAAATATCTCAAAAAATAAATTTACGAAATCTTTTTATTTAATGTCAATTGTTTTGTTTTTCTGGAGGGTTTCGTGCCTTTTTCTCTCTCTTAACAATTTTTTAAAAACAATCAGCTTTATTTTAAATAATAATAATAATAATTTGTGCCAGTGACGTGGCAAGCAATGTCATGGTTCAACTTCTGCTCTCTTCTTTTATACAGCAGCTGAAGAAAACGACACGTAGTTTGCAATATATTGCTAGGATTGACGTCGTCTTGGTAGCTGTTGAGGTCACTGCAGAAGATATCAAATTTATCCCAAGTTTAAAGGTTGCAGCCTACTTCAGAAGGAATTAGATCACCCTTTAATTTCCACAGACAAAAAGATGTTGGTGGAATCTGCCAGCTTGTCTTCATATGTAACATTAACAAATTGCTGTTTACTGATCGAACGCTCTAGAGACAGTAACAACACACTTACGCCGTTATAGTTCTAAGCTGGCTGTATGTGCATAGATATAGTTCCATATCTTCCATTAGATGAGTGGGGTTTTTTTTTTTTTTTGAAGAAGACGAATCTTTGACAACTGCTAAATAAAAAACGATTATCCTTATTTCACATTTATGTAGTATAGATGTCCACAGAGGTAGTATGAAAATTATATCTGTGTTTTGTTATATATTCCACAGGTATTATTCACATGATAGTCTACCAAAGCAGAAGAAAGTATTGTTTTAGTTGTGCCACACTCTTAAATCGTTATAGTTCTAAGCTAGGCGTAAGCGCAGTGATACCCTTCCCTAACATTTATAGTTCTTTCTTTCTTTTTTTCTTTTTTTTCAGCAATATCTTTGACAACCGTTCAGTATTACTCGATAAAATAAGATTATTTTTATTCTATACTTTAATAATATAGTGTTGGCTAACGAAACTTGAAACGGTATTGTTGCATGCTTCAGTCAATACCACAACCAGTTTTTCCAGAAGTAACCATTTATATATGTGAAATCTATTCTTTGATAGAAACAATAAAAAATAACATAAAAATTACTAATAAATGCGAATTTAAATTCAAAACAGAAACCTTTCGTTGTTATTAACACATGCTACTGTTTCTGTTTGACTCGAGAATGTAATTTCTTTTTCTGAAAGCTTAAATATACGTTCGTATATTTTAGTGAAAGTCTGATGCGTTCATGACAATCTAATTTTTGACAGACTTGTTTTTCCTGTTTTCTTTTTTCTTTCTTTTTTTTTTTTTTTATTTTAATTTATCTGCACGCTTTCCATCTCAGAGTCTATTACAATAATTTTAGTGAAAATAATAAATTATATTCAGCTGTCATAGTCCTCATCACGATTATAAATATTACTGTAATTATCAGCATAGTCATTAAAATAATAATCATATTTGCACTTATTACAGAAAAAAATCTTTATTATCATGGTCAATGTAATAATAAATGTATTGTGTTTTTCTTAATATAATAATCATTATCTTAATTATTATAATAATCATCATCAGTTTTTAATATGATTAATAATCATAGTAATTATAATAATAACCATCATCATAGTTATTATAAATCATCATTACAGTGAGCCTGGCAATCATAATCATCATGGTCCTAATAAATGTCATCGCAGTTATCATAATAATAATATTATAATGATGACCGTGACGATAATTTATTATAATGATTATGATGATGATGGTTTTATAATGACTATGATGATGATAAATAATATTAATACGTCTCAGAGACTGTATTAATTCCATTGTGTTACTAGCTCTTTTTGTTTCCTGTAATATCTTTCCGGTGAATTTTAAAATAGTAAACTATATTACTCTTTATTTTGTCACGTAATGACTGATACGGTATTATTCTTATCACTGGTATCAAAACGTTTCGAACGAAGACGAGGTGACAGAATTGTGTACAAAATAAACCATATTTCAGAAATATAGGAGTTTATAAAATTCTTTAAAGTATCTTTTTGTCTGAATCGATGACAATTTTTTATTTTTTAACTGATACATTTCACATTTGTATCTGTCCAGTCAGTTCATGTATTAATCGTGTAATTAGTCGCAATGAACTGATTAATCCTAATGTCCAAATGTTCGATTATTTGCCAGTGTCTCTAATCAGTGTCTGTGTACAATATAACAGCAAAAAATTATTAATAAATAATTAATTAAAAGCTCTATGTATACTGTACTTATATACGACCATATCCTTTTCTTGCTCTCTCTCTCCCTCAGTCTCTGTTTCTCTGTAGCTTTCTTACCATTTGGCTTACGTGCATACATACATACGCAGAGAAACGATATTTCAAAATACTACTACTACTACTAATAATAATAATAAAGCAAAAATATAAATAATACATCTATAACGTAAGCCATTTTGCACGAAAAACTAAAATAAATGTAATGTATTAGATGAAAAAGGCGTGGTTACTAGATTATTGAATATTACAGGCGAGTGTCAGAATTTAATGATGCATACATATATACATACATATATATATATATATATATATATATAAAGTACTTGTACGACATCAAATCATTCTTGGACATCATCTAAGTAAGTAAATTATTATTTTAAAATGATTAAATAAGTATTTATATGACAAACAGCGACTTTGTTATTCTTACTTTTGTCATCAAGCAACCTGTTTAGACAAATTTTAAAACATCTGTTTATTATTATTATCATCATCATCATCATCAGTGTTATTCATCTCATTACTTACTTAATAACGATGTTTTCTTTTTAGTTTCTTTTTTCATATGTATTTTATCTTTAATTCTGATTCAAGAACTAATAGAGTTGTAAGAAGAATGAAGATTTTGATTGTGGTGTGTGTACTGATCGGCTTTACCTATGCGATAAGTAGAGAAAGGTAAGTTTGAACTGAAATAAACCAAATTAAATCATATTTCATAAATAAAAATAAGCTGCAAAAATCAGTAAAAAAAAAAAAAAAAAAAAAAAAAACAAACAGTGAATATGCTGAGAATATCTGAGGTTAATAATAAAAATTAATTTGTATCTTCTAGCATTTTACGGCCTGTTTTCTTGACACATCTAGTGTTGTCACATTCTTGACTATAACTTGGTAACCCTGTTTCTGATGGGTTGGTAATAAAGATGGCTTTGAATGCAGGTTTAGCGGCAGTAATCGTGATCAGATATTTTCACTTAGAAATTTATAATAAGAACTTTGAAAAAAAAAAGAGGAAAAAATGGAAAAAATGGAAAACCAGTAATAATAATAATAATAATAATAATAATAATAATAATAACAACAACAACAACAACAACAAAAATAACAATAATAATAATAATAATTAAAATAAGTTACTTCTACTACTACTATTACCAGTGCTGGATTAACAACGTAGCGGATGTAGCAAATGCTATTGGCCCCGCACTTTCCCTGCATACCGGCATTTTTTTTTTTTTTTTTTTCTAATCAAAATGCTGGGAGCTGCTCATGTACCGTTTCCTCAAAGATCACAACCTGCAGTCATGTTTTTCTATTACTGAGAAAATGCTACGCATGTATTTGTGGATGATGGTTACAAACTGCACGGGAGAGCGTTCGTTTACCAAACTGCGCCGCATACAGAATTTACAAAAAACGACGATGGGAAAAAACAAAATTTAAATATGCTGACGTTGACGAGCATCGAATGCGAGCTGTTGAGAACTGTTCACACTACTTCCATTATAAAAAAGACTTTGCTCATATGAAATCTCTAAGGCGCGATATGTAACTTAATCTGATCCTGAATCACACTAGTCTACTGAGCTAAACTTTGACCCACGTTTTCGGGGTATTCATGATCATTTTAATGGGATTTGCGCTGGTTTTTCACACTGTTGGCAAGATTCCTTTTGTTTCGACAATACATCTGACTGATTGTTCAAACATTAATGCTGTGTTTATGTTCTATGTAAAGCTATGATAATAGTGGGCGTGGATTCAGTGCGGGAGGTTTACTTTTGCAACTAGCCAGCTATAAGGGACTATGCTGTGTTTTGCTACAGGCCCCGCAGTTGCTTAATCCGGCCCTGACTATTACTACAATTATTATTACTGTTACTATAACAACTACTGCTACTAATACTCATCATCATTATTATTACTGTTATTACTACTATTACCAAACCTGCTACTACTAATAATACTGCTACTACTACTACTACTGCTACTACTAATAATACTCCTGCTAATATTACTATAACTATTACTACTAATAATACTAATACTAATACTTCTACTACTATAACTATTACTACTACTACTACTGTTACTATTGATACTGCCATTACTATTACTGTAACTGCTGCTACTACTACTACTACTAATCATCATCATCATCATCATCATCATCATCATCATTATTATTATTATTATTATTATTATTATTATTATTACATTTTTTAAATAACTGTGTTAAAGTTTTCATAATACAGTCTCTTTACTTTTTCATCTGAAAAGATGGCAGGAAAATTTACCTAGTGATTCTTTGGTAGTACGAATGAATGTAGATATGATAAACTAATAATAATAATAATAATAATAATAATAATAATAATAAAAATAATAATAGTATTAATAAAATAGTATTATTGTATTGCTTTAGATACCCTATAATTATTAATAACAAAATGTGAAGTAACAATAATAATAAAAATAATAATAATAATAATAATAATAATAATAATAAAAATAATAATAATAATATAAAATAAAATAGTATTATTGTATTACTTTAGATACCCTATAATTATTAACAACAAAATGTGAAGTAATAATAATAATAATAATAATAATAATAGTAACAATAATAGTAATAACAACAACAATAATAAAAATAGTAATAAGAACAACAACAAATAATAATAATAATAATAATAATTAAAATAATAATAAATTCTTATTCAAGACTTACCGATGAATTTGTAAGGATATTTGATTCGATCGACCTCAACAATGATAGAGACCTTTCTGTACTAGAAATGTTACAACACACAGTTAACTTGGGCTGTAAGTTGCATAAAATATTACTATTATTACTATTGTTTCTACTACTACTATTACTATTACTACTAATAATAATACTAGTATTATTATAACTACTACTACTACTGCTACTACAACTACTAACCATCATCATTATTATTACTACTGCCATTAAACCTGCTACTACTATTACTATAACTACTACTAATACTGCTACTACTAATAATATTCATATTTTTATAACAACTA
>CM022672.1:21763127-21833127 GCA_012295275.1 Chrysomallon squamiferum | reverse complement strand
AGGGAAAAAGAAAATAAACGAGGTCGTAAAAATGTTTTTGAAAATATAATTTTAAAAATAATAATAATTTTTTACTTCTTTTCAAAGACACGTAAATATGTATATTTATGCATATATACAAATATTCACTTCAAATTCATAACACTACATACACAGTAGTATTGTTAAGTTACTGTAAAATTAATATCTACTATGGAGATGATTGTCTTTACATTGATCTTTAAAGTTATAACGATCATTGTTAGATTTTCTAGTAACAATAATAATAATAAAATTTAAAAAATACATGATAACTATTATTTGTTAATTTTTTTTTTTTTCAGATCTGAGTAATATCTAAAGACAAAAGTATATCAAATAAAAATATTCAATGATCTGAATTATTTTATATTTTACTTGACTATTGAAAGAAATACACAGAGAGAGACTAACACACATACCTGCACACACACACATACACAAACATAAACACACACATACATATACAAACACGTACATACTTATCTACCTGTCTGTCTGTCTGTCTCTTTGATGTTGAAACATTGGACTGTCCGTTCTAAAAAAGATATAATAATAATATGTTCCGATATGAAAAGAAAAGGAAAATAAAATAAAATAAAACAAAATCATAATTAAGGCACTGATGACGTATATAATTTACATAAATAATAATAATAATAATAATAATAATAATAATAATAATAACAGTAAAGATGATGGAAACAAAACAACAACAAGAAGAAGAATATAATTAATTCGAAAATTGGGAAAAGAACTAGCAATAATTTCGAATTTTAAAACTGTTTCTATTTAATGTTTTTATGCAATTCCTTATTCTATATCTTTTCATGTACTGGTGCATATTTATATTCGATTATTGCTATTTATCCATTTTGATAGGCTTAAAATCTTATGAATGTCCTTTACTTTTTCTTTTCTTTGTATCTTTTTTTTTAAAGAACCAATAAAATATCAATGTGGTTGTTTTTTTTGTTTGTTTTTTTTTTTTTTTTTTTGGGGGGTCTTTTATTTTCTTTCTTTTTTCTGGTTATTTTTCTTCTTTTATTTTTTTTTTTTTTTTTTTTTTAAATCTACTCATATTCCCCATGTAGCTGCTTTCCCAACAAGTGCAGAAAAGAAATACAGCGTTATACTAACATAGATATATTTTCAAAATATTTTTAAACAGTTTTATTCTTATTCAAGATGGGAAAGCTGCAGTAAATAAATTATAATATTATTATTAAATCTTTCGTCCTGAATTATCATGGAACTAATATTTAGCATCACGAGGTAATATGTGTAATTAATATAACACACAATTACTTTATTTAAAACAGGAAGATTATATGTTATATTTTGATGATATGTTATACTTATTAACGCTTTCAAACACTTTAGATTGTGTTACATATAGGGGAATATATAATACTTATTAACTATTTCAAAGGACTGTGACACAACACCGAAGTAATACCGACGCGACACAACGAAATTCTTACATTCTGAATCCGTCAACACGAAAGAGTACAGACACGACACAACGAAATTCTTACATTCTGAATCCGTCAACACGAAAGGGTACAGACACGAAATTCATTGATAACACAAAGCGCCGATTCTTACCTGAATCCGTCACGGAAAAATTCTTACATTCTGAATCCGTCAACACGAAAGGGTACAGTTTCGGTCTGTGCAACTTTTATTTATTTATTATTGCTGTTTTGATTCTTTTCCGGCTTGTAGTAAACGAGTGCTTTCGATTTTGTAAACCCATCTTAAATATTTACTCATCAGCAGATTTTGAAAATATAGCAAAATATTGCAGTCTGTATTTTTTTTATTATTATTATTGTTGTTGTTGTTGTTATTAATATTATTCTTTTGGGACATAGTTCTAGGAATGAAATCTTTAAATCTTCAGTTGCTAGCAAATTTACTTCTAAGTGTTACAGACATTGCCTGGTATAATTGATATTATGGGGTTTTATGGGGTAGCAAAAAGAAAAACATCTAAGAAAACAACAAAAGGCAAAAACCTACAAAACCCACCATCTAGATATACCTGCATTTAATAACTGATTTAAAAACAAACAAATAATTAATTAATTAATTAAATAAATAACATAAACAAATTCGAAATTTTTTATAGTATAAATAATTATAGATTGACTAAAAAACTACTGAATTAAAAAGAACCATATACTTACAAACACAAACAAAACAACATAAAACAAAAATTAAAACAAAATAATAATACTACTATTAATAATAACGACTTCTTAAATATTGATGATTTTTATTTTATTTTATTTTATTTTATTTCTAGATGTAATATATATATATATATATATATATATACTTTTTTTTTTCTCTCTACCCTAACAGGACAGAACAGTTGCAAAAAGTTTCTCATGAGCAATTTTATGCTCTGTGATGCGTCGTCATCAGGGAAAACGGATATTGAACAGCTTTAAAATATATGGATATTACCAGTGTAAGTGATAATGACTGCCATCTTTCTTTGGCGTCTTAAAATTTATTTGATCAAAATGTGTTGCATAGTAGTATAAATCGCTATTGTGTCGATGTTGACTGGATACATGAAATCCTAGCCTAAATAACATAGATTTGATATTTTACACAGAAAATTTATATTAAAGTCATTTATTATAATTTTATTTATTTATGTATTTACTATATGACAAAATACTGTGGTTGTATTTAATTTGCAGATTCTCTCTCTCTCTCTCTCTCTCTCTCTCTCTCTCTCTCTCTCTCTCTCTCTCTCTCTCTCTCTCTCCATAGATAGATAGATAGATACATACACATACATTTACTTTTAAACTTTAAAATTTGAATTTATTTAGCACAATTTGAGCAACTTAATTTCCAAAAAGTAAGTTCCCAAAGCGTGTTGCTAGATAAATAATAAAGTATACAGATATCTGTTTCGATCCCTATAAATTCAAAATACCATTTCCTAATTTATGTTCCGTTCCGTTTTATTAACTTGAATCTATATCGTTTGCACATCAAAACCGGAAGTAACTGTAAACACGTGTGGTTGTTGATTAATTTTACAGCATTGGTGAATTCTAAACGTCATAGGAAGATATGGAAGCAAACGAAAAGAAACAAAAGTTTAAAATGGTAAATTAAAAATCAGACTCAAAAACTTAGTCTTTCCCAGATTATTTATAATTTAGACTTACGAGCAGTTATATTATTATCAATAAATGACAGGAGGTTTAGCACATACCACACATTTACATTACTAATACTAGTACTACTAGTGCCGCGTACGTTGGTACTCCCATGTAATGATACATATATAGATATACAGATAGATAATAAGATACACACACATTTTGTTTTTAATGATACAGAAGAACCTAACAATAAATGGTTATATTTACATCATCAAAAATCAGTCACGTAATAGTTTAATACTCATTATACATTATAAACTGTAACTATGCACTTCCCATGTCACACAACAATATCTGAAGACCTTCAGTCACTAGCTGAAATGAAAAATGGTTCAGTATCCATCCTATCAGCAGAGATGACATTAACATTTTATTTATTAAACAAAACAACTGTGACTTCAGTTCATTCAGAATAATTATTTTAACTATTTCCAGACCAGAAATATGACTTAATTTTTCTGATTCTCATTCATAATTTTCCTTTCTTTAATAAGTTAGATGCAAATATGCTTTAGTTTCACATTCCCAGTAAAAAATTATCTCAGGTGGTCTTTTAGGCACAGAATTAACAGAAAATTACAGTAAAATGGGTCTAATAATTAAATAAATATAAAGAGAGGCAAGCAAACACAGCACCTGTAGTACTTACACTGACTTGAGATATGTATGCCATACAAATTGAAACAAAATGGCAGTTTACTACAAAGCCTGCCAGTTTCGAAAGCAGCAGTATTTTGGAAAATGGATAAATGCTTTGGTATCTAAGTTACTAAATATAAACCATTTATCATACATGTATACAAAATTACAAAAATTGGCATAACGAATCTGGAATGTTTAAAATTACTACCAATTATTTAAAAAACAAAAAATATGTATATATTTTTTTTCCAGCCTCACAAAAAACCATCTTCAAGATATTTCTGCACTAGTACCAAAGATTCAGAAAAGGTGGAAACGTTCAATCCTGTTACCAACAAGTTATCAGAAAAGAGGCTTCAAAACAACATCAGGAGATGGCAAAGCAAACATCACAGTTCCAAAGTTTTTAAAAAGAACAAAGCTGTTACATCAGGCTTCAGATCTAAGAAGTATCAAATGGGTCATAAAAATAAACAACACAGCCAGAATGATAAAAAACCACGATCTTATAGAAAGGTATATTTTGTTTTGATACATTTAAATAATTTGATTAAATATTATATAAATTTGTTCTTAATTGTGATGGAAATATTACTTATCTAACATTTCAAAACATTTTTAAAAATTAAACAGTGTAAAACAACCCAAGTATGTATCACCATTGTTAGGTCATTTAGTTTTTATGTGAAAACATTTTGGGATTATTTTCAATACTCTTTATTTATTTATTTATTTATTTATTTGTGATTTTTGTTATTATTTTTATTTATTTATTTATTTATTATATATATATATTTTTTTTATGTTGTTTATTTTATTTATTTTTTTTTTTATTTTATTAGTAATCCAATGAAAACAACTTGTTATATAGCAAAATGAATAACCTGGTTATATTATATTATAAATGTTTAATTTCAACTATCTGATTAAATATTTATTGTGAACTCAGTATATAAATTTGTTTTTGTGTGTGTGTGAATGTGTAGAGATGTGAATTTACATACTAACATTATGTAACATTTAGGCAAGTAATTATAAATTTATTATAATAAATTCAACACCTTAATTATTGTTTTATACACATGTTATATTTCAGATTGATCCATATCCAGGTGATGCACCTATACCAAAGGAAAAGATTAAGAAATACCAGAGAGGCCAAAAACTCAAAGATGTATGTTACTACTACTTACAAAACATTAAAAAGTTAATCATACACAAGCAAGGCACAGAATGTTGTAATTTCATAGCACTGTATTATTTCCATAGTTGTTGTCAAAAACAGTATTACTGTGTCACACTGCATATATATGCAAGTATTTCAAATAGAAATGTCTGTGTTTCTTTTTCTTGTGTCTTTAGTAATTGCTTTGTGAGAATTATATCCAATTTGCACTTTATAGCATTTTGGAATTTTTGCAAGAAACTGAATGGGTAAATATTTTTCATTTAAATGAGCACTGTTGTCTTCCTGTTTTAAATGATGACATTGAACACAACTATTCATTTGATTCATAAATAATATTTACTATAATCATGTTACAAGGATTGAAAACAAATTAGCTTCAAGCATTGATTAAAAAATACTAACATTGTCAGTCAGTTTAGTTAAAACTGTTGTTCTTTTTGCTTATATCTTTTCACAGAAATCTGCAAGGACACAAAGAGGGACGTATGAATTAAAAGACAAGGAGAAAAAATCTAATTATGCTGTCAAACTTTCAGCAAGATCAGAATTGCTTTTACAAGAAGATACTGGGTAAGTTGAAATTTAAAATCCTAATAAAGATTCAAAATAATAAAATCCATAAAGTTTAATAATTAATTATACCAATATATTCATCATGTTTTCTGAGCTTTCTTGAATTTTATTTGTTGCTATTTTATTTTTTGTATTTTATCATTATTATTTTTGTGTCTGTATGTGTGTGTACACACACACACACACATATACATATGTAATTATTTATGTGTGTATGTATATTAAAGATCCAGGTTAAAACATTTCCATCAATTAATTTCTAAATAGTAATGTGCTCACTGAAAACTCACAACTCAAGTCATTTGACCATATAATGTGTAAAATGATGATGATGATTCTCATTGTATTTGTGCAGGTTTTTAGAGCCAGAAGAAGGCGAGAACACTGCAGACATTAGTCAGTTCGACATCGTCAATGCTGTGGACATTGCTAGTGCTGAAAAGGTTGATATATTAAGTATAGGATAATATCTGAAATCTCACCCTCAGTTCCACTAGTAATCATGAGACTGAGATGTTTTACTACTTAGAACAGTGTTTGGTGAATATCAGTAGGTATTGCTAAATCTGAGCTGCATTGCGAATTTCATCTGAAACTCGGTGATAGCAGCACATTTTGATTCAAACTAAAGATTAAAAATATGCTGTGCAGGAATATATTGTTATTGTTGAACCTCTGCTGTCACACATTACTTATTTTCTGTATGGTCGTAAGTTTTCACTAGTAGCAGTTAGTTCATACCACCATAAGCATTCTCAAATTAGTGATTTTTAATAAATAACCAGATTGCTTAATAGTAAAAGAGTTTGATACAGTAACACCAAAGGACTTGATCATTTCTTTTAATTTCCGGCATCACTCATCTTGTAAATAACAAATATAAACAGATGAGATGTTTATTAATATGTTTGCAGTGTAAGACCAATACAGTTATTTTACAAATATATCACAGCACTGGTTTATAATTTTTGTGGGTTAAGTGGCAGCAACATCAGAGAACTGTTAACATTATTCTGTAAGTTCAGTTATTGTTATGACCATAAAAATAAATAGATAAATCCTTAGTTATTGGTTTCCAAAATTACTGTGATGTGGAAGATGTTGGTGAGAAACCCACATGACTTACAATGTAAATGTTTATTTTGTGTTTTTCAGTTCTTTGAGCTGAAACTTGCTGATTTTGGACCATACAGAATGAACTACACAAGAAACGGCAGGTGATAGAAATTTAAATAATTTTAAAATATATTTTGATTTTAATTTTTAATACTGTGATTGCTGTTTTTAAATGTATGATTCATGGCAAAATAGTTATCATTCTTTTAAGTGGAAATTCTGGAATACAGTTTTTACATATTTATGAAAAGAACATTCTTTACTACTTTTGTTTTAATTGATAATAATTTTGATATTTTTCTTAAACTTGGAATTTTTATGAGTTAATGTTATTTTTGAAAGGTATCTACTGATTGGTGGATCTAGAGGACATGTGGCAGCCATTGACTGGCAGACAAAAAAACTCTTGTGTGAAATGAATGTGATGGAGACTACTCATGATGTCAAGTGAGAGGCAGTTTCTGAAACTGTTTTAATAAAAAATTTAAAGTTAATGTTTTAAGTAAAATTACAACAATGAGATGACAATTTTGTCTTCTGTTATTGTACAAGTAACATTATCTTTTTTCATTATTTAGTTGTTGTTTTTTATGTTTGTGAAAAGTTTCACTTTTTTTAGAACTATTCAGATTTTATTTAATAATAAAAACAAATTCCTTAAAACTGCTATTTTCCTTTCTTTTGTGACTTGTTTCATACATAAAAACATTAAAAAAATATATATATTTATATATATATACAGCACAGAAAAAAAATCAACATAAATATGTTTAAGACACATGTACAAGTTATTACCAATAATATTGTTTTCTTTTTTTTTAAATTTTAATTATTTTTATTTAGATGGTATCAAATATTAAATATTTGATTGTATTTACTTGTGTGTGTTTTAGGTGGTTGCATCAGGAAACTATGTTTGCAGTTGCACAGAAGCAGTGGACATACATGTACGACAATCAGGGCATTGAACTGCACTGTCTGAAAATGCTGGACAGTGTTTTGAGAATGGAATTCCTTCCATACCATTTCCTGCTTGCTTCATCTGTATGTCAAATTCTATAATTATTTATTTTGAAGTATGGTTATATTCATTGTTGGTTATAAACATAAGCATAATTAATACTGAACTTTAATTGAAAGAAATATATGTAGCTATATTAATGGTTGAAGCTATCAACATAAACATCAGTATTACTAAACTTTGACGTGAAGTAATATACATGGTTATATTAATTGTTGTGACTGTTATTAACCTTGAAAGAAAATTATCTGAATATAAAAAGCTTTGTTTATAATCATATAAAAGTTCATTTAATAATTAGTGCTAGAATATTATTTCTTATTAAGCAAGTTAAAAAATTATCATGCTGCCATTTGATACTGCACCATACTGACAGATTTATTTAAGAACTGAACTGTAAATATTAATCAAATGTAGAGAAATCATAAAGTTTAATTTACTCTTTCATTAAAACTCTTACACAGTTCCAGTTTGAATGTAGAATATTTAATATTCTAAATTACACAAAAATGTGTAATAGCTGCTGTGTGTGCATGATTTCATTAAAGAGACTGTTTCGTTTATATCTGTTTGAAATTTTCAGAGTTCTAAAGGTTTTTTGTCATACATTGATATATCAGTTGGAAAGGCAGTTGCAGGACATAAGACTAAACTGGGAAGGCTGGATGTCATGTGTAAAAACCCAGCCAATGCTATAATACACCTCGGACATGCAAGGGGCAAGTTCTTCAGTATCTGTTGTCTTTGTAACAGGAATTTGCACAGTTCGAACCAAATGAAATGAATTTGGAAGAAAACTGATTTTAAGTTCATTTTGAAGTTAGAATATGTACTCATTAAAGTTTAACATTTTCTAATAATGTTCACTGGTGTAATTTGTTTTCCCATGAAAATCAGCCAATCAGTGATCAATATAAGGCAGCATGGTTAAAACACATATTGTAGTGAATTTTTGTTAACAATTGTCTCCAATCATAAGTTTGCATTTTTGTGTGTTTAAAGTTTAAAAAGATATGTTACATTTTATTAGAGAGCCAATGAATTTTTAAAAAAAATTCAAATCAGAAAAAAGTAGCAACCAAAAATAAGGTACAAATGCAGAATATTATTTAAATGCATGCAGTAACACCACAGACAAAATTCACAACCATATAATATGAGATTTAAATAATGAATTATTTGAATTTAAAAAGTTTCTGGCCTCTTTTCAGGATTGATAATGCAATTCTTTCCAGACAAGTTACACAATAGTAAAATATACAAGATTTAAATAACGAATTATCTTAATTAAAATGTTTCAATTTTTTTTTTTTATTTTTTTTCAGGAACTGTAACCTTGTGGTCACCTAATGTCAAAGAGCCGCTGGTGAAAATGCTGTGTCACGGCTCAGGGGTCAGGTCTGTGGCTGTTGACAAAAAAGGATTGTAAGTTGACAGCTGATGTTCTGCTTGTTAGAGAAAATATTTCCTGAATGTATGATGGAAAATAAAATAATATTACCAGTATTACAGATCAGAATATTCCATTTTAACATACCACACAGAACTTATAAATAGCATCACAGTAATAACATTGTTTTTGTTCTGTGGCAGTTTGTTGTAGCTTTCATTGAGCTCTGTGCATAAGTCATGCTCCAGTTTTATTATATATACTATATACAGAGATACTTTTCTGTTAAAAGAGAAAATAATTTTAACAGATATACTAGGTACATGGATACTTTGCTATTAAAATACAGAATCCTTTTATTGCATATGCTAGGTACATGGAAGTATTTTCTATTAAAATGCAAAATCATTTTAATATACATACTATGTAATGGAAACTTTATCAAAATGCAGAATCATTTTAATATACATACTGTGTACATGGAAACCTTTCTGTTAAAATGTAAAATGTTTTAACATATATACTAGGTACATGGAAACTTTGCTGTTAAAATACAGAATCATTTTATTACACATACTACAAACAGATACTTTTCTGTTAAAATAGAAAATTATTTCAATAAAATCATAAATTTATCTATAGGCTATGGACATACTACATACATAAAATACACAATCATTTTAAGAGAAACCTAAGTTTGATTAAGATGTGAATAATATTTCTCAATTTATTTACAAATACTGTTTTAACAAAAATCATCATCATTATAAAGACCACATCAATTCAGATCCAAATATAACTGTACATTAATAAAGTTACATGAATTATTTGTAACTTTTAATACAGAAAGATTTTTTTTAAAGTAAATAAAACAAAACAAAATTGTAATTTGTACATATATAACTCCAACCATATCTCCAGTATTAATTTATGACATATGAATCTTCTCTGTTAGATACATGGCCACCTCAGGGATTGACAGGAAACTCAAGATATGGGATCTTCGCACTTACCAGCTGTTGCAGTCTTACAAAATAGCAGCAGCAGCTACCTCTCTTGCTTTCTCACAGAGGGAGATGTTGGTTGCAGGCATTGGAAATGTTGTACAGGTAACTTTTATCTGTAGTATATAATTTATTACCAATTTATTTATTTATATACTTTTTTGATTATTTTTTTTATATGCACAAATTTTAAAAATATTTTAATGTTTCCACTGCATAATTAAACATGAACATGACTTGTATTTGTGCTGCTACACACAGATGGCAGAACATACAGGATGATATGATGTTTGAGAATCTCTGGATATTTGTCTGCTTCTCACAGTGTAATGGTTCTTTTTAAAGTGATTGAGTAAATCTGCTTTCCGCAGATAACATGATAAATGATTGAGTGGATACATCTGCTTTCCAGTGAAAGGGTTTAGCATTATTACAGTGATTTTGAATTCTAAGTATTAAAATTCAAATAATGTTTAGTAACTGTTTTCTATACACTGTATCTTGCAGGTGTTTGATGATTGTTGTCGCAGATCTGTGACCTCTCCATACATGTGTCACAGACTTGGATCGTCTGTGTACGGAACTGAGTTCTGTCCTTATGAAGATGTTCTTGGAGTCAGTCATGGGAATGGATTCACAAGTCTGTTGATACCAGGTAGGTTTACACTGAATGGGTATTGAAATTAATGGAGTGTTTGTTGTTATTTTTTGTTTTTTAGTATTTTGGAGTACGGGTTTCATGTGACAGTGAATAAATTTAAATTACTTTTTTATATTTGTTCTGATATAAAAATTAAACCTCTGAAATAATGGTACACACACATAAGTAATAGGAATTAGTTAACAGAGTTAAGTTAGAGTGAAGTTAACCAGAGATAGGCTTAGCTTGTTTTGTCTTGGTGTAATTTGATTTTGATTTTATTATTGTTTTGTATTTTTTGTATTTTTTTTTTTTTAATTTTGACTGTGAATCCCAGTTCATTATTTGTCATCATAATTGGTTACTATTTTATAAATTATAGTTTTCATAATTTAGTCTTATATAAAACAGTAATTTTCACGTTGATTTAACATATTTTAACATAATTTTTATAATTCCAAGGCTCTGGTGAGGCGAACTTTGACGCACTGGAGGAAAATCCATATCAGACTAAAAAACAAAGGAAAAATGCAGAAGTGAAGATGCTCTTGGATAAGGTATGTGTGAAATGGAGGTTTTATTTTGAAGTAACTAGGCAGAACTCATCAAAGTTAAATTTTCATATGGTTTAGATTCAGAAAAATGTTAAGAAGAAGATTCATTTCACTCCACTACATTCGATGTATATGATGTAACAGAAGACATATGAATGATTATTACATTTGACAATTTGTAGCATGTGGTTAAATTTATAACTATTGAACCTCAAAATACTTTTTCTAGAATCTGAAAAACATTTAAATTTTAATGAATAAAATTAACTTCTCTCCTATACCTCAGATATGACAATAAACATACAAATCAATATTACATTCCTTTTAAATTTTGTAACATGTGGCTATGGTTTAAAAAAAAATGAGCTGCAAAATACTTTCCTAAAAGTCTAAGCTTTGAATCAAAAAGAGAATAAAGTTTTTATATCTCAGGTGTAATGGTGGTTTTTAAACATGTTTTATGATCTGAGTTCATCATTTTGGTTCTGTTACTCACTGGCTATTTCCCTCAGCTGGATGGTGTATTCAAAACCATTCGTCATCTAATGATTTAACACCTATTAAACAAATTGGTTTTTTGTTTTTTTAATTGTTTCAGTTAAAGAGATGACTTAGTTTAAATATGCGTTCTTTAATGCTGTAAATTTAAATTTGTTTTAACTAGATTTTATTTATTACAGATACAACCAGAGATGATACATCTAGATTCAACTAAAATTGGTCAAGTGAACATGAAAATGTTTGCAGAGAAAATCGAAGAGAAAAATAAATTACTGGTATGTTGATTTAAGTGATTTATCTGAGATGGAACAGCATTAGTAAATAACATAATTTTATTTAATTTTTATCCCTGAGGACTGCAGCCTTACACTAAGAAATAAAAATATTACCATTTATTTGAAATAAGAGGATATTTTTTTTTTTTTTACAACTATTTTTAACTGAAACCCTTAGTTCAGAGTTAATTATGAGGAAAGCATTTTTTTTTTTATACTGTAAAATAAACAATTTAAATGTTGAGGTTAGTAATTAGACCAGAGATAGTCAGTACCTCAAAAAAAACAAAAACATTTTAATATTCAAAATTATGGAATTTCATCTTTTCTTTTTGCTTCAGTTTTTGAAACCAATGAAAACCGAATACACACCAAGGTACAAGAAGAAGGGAGGCAGCAAGGCTACAAAGGTAGAAAAACGTAAACAAGGAGTGCATGAAGAAAGTCAGCGGGAATTCATTCGCACATCAATCCAAGAAAAGCAGAAACATGCAAAGACTGACAGTCACAATGCAAACCGTGGACTCAACGTACTAGATCGTTTTGTACGCAAAGAATCATGATGATTTTAATGGGACTAAAAAAAAATATACATGTGATGTTACTGAAAGACTTGTATCAATCAATACTTCAGTTTTCAGGATTTCTCAATCACTGACTATACATGGTATTATTATAAGGCACAATAAACACATAGTAATAATGTATTTTCACACTGGGAATACATTCTGGGAACTGGTTTGGAATTGTTTTTCAGAAATATTGTTACTTCAGTATTCTTCATGTAGAATTGTTCAAAGTGCAATAGTCAACAAGTGACATGATGATCTGCAGCTTTCAGTTATTTTTGTTATTTATAATGTAATAATAAAAGCAATGTAAACCAGTTACAATATGTATCATTTTTGACATTTTGTTGTTAAAAAGAACAATTGCTTATTTTAACTTCATAATTTGAAAAAAGTTTCTTTAGACCAGTTGTTCAACTGGTTTAAAATTGTTAAAAATTATTTTCTTTCTAAACATCAAGTCAGCTAACAATTGCACATTTTCAACTGGATCGTTTCACATAACATACATTTACTAACAACTTTCATTAACAGAATTTAATTGCAAGACTTAAATTGTTCACCAATGTGCAAAAATTATTGTTCATTTGAATGGTCTACACTCAAGTCAATAAACTTTGTAAGAACAGCAACCATGTATATGGGATGATTTATAATGTCCACTAAATTTTGCATTGCATCGAGTAGCTCTTGGAAACTGGTCTGTGAAAGACTTGTATACTGTTTCTTCACAATCATGATTGACTCTACCCCTCATAATAAAGTATCTTTCTTGATTTTTTTTTACTCCATGCCTCTGGATTCGTTTCAGTTATAATTGAGTTACACAAATAATTAACCATTGTATAATGAGATGCACCACTGGAAAAAAATGAACCTCTTTAAAAAGGAAAAATGGGTTTGCATTCTCCCATCTTCCACAAAATACTGACAGATTCTGAACTTTGGTGCACATGGCTCTGGTTGGGACTATGATATTGGGAGTGTGCATCTGAAGGGTAATTAAGAACATTAAGAAAACACTAGCCTATATTTAATTTTTCCATAACTAGAAATAGAATGTTATGCCTTTAAAAAAATATATGGAAATCATGCATCTTTCAGTCTGATGGATATTCAAGAGTTGGATACAGAATTTATTCATATTCTATCCAATGCCAAAAAACGAATATTGTACACCACAATCTCAAACTGATTGTTGTTTATAACCTTTGTTTGTTCAAATTTGTTTTACTATTGTTTTACTATTTTACGTTTAGTTAAATGGACTGAGCCTCCACTCTAGTACTTTAAAGCACATCTGTAGGACTGATGATTTGTTAGTTCACAAGAATTAGATAACTACAAACATTTACTAAAATATCAATATTTGTCATTCCCAAAGAATTTTTTTAATTTATTGTTACCCATATCAGTATGCAAGACATTTATTCTGCATGGTCACCAAATCTAAGGAACTGGTCATTTTATCATTTCATGTACCAAGAAGCCTAATTTCACCAAAAATATTTTGCTTGCCCTCTAACTGGCAAGTGTAAAATTACCCATAATAGGGAAAAAAAAAAAAAAAATAATAATAATAGGAAAGTTTTAACAGTAGTAGTCTTCAAATTGGTTATCAAATAAATGCCTTATTAATTCGAAGTCAGTATTCTTCCAAATCTAAAAGTTTGTGAAAAAAAATTGGCCATGATTTCTTTCCCCTTTTTTACCAGTTTTGTTAGATTTTCTGTCTTTTTGGGGGTTTATGTTTTCAAAATACAAATGGTGAAATGGATGTTAAAATTTTTCAAGTTGTTCCACTAACTGTAGTAACAGTAAAAAGGTAACAACACATTTTATTAAAGTCTTTTTTTTAATTGTTATTTGTATATAGACATGTCTACTTCTTCTTGGCCACACCCACTGTTCTGCCACGACGACCTGTTGTCTTTGTGTGCTGACCTCTAACTCGGAGGCTGAAATAAACATAAAACTTACAATTTATATCTGTCTTTTAAATCTTAAGAACAATAAGTCATTTTCATTCTTTGATTTTGTGCAAACTTGCCATAAACTAATTTTCTTAAATTACTGACAGTTTATGACTTAATAGTCATTTCTTCATCAAAGATCATGGAGCATTAATTAATAAACCAGCATGGGACATTCTCTCTTGAAAGAAGCTCTTTCAATACATAATATTTATAATCTTTTTAAGTTAATGAACCTTCAGTTCTCCCTATTTTATGAGAATATTTAAGTTTAATACATTTTTTTTTTAATCTTTAATAATGAACAATTAAATCCAGTTTTCTATTTTGGACCTTTTTAAAATGCAATTTAACAGCACAACAAAGACATACCCCCAGAAATGTCTTAATCCTCTGTGAGCTCTGATCTTTTTCAGTCTTTCTAGATCCTCACGAAGTTTATTGTCCAAAATGTTAGCCAACACCTGACCATATTTGCCATCTTTCACATCTTTCTGTCTGTTGAGGAACCAGTCAGGGATTTTGTACTGTCTAGGGTTTGACATTACTGTGATAATTCTCTCAACCTTTTTATTTAAAAGATAAATAAATCAACATCAGCATAATGTATATTAAATAACACAGCAAAATCAAAATTCAATGTACAAAAGAATATTATTTATGCTCAATTCAAAAATATGTTATAGATTTGATCTATAATCCAGTTAGGATGGTTTTTAAAACCAGTATTATATTACCAGAGTACATTAAACCAAATGAAAGGTATTTGAAAAGCTTCATAACTGAAATCTTGATTGTTTTGTTATTAAATACTTTGGTAGACATGTCATTATTTATTAAACTGTACCTCTTCATCAGACAGTTCTCCAGCACGCTTGGTAAGATCAATGTTTGCTTTCTTGCACACTACATTGGAAAATCTGCGACCAATACCCTGTAAAAAGGCAAGTTTTGCTATCAGTGTCTTTCTATAAATGAACATGTTAGAAAATAAATTTCTCTGTAAGCATTATGTACAAGACATTCTCATAACTTACTAATATAAATCTATCTTAAAATTAATGAAAAACAAAATGGGTATATAAACTACACAAGTAAGAAAAGCTTGGTTCACTAAAGATAAGTTGCAGCATACTTTGGAATTACTGTATGTTGTAAAGATAAAATTTAAGACTTAATGAAATTTGTATGTCAAAATAATCCTGCTCATCATGCCAAAAACTCCTATCCATTGACACTTCATTATCTTCAGATTTCATGAAGTAACAATTTAGCATACTTTAAACATATTTACATCACTTGTAAGGAAAAACTTACCTTAATGGATGTCATAGCAAACATAATCTTGGTTTTTCCATCAATGTTTGTGTTCATCACACGCAAAATGTGCTGGAATTTTTCAGGTATAACCAACGCCTATAAGAAAGAATCACTATATATTACATACATCAATTTCTCAAGATTTTATCATTTTATTTCAGAAAACTTGATGAAAACCACCTCCAAATTTGAAATGTACTACGGCCTTTCTATTTTTTTGCCCCATAAGGAAAGCCTGCTTCAGATATCAATCTACATCATGACAAAAAATGACAAGTGTTTGTCAAAGGCAGAATATTTTCTAATTTCCTCTAGTTTCACAAACAATGTTACTGTAGAGTATAGTATTAACAAATCATATATCACAACAAGACAACTCATTTCGTCTTCTGCTTCAACTGCATTCATATGTATACATACATTGGTTACATGCATTTTTTTGGGGGGGGGTGTCATGATAAAATTTAAGAATAACTATTAATAACTGCCTTGTTTGTGACTGAGATGTCTGTCCACATTAGGAGAAATAATTTCACATAAACTGTTTGGCAATGTTACATTAGCCATATTCTAGGTATATGGACAAACAATTCAAACACTACCAACTTCAACATAAATAACATTGCTGAAAAGAACTCTAAAAACCCTATAAAAGACAACAAACATCATGTGATTCTGTTGAGTATTAAGGAAGTTACAGCATTTTAACGTTTTCAATTAACACTAATTAATTGTTCTATTATTTAATGCATTTGCATTACAATGGTGTGACCAAAATCCTATTGTTTTTCACTAAAATGCATGTAACTTTCTTTATAATCAAATTTTACTAGTGAAATTTGGACTGAAGATAGATGGTAACTAGTTCTCTCAATTCAAGCTATTAAAAGTGCAATATAAATAATTAGTAATAAGCAGATTTTAATTCTGACGTTTTAAGAGATCCTGTTTCTCACTTTCTGTTTGGCAAATTGCAAACTTTCATGATATCTCTCACAGTTATTGCACTTTCTTATCTGCCTGGTTTTCAGTGGGGACACAGCAACAGGCTTGGTTCTGGGAAGAACAATGGCATTTTCTTCATCATCCTGAGGGACTTCCACTGGCTGGATAATACATGACATAACTGTGGAAATAGTACTGGTCAGGTTCAGCTGATCAAAACTTTCGTAACAAATGGAATCAAACATACTGAATTCCACTGTGTCACTGAGTTTCTTGAACTTGTTCAGAGTGTTGTCAACAAGTTTCTGAATTTGTGATGTATTCAAAACTGTATTTCTCTGATGACCAGTAATATTATTGGGGATATATGATTGAAGTTCTCTAAAGGTCTTCGCACAGCTTTTTTCACAGCGAAAGACAAAAATAAACAATATTGAATGCGTGACCATTTAAGAAATTTGCCAAAGAAACTGGAATTCCATTGGGAAAGTTCTCTTCCAAGTGTTGGTTGGCTATACCAGTCCTTGGATTGGGGGATTTTCTTTTCAGGTCACACGGATATAGCAGAAAATGGCGGACACAGTTCCGGCAGTAATACACATACCTACATATTCCCAAACTGTCTAGAATTATGTCACTGGCTCTAAAGCACCATCACTGTCAGCTGATATAATAATTTAGTAAAGAAAATATGGTTTCAACGCTGCTTGACCCTCAGGAGTATTTAAAATAGTGTTACAATGAGTGGAATGACAGATGAATATATTCAGAAACTTTCGTTATCAATCACTGTGACGATTGTCAAGACAAATATGCTAAAAATAAAAGATAATCATAATGCCAGATGCCGAGTTCATCACTGTAACCATCTGATCCATCATTCCATGTGAATGTTTCTGACCAACATCTGTACCTCACTGACAGTCAGTGTTTTGGTCATGTAAATTGTGTATCACTATCAATGTAACGAATGTTACATGTATGATTTTTTGTATCATACTTCATAGTATCACTGTCAGTATCACTGATACTATCAGTGTTATCAATATGATTCTTTGGCAATTTGTGACATTCCTTAAAATTAAAACAATAAGCGCATTGAACAGAAATGGCAACATAATGTTGGTTTCCCGACAATTTTACGTTTCAACATTCCACAATAGAAATATATATACATTATTCCAAGTTTTAAATAGGCTTATAAGTTATATTCTATGCCGCTACGATAGGAACAACCCGATTGTAAATCGTCAAACAGGTAGTACGCACATAATTCAAAATAAATTTGGGCATTAAAATATAAATAAAATGTTGAATATTAACAATAATTAGTTTATAAACGTCGAATGATAACAGAAAATAAATGATGAAAAGATTTAAAAGGAGAAATAAACAACATTCTCACCATGTTGGATATTGTTGTAGGAAAAGGAAGTTTCCTAGTTTAACGCATGCGCATTATGCTTAAATGATTGGTAAACATCGAACCAGAACTCTGATATAAACGAATATATCTGTAAGTACATTGTGATTTAAATAAAATGAAATACATAATTTACAAATTTAAAATGAAAATCACTATCATTTGTTACTAATTCAGTATAACTAATGATAATTAAAACCAAAAGCCTAAAAATAAATGATCACAATTTAAAATAAAAATAATAGTAATAAAAATACCTTATTTCATTTATTATTATTGCCCGAAAATATGTTGATCGATATTATAAAATCGAGACTAAATAAGATGTCGACGTTAACAGATGTCAAAAATGTTGAGGTTGTTTACAATTATGCATTTCTTTTCCTCATCTCTCTCTTTTTCTTTTATATTTTTATTTTTCAGGATTTTTTTATGGGAGTTTATGCGTGCATGACAATAATCGGCAGCGCTTAAAAAGAAAAATCTATACAATGAATGATAAACCTTTTGTAGTTTTCGGTTTTGAAGTCACAGAACATCAGAAGTGCATCAAATGATCAATGATGCAAACATAATTTTAATCTTTATTTTTTAGTAGTAATGCAGATATTATTATTATTATTATAGGTATCATTACTATTATATATTTTTTATATATATAAAAGGACATTATAAATATTAACAGGACCACAATGTAAATAAATCTTCTCATTCTATTGTCACATAATTGTGCTGTTCATCATTCGTATATATTTCAGTATGTTGTCATATAATAATAATACATGTATTAATTATATGAAATCAATAATAATTCAGTTTATATCTTCCATTTACAAAAAAATCATCAAACCCAAAACCCACAGAATTTTGAGGATGTCAACCTCAACCTTGGTGAATTGGATCTCACATCAGAAGATTTTCTACTGGAAGAAGTTGATGGTAATATTTGAGTGACCAAAATTAATTAATAATCACACACATAACATAATACAATTTACACTGTGTGTACACATTATATATGCCTTATGTATACATTCAGATCTTGATATATATTAATAGATGAACGTCAGATATTTCAGAGATATTTAATATGTCTAGTTGAAGTGTCCATGAAATGTAATAATGTATCTGTGTTATGAAAATGAAAATGTACTTAAATGTATACATTTATATTTTTAATTCCTGAATACTAAAATCAGTGATTGTTTTATATGTTAATAATTACAGTTCACATTCAACAAAACCTAGAAGATGAAGTAGTGAAGGAAGCTCTGAAAGCTGTAAGTTAATTAATAGTGTTTGTTTCTGTTATTTTAAGTTATTTGTTTGGTTGAATGGTTTCTTTATGCTATGTAAGTATGTTACATAGTTTGATTTTAATCAATAATAATATATATTAAAATATTTTTTACCTAATTAAACTAAGCAAATATTTATTCACATTTTATTATGTTATTCACATTGCAAATCATTTTAATATTATTATTATTATTATTATTATTATTATTATTATTATTATTATTATTATTACTGTTATTGTTACTATAATTATTATTATTACAGGAAATAATTTGACAGATTTCATACTGTATTGCTGCTGTTTTTGTTTGTAGAGGTTTGTTTTCAAAATTAAAACAACTTTCTAAAGTACTAAATTATTTATAATGAATCATTTGAGAAATAAATGATATTCTTCTTCTTCTGTAATAATCTATTTGTCATCTAGGGTGTTGATCTGCGCCAGTATTCCAAGCAGATTGAAAGGGAACTGCTGGAGGTGGAAAATGCTTCTATTCAAGACTGTATCCTTTCACAACAGAACTGATTCATCGCATATAGTAGTAACGTATAGGAACTATAACATAAATCTTACTGAAGGTCATGGTAAATGTCGCTAATCAGTGGTGTCATTAGATTATTAACACCTTCAGTGCTGGGTGTTTTGGGGATTTTTGCAATTTGAAACCAGTTTCTGCTCATACTCGCCATGATTTTCTGAATGCCGGGGAAGCCCATAGTAGATTGCCTACATCAGCACTGGAAGTCACATCACTAATGAGTATGAAGGAGATCATCGTCATTCAGCACCATATCATATGCATACTGCATTGCTGAGATCTCCATCATTCAGCACCAAAGGTGCTAATAGATTGCATCCATTCAACTTTCAGCACTATTATAATTAATAACAAGGCACAGAACCACTAACAAATAGAGCTGTTTTCCAATTCTGTTGTACCATGGATATAATACATATCTCAGAATTTGTACTTTGTTGTTCTTACTTAGCTTACAAAATAGCACAGGACAATGGCAGATCATTGTTTCAATAAGTTGTTCAGGGAAAAAACAACTGGAATAAAATTTTGTTGTACTGAAACTTATATTTATCATATTAAATTGTGCTGTGTTGGTTTACATAAGTTGTATATAACAAAGTTGATACTTTGTACATTCAGATTCCTGTTCATAGTCATGGTTGTTCCTGATTTAATACAATATTAGTATTACACAGATCATATATCTTATATCTGCTCTAACTTCATTAGTAAATATTAGTTGATAGCTAAATTGTCAAGTCAACAACAGTTACTGAACTATTTAGCTATTCGTAATATAAATACTTCCAAAATTCAGTTTCTTCATATAAATTTCCTAACTGGTCTGGCGTAGTCTTTAATTTATATTTAATTTTCTAACTTTTCATAAAAGATGTTTTTGCTTCCTTAATATCTTGAACAGACATTAAAGAAAGTCAGAACATTGCTAGTCTTCACACCCAGATTGCAGCATGTGACAACATTTTGGAGGTATGTAATTATAATGTTTAGAACTTTTGAAAAATAATTATTAATGGAATTAATTTAAGAGTTTAAAACCCCAACGAAATTTTTTTTTTACTGTAAATTTTGTTTGATTTAGGTAAATATGTAAAAATATCTACATTCTACAAATAGATACATGTTCACATAGAGATATGATTGTTATAAACTGTAATAATTGCCTTCATATATTGAAAGATGTATAATACAGTCATTTAATGGTTATTTACTGGTTGAGGATTTATCCACAGAAATATTTCAAATTGTTTCATCAACTGCAACATAAAACTGACCAACCTCCAGCCTACATACACATACATTTATATATACTACCAGGAAAAGAGTTATATCCCTTTGTTTTTCAGTTATCTTAATGCATAATAAGGAATTACATATGATAAATAAATAAACTTTCTGTTGTTATAGCAATACATAATTATCGTACATCTTTTTATACTTGGTATGTAATGAGAATATTTTCTGTAAGAGAATATGTGAAAAGATCAGATTCCCTTGTTGAGTTATAATTTAAACATTCCTTATCATTATAGATTAAATCATTTAATCTTTTTTGGTTTTCTGCTATGTAGAGGATGGAACAGATGCTCAATGGTTTCCAGGGAGATCTGAGTAGTATTAGCAATGAGATACAAACATTGCAGGACCAATCTATTGCTATGAACATAAAACTGAAAAACAGACAGGTCAGTGCTAATTTTAAAACACTGAAAATTTAAAAGGAAGATGACCCAGCTTTATGGCTTCAGATTTTAAAGGATCATGTATTGATTATTTACTGGTTCAGAATTTATCTTAAAAAAAAAAAATCTATGGTTTTATGAATTGCAACAAAAACCTGATTGACATACTGTTTATTTTTACAGTTATTCTTGTATATAATTAATTATCTAATTTAATTATTACATGTTTATTTTTTACTATTTTAATCTTTTATGATCATTGCCTTGCAGTTATTTTGTAACTGTCATATTCTTATGAATAATTTTAATGTTAACAAAAATTAAATATAGTTCTGAAATTGTATCATAATTTAATTATGCACTTAAATTTTCTATCAGGCAATCAGAGGTGAATTAAGCCAGTTTGTGGATGAAATGGTAATTCCTGAAAGTATGATTAAGTAAGTTCCAAACAGCATCAGCTTAAATTAACCCGTAAAGTATTTAGATTTGATCATGAGAATTTGCTTAGCAGTATGGGTAGACAGTTTGCTTAGTAGAATTTTGTTTTGAATTTACAAAAATTGGGGATATTTTCTTTTCATGTACAAAAATCACTGCATTCAATCTATGTCAGTGAGTTTCCAAACCTTCTGGAGTACTGTCCCTTTGATTCCCTATTCAACCATTTTATAAAACTAAAGCATATTGATTTAGAAAGGTCAGAACAACTCCAAATTAATTTTCTCTATCATCCCTTTAAGAACAACTAATCTGTATAAATAGATACTGTATCTTACTGTTGAGAAAATGTATTATGTCCAGTTTAATAATAATAATTATATTATTCTTTTTGTTGTTTCTTATTTCTGTGGATAATGTAATAAACATTTAAATTTAACTATAAATAGCCATTTCTTTTTGTTTCTCTTCCGTCATATTTCTGTAGATGGCAGAATCTCTCTCTCTCTCTCTCTCTCTCTCTCTCTCTCTCTCTCTCTCTCTCTCTCTCCTTTTTTGTCTGTCGCTCTCTTCAGTTTTAATTATTTTCTTATTCTTAAAAAGATATTTTAATTGTATTAAAATTATTAACTATAAATAGCCATTTCTTTTTGTTTCTCTTCTGTCATATTTCTGTAGATGGCAGAATCTCTCTCTCTCTCTCTCTCTCTCTTTTGTCTCTTCAGTTTTAATTATTTTCTTATTCTTAAATAGGCACTTTAATTTTATTAAAATTATTTTGTAGTCACATTCTGGACACAACTGTCACAGAAAGAGAATTCCTTGAACAACTTCATGAACTGAATCACAAGATAAATTTTGTAAAAGAACAGAGTTTTCGAGATGCGAGATCTTGTCAAGATGTAAAAGATATTTTAGAAAAACTCAAACTGAAGGTTATAATTTTAATTCTTAATAGCAAACATTATAATTATTTGAAGTGTAATCTCAAGATGACATTTTAATATAACAAAAATAATTAGGATGTGTGTTACATTTATGCACAAACATGTAAGTGTAATTATGTATATATTCATGCATATCTCATGCACATGTACATTCATCCATATTTCTAGAAAAAAAAAATAATAAAAAGTAAGCATACTCATTTTTCAAAATCTTCATAAAACAAATTTTGCTGTTTGAAAATTGCAGTTTTATATATCTGTATATATACATAGATATTTACATTACATATGTGTGTGTCTGTTTATGCATGTGTGTGTGTGTCTGTCTGTCTGTCTGTGTCTGTGTGTGTGTATGTGTGTCTGAATAGCTGTGGAGGATGGAGACTGCATTATTTTAACTGAAAAAAGAAAATTACTGATAACTTGAAATAATGATTTCTCTTACATGAAAAAAATTACATAATTTAAATGTTTTTTTTTGTTTTTTTTGCTGGATTATCTCCCTTATGCAAATTAACATTATTAACAAAATAAATAAAAACACCTCTTTATGCAATAAGAAATTATGTATTTTTCTCCATCATTTCTTACCTAACGAAAGCCCCATTAATAAGAAGTTTTATGTGAATGAAAAATAAAGTGTTGTTTACTTAATAATTTAATGATATCGTTTTTATTAAATGATTTTGTTGAAAAATAGTTTAAATGTTATTTTGTTCCAGTTTGTTTATATTCTTGGAGTAGGGTGTGATTATATTTTCTCTGAATACTTATTTCATAATATTCTTTCGTTTTAGGCAATTGCAAAGATAAGAGAATTTCTTCTACAAAAGATTAATTCATTTCGCAAGCCTATGTCCAACTACCAGATAGCACAGAACACCATGTTGAAGTTTAGGTAATACGTCATTTTAATAGTCTCAGTCTAAAATGTCTTAGAAAAATGTTTTTCAAAAATGAAGCTACCAGAGTTTCCTCTTTTAAAAATAATACAAATATGCACCTCTGTACTAATTAATGTGGTTAGTTCTCCATGATTGCTCTTAATATTAAATATCACAGCAGGTGCTCAAGTATTTTATAAAAAGAAGAGGGAATTAGCAGAATCTAACAATTAAGGATTAAGATAATGTCTTGGATTTAAAATTTTATTAATAATCTAATTGCTAATCTGTTTTAAACTATTGCTAATCAAAATATTGTTCCCAGACTAGAATGATTTATGCACCAGATAGTATATGTATTTATTGTTATACGAAGAGATAGAAATACTCAGTCCAGAAGTTTATAATTATGTTTACATAAGACATACGGAATTACTGTGAAAAATTTGAATCACCTTTTCAGTGTTATTTCTCACTTATTTGTTTTTAAAATACTACTAATATGTATGTATGTATGTATGTATGTATACATGTATGTGTGAGTGTTGTACAAAGTGTTGAATTTACATGTCAGTGAGTAAACTAATCTTTCTTTTGCTAGGTTTTTCAATGAATTTTTAATGGCTAATGAAAGACATGTAGCAAAGGAAGTGAGAGACGAGTATATAGACACAATGAGTAAAATCTACTATTCCTACTTCAAGGGATACTCTAGCAGGCTGATGAAGCTACAGGTAATGATTGCCACATCCTAACATAAACATTTCTAAAAATAAAATTGTTTATTTTTTTTTTTTTTATAATTTAATAAGACAAGGTATTATTAATTTATTTCATCGTGCTGAATTTCATAAAGAAAATGTTAAAAAAAACATTCAGTTAGCATAACTGTGTGTGTGTGTTTGTCTGTCTGTTTCAGTTTGTGGGTATATGGGTGTGTTTGAGAAAAAGCCATGCTTATTAAATTGCCATGGTTAGTAGAACATTTTATTGAAATTCACCATGGACACAGTTTGGTTTATTCTTATTTTAACATATTTTTTTATTACTTTTTTATTTCATTTTTCTTGTAGTCTTAACAACAGTTGGTTGCTATCATCTGTGAACTTGTTATTCTTGATGTACATGTCAATCAAATTTGCAGCAGTAATGAATTACGCAGTTTCAACTTGCCTATCTGTGCGGCAGAACCATAATGTTTCAAAAATGAAATCTAAAAATACAAAAAGAATAAAATTGAAACAATAATGAACAATAATGAATAATGCAGTGGATTTCACCATTATAAACACCATGTAACTTTAATAAACTGAATATCATTAAATAAATTAATCTCCATTCATTCATACCAGATGTTTAACACATTCTTTCTGGGATTTAATTCATTTTTTTTATTATTATTATTTTTTTTTTTGTTTCAAAGAATTTTAATGAAATTCAGTATCTTTTATTATTAATATAATTTAACAAACTGAGTTAAATACAATGTTTTTAAAAATATGTATTTATATATATATATATATATATGTGATTATATTTTACAGTTTGAAGAAATGGCTGGGAAAGATGATCTCATGGGAGTTGAGGATACAGCCAAAAAAAGTATCCTTTGTCTTTAGCATTTTGTTTAATTTATGCACAAGTGCCTGTTAAGTAATGTCTGTTATGTGCATATGAAACAGATGGAGTGAATATCTCTGCATATAATTACTTTTTTAATTATCACCAAAATCAGTAATAAATTTAGTACAGAGTCATGTATGAATTTGTGTGTCGGTGTGTTTGTGCACGTGCTTCTGTGTATGTTCAGTTATTATTATTATTAAAATTACACAAATATGCATATATAACATACGATATAACAATAGATATTCGAGATATTTTTATACACAGTTACATGGTTATGTACAGATAACATTTAGTTAGTTAGTAAGTTAGTTATTTTGTTAGTTAGTTTGTTTGTTAGTTTATTGTTTGTCAGTATACCTCATTAAATAAAACAAGTAAGCAAGTAGATATATATTTTTAAAGATGATAATACATCATCAGCTGCCAGTAAAGGAAATGTAGAAAAAGCTGTTTGAACTTCACATTGAACTCTGTGGTTTATTTCTGTATGCAGCATGAATTTTCTTATCTTGTAGCTATGACAACTGTCATTTTCTGCTCTCTTCTCCAGCTTCATGATATGTAGAATTCTAACTTTAGTTATATGTGTTTGTGATGGCAGATATTCTTTAATAACTTTAATAATAATTATATCATTGTAAATTTGCTTTATTCTTTATCAGAGATGTTTCTCTTCTTTTTTTTTATCTTTTTTTTTACAGTTGGCATAAAAGGGGGAGGAAAACAAATGTCAGCCTCCATACACTGCAATTATTTTATTATTTTACTTTATTGTCAGCAAAGTTTGTTTGACATCAATGGATATTGTTTTCTAGTCCCTTTGCTAAGATGTTAAGTGAAGTGTCTGTTTTTAAAATGTTTCCAATGGGATAACTGTTTTTAATTATCAAATATTCAATGTTAGTTAATAACTAACCATAACAACTTAAGAGACCAGTTATAAGATGTGTTATTGTGGCCATTTTTCTCATTCTAGATATTACCAAAATTGCTTCTGTTTTTTTAAATTAACAAATATTCAATATTAATTAATAACTAATTATAAAAGGCTAACAATTCTGTTATAACATATGTTATCGTGGCCATTTTTCTATAGTTATGAAGTATGAAGTTTTTTTTCTGGCATCAGAAAAAAAATATTCTTCTGTCAGTTAGCCCTGCAATTGTGAAGAAATAAAATGGGGGAGTTGAAATGAATTGAAACAGTGTTAATTTATAGTCACACTTGCAGTGATATGTTACCCAAACGAATAAAATAATAACTTGGAAGTATAAGTAAAATGTGTTACAGACCATTGAAACATTACACTTAAGATGTATATATTTATTTTTTTATTTTTTTATTTTGTAGTTTTGTAATTTTAGTTATTATTTTGTTTTAATGTTTTTTTAAATGTACCTTTGGTGATAACAAATAGTTTAAATATATTCTTTTTATTTCTGGGTTTTATATTTATTTTTGTATTCTCTGTGTTTTATTTTTATTTAGTTATTTTATCTTTTATTTTATTGTATTTTGATTTATTTTTAAGTTTTTAATTCTTAAAAAAAAAAAAAATGTTCTGGATTATTTATTGATACCATCACAGGTACACTTTTAATTTTTTAGTTCGGCTATTACAGTTATTTTATTACTGTGCTTGTTTTTTAGCCTTAACATATTCAGGTTTCTTTTCCTCAAAGCCTCATCTAAAGAACAGATCAACAGTTTTTACTCTGGGCAACCGAGGAGAGATTCTGACAACAGAGCTAGAAGCGCCAGTCATTGTTCCCCATGCAGCTCAAAAGTCTGAGACCAGAGTAAGATTTTGTTTTAGGCCAAATATTCCTGGAGATATTTTACTATAATTATTATTTCTTTTTTTCTTCTTCTTCTTCACTTTATAATTTTTATTTTTATTGATATTGGTATTCGTTATTTAAAAATTAAATACAGAAGCAGGGAATCAGATCATGAATTTGGTGATTTTTTATTTTTTGGTTATTTTTAAATTAGTTTTGAATGAAATGAAGCTGAAAAAAAAAGTGGCTATCCTTTCACAGTTAGAGCAATGTTATTCACAGCTTTTGTGGCATTTGCATCTGTATCTATATGTGTTTGGGTTGTCATGCAGGATGGGTTTACTTGGTATTAAACACACAAACACATCACCCTTACATATTAATATTAACATATTACTAATTTCTTAGAAATATTCTTATTTTAACGATGTTAAAAAATGGCAGAAGCCAGTATATAAAATGTTATTAATGAAGAGAATCTGAATTTAAAAAAAATAAGATAGTTATTAAAAAATAAGTAAATTTATAAATAATGTTCACAAATTAAAAAATAAACTCATATAATTTTAATAAATACTATAATATTCTTTGGATAAGTTAAATAATAATAATAAAGAACAGTAATTTAAAGTAATTATGTGAATAAAATTTTTTTTACAAATTAAAAAATAAACTTATTTAATTTTAATCAAGCTTATAATGCTGGTTGTATAGAGCTCTTTGGATTAGTTAAACAATACATTTAACTCAATAAGTCAAAACATTTATTTAAATAAAATACTTGCAGGATAAAGCTATACAAAATGGTTGCATCTGAAATTGAAATTATTTGTTATTTTTTGCCAAAAAATATATTTTAATAATAATTGTAAAACAGTTTGATGATGACTTAAATCAGCCACAACCTTTGAATATGAATACATGTTTTTGAATCATTTAGCATGTACTGTATATAAAATATTATCTTTGTAATATAAAGAAAATAAAGAAAAAAGACAGCCAAATTTTGGTTCTAGATTTTGCCAGATTGTTTTATTGGCTACTGTTCTCAAACGTTTGTACTCTGACACATTGTCAATCCTCATTTTTCATTTTTGTAAAGAATTAATTTCAGTATTCTTAACTTCAGTATTTAACAATTAAGCAGGCATGGGTGGGATATTAATACACTAATAATATGTGTACTGCATTGAACAAGATCATTTTAATCTGAGAAAGTATTTTTCTAAGATATCAATAATGTAATTATGACATAAAAATGTGTGCTTTTGCAGTGTCTTCAAATAAATATGAATAACCACACCTCTAAATAATTATGCGATGATGTATCCAGTGTCTTTATGTAATTCCTATCTCATTAATAGTAAAAACACTAATAATCACACATACCTTCCCCCCCCCTCTCTCTCTCTCTCTCTCTCTCTCTCTCTCTCTCTCTCTCTCTCTCTCTCAAACATACACATTTACAAATGACCCTAGTAAAACAATGAGTAATTTCCATTTCCACTCCATTCCAGTTAGTTGATGTATCAACGGTCACAGTATGTCAGCATCAAATGTCTCTTGTTTACTACAAAAAAAAAAAAAAAAAAAAAAAATTATCCTAACAAACAGTGGCAGTGGATTTCACCATTATAAACACCATGTAACTTTAATAAACTGAATATCATTAAATAAATTAATCTCCATTCGTTCATACCAGATGTTTAACACATTCTTTCTGGGGTTTAATTCATTTTTTTTATTATTTAATTTTTTTTTTTCTTTCAAAGAATTTTAATGAAATTCAGTATCTTTTATTATTAATATAATTTTTATTTTAGTTTGATATTTTATTTTATTTTCTGTTTCGCAGTACACTTTTGAGACAATCTTTCGCAGTCTACATTTTGCACTGATGGACAATTGTTGTCGTGAGTTCCTCTTTGTAGCAGATTTTTACATGGCAACTGGATCCGTGGCACAGAATCTCTTTGATGCCATTATGGGGAAAACACTGACCATGTTCATGGTAAATCAAAATATTTAGTGTTTTTCTCTTTTAGTTCATACTAAAAGTAAGTTTTAAATTGTTCATTAATTTATTTATTATTTATTCCTGTGCACGACAAAATATTTATTTGTGTACTTATTTTGTTTTTTAATTTTCATTTATGGATAATTGTTTATTGTTGAAAGTAACATAATATATGGCTTCTTGATTTTGTTGATTTATTGCTCTCATGAATTTGTTGGTTGGTTATTTATTTATATGTTTCTTTGTTTATTTATTTATTTATGTACTTCTTTGTTTATTTATATATATTTCTTTGTTTATTTATTTGTTTCACTGACTTAATATTAATTTATCTGTATTACAGAAACAGATGGAAGATAATATTAATGAGTGCTATGATGCTATAGCCATCTTTCTGTCAATACATATAGTGTACCGATTCAGGTCTATCATGCAGAAGAGAAACGTTACTGGCTTGGACAGGTGAATTATCTTGCACAGTTGAAGGGGACACATGTTGTACAAAATTCTAACTTGATGGAAACATTCCCATAGTATATTACCACGGAAAACTAATACTAGTTTATTTTTTTATGATGAATAGTTACATTTTATTTTATGCTTTTATTTAATTTTAATTTTGTATGTTATTTTATTTATTGTTTTAATATTTATCCCTTACTACTTGAAAGATCCTTAACCGTAACATGAAGCACCTCATGTTGCCCATATGCACATCATAACAGATATTATATGATGTTAACACCTCTTTGTCTCTGTTTCTGATTCAGGTACTGGGAGGCACTTCTAAATGTGTTGTGGCCTCGGTTTGAGTATATCCTTCAGTTGAATATAAACAGTGTTAGAGACTGTGACCCACAGAAGCTTGGCCACATAGACGTACGACCTCACTATGTGAGTGTAACAGTTACTTCTGTTAATGGTAGATCTGTGGACTCAGTCTTTAATGATTGTTAATTAATGAGAACAGTAATGCTTCACAAAAATGGGATGATAAATAATACTGTTGTGTTCAGAAGGGAACAATTTGAATTTTATTTTATATATATATATATATTAAAAGTTTATAATTCTCTCTTAAATAAAGATGGTTTGGGTAAACATGTAGGCTGGAAATAAACCAAATAAATATAAGTGAGATATTTTTTTTCAAGATTAATATACATATTTCAGAAAGAAACTCAGATTATGCATTTTTCTTTTGTTTTTGTTTTTTCATTTTATTTGATGCTTATCATTATCAGGCACATATATTTAATTTGGACAAATACCTGATTAATTTTTCATTTATTTAATTTCGGAATTTTCTTTTCATCCATCTTTTCATCCATCAGATGTTTGTGATTGTAGGTTACACGAAGATATGCTGAGTTTTCTGCCGCTATTATTGGAATTAATCAGTCGTACCCAAATGAAAAGACTGACAGACTTTTAAGCCAGTTACAGACCGAAGTTGAAAATTTCATCCTCAAGATGGCAGCTGCATTTCCTCACAGAAAAGAACAGCTGGTGTACCTCATTAACAACTACGACATGATGCTGGGAGTGCTGATGGTTGGTTACTTTTGTGAAACTTATTTAAAGCTTCAGATATTAATATCAGTAATTTATGATAACAATGTGCTCATACACATAAATATACATACACTTAACACACATACACATACAAATACATATTAATTTAAAGTTTCACTAGTAATTTCAGTAAGTTTTAATAACCATCTGTTCATACATAAGAACATAAGCATGCATTGTACACGCACGCACACACACACACACACACACACACACACACACACACACACACACACACACACGCATGGACCCTGTACACAACACTCAAACACACACCACACACTAATTTTTCCATTGAAATAACAAACCTACTACGATTGTATTTCTTGAAATGATGTCATTAAAATGTTTAATGAGTAGGGTTTGTTTTTATAGAAATTTACATAGCTGTTTGCTTAAAAGTTTATATTTCATTAATTATATTTCAGTATTATATTTTGTTAAAAATATTCAAATAACACCCTTGAGATTCTGAATCAAATTTTAGCATAATTATTTCTGTCAGTACTTACCCTATTAAATAAGGAACCAAGAAATAAAGAATAATCCAAATTTCATGATCCTATTATCAAAACTGTCTCTGTGTTTTGTCAGAACTACTATTCAGATAATATCTTTGCTAACCATTTAACACACTGAAAACAGTTGATCAAATTAATAGGTTAAATACTGATAGAATTAATTACATAACCAAGGAATAATAATTTGTCATGTGATTGTTGACCTTATCAAAACTGTCTCTTTCAAGGAAAGAACTTCTGAAGATTCCAAAGAGACAGAAAGCTTTAAAGACTTGCTGCAAGCAAGAACTCAGGAATTTGTGGAAGAGATACTTGCCCCTCACTTTGGTGGCATGATAACATTTGTCAAAGACTGTGAAGTTCTTGTAGAGAGGGGACAGATTGACTTGCTTAAAAATGAAGAGAGTGAGTTTCAGAAAATATAATCGTAATGTACTTGCAAAATTTAAATAAATAAACACAGAAAGACATCTTTGAATTTTAAACTAAACATAAATATATATATATATATATATATCAGTCACCATTATTAATCTAAATCATTTATTCAGAGGAACTTGTCTACATACAAAAATAAAATTATAAAATTGGAATTAAATAACAATATAACTGTTTTATTTAAAAGCAGAAATCTTCTTTTTATTTATTTCTTTTTTTATTGTTATTGTTCTTTTAAAATGGACATAAGTATTCTAAGTTTAAAAAAAAAGAGGATATTCTGTAAACAGATGAAATTTTCCTGTTCTTTCTCTGTAGAGCGAGTACCTCAGATTGTGAGGGGTTTCAACAACGACTGGAAGCGGGCTCTTGAAGTCATTAATCAGGACGTTATGAGATCATTTACCAACTTCAAAAATGGCACTCAAATATTACAGGTACCTGTAGTTACTTTAATACACACTCATTCAAACATCAGTGACATCAATATTGGCTTTTCTATTGTATTTTGTTTATTTTTATTTTTATTATTATTATTATTACTGCTATTACAACAAGCGCTACTTTCACTATTATTACTATTATTATTATTATTATTTGTTGTTGTTGTTTTTCCACAGGGAGCTCTAACTCAGCTGATTCAGTACTACCATCGGTTTCAGAAGGTTTTGTCTCAAGGACCATTCCGAAACATGCAGATACGAAACGAACTCATTAACATCCACCACGTCATGGTCGAAGTGAAGAAGTACAAACCTAACTTTTGAACAAGTGACTCAACCAGTAGCAGACACAAAAAGAATCATATATTTATTTATTCAACATGATCAGAAGCAGATGATAAATTATTATTTTGAATTTTTACCAAAAAAAAATTAATATTCACTGTTATTAACATTCACATTGTCATTATTGAGTCAGAGAAATACAGAACTGCTGACTCGAAAATAATCATATATTTATTCAAAATGCATTTATTAAACCTTGAGGAATATATAATAAATTATTATTGTTTTGTAAATAATTTTTATAAAACTCATTATTATTATTATTATAATATGAAGTTCAGAAATACAAACTAAATTTTTTAAACTAGAAGTTGAACCAAAATGAGTCATTTATTTATTCAGAAATAACAGGAACATTTGATGAATTACTGTTTTTGAAAAAAGGTTTTTATGATACGGTTGAAAGTTAGTTTTTGATGGCTTTCGTAATAACATTCCCTAAAGTTGACTATGGCTGCAGTGAAGAAATTGAAACCTATGTAGATACACAACAATAAATAACTTTACACAACCTGTTTAGTGAATTTTACATACAACTATTGTTTACATTATCTGTGATGGTTAAAGCTAACATTTTTTGGCTGATGGTAAAACCTTTTTTTTATTATTATTATTATTATTCATAATTTTATGTAGATGTCTGTAATTTGTTTTTGAAATAACACTTCAAACAATGTAAGACAAACAAAATATGTGAATTCATAAAAAAAACCTGTTTGAAATGACCTGTGACTGCGGTATAATTTATATTTATTTTCCAAAAGTGGATTGACTAAGTGACTGAAATAACATCTACATTATTAAACTGTTTTATATACAGTTTGTATTTATTGATGTTTTTTGATACAGTAAAAAAGTTAAAACTCTACATTTTGAGTATTCATCATTATCTTTCTGACTATTTTTTTAATTATTATCATTATTAATATTTTTTTTTTATTATTATTATTATTATTATTATTATTATTATTATTATAGTATTAATTGTTACTTTATTTTTGGATTATAATAGTACTGTTTTCGTTTTTCTTTCTTATTAATATTATACCTGATCAAAGACATTTTGTTTTTCTATTGGCTATATCACCATTACTATAATAGAAGTTACATTACCATCATTTGTTATTTGACAATACATTATTAAAATTATTATAATTAACTGTTATTAGAACAGTATGCATTTGTTGGCTGTTGTACAGAATTTGTATGATTAAAAGTATTTATTTACATACAATAAAATTCAAATTTTTTTGTTAAATAGATGTTGTTCCTTTGAATGCAGAGAATGTGCCCTACATGTGTACTGTTAGCACACTGCTATAAGAACTTTGTAACTGAATCATTTATCATATAACTGGCAGGTTATGGAAGAATGTTTCAACAAGATTTTTTTTTATATGAGCTGCTTTGGGGAAAGAGAGGGCCAGACAGCTATGCAGTTTTTTGGAGGAGGCCCAAGATATCAAATGTATTACACACACACACACACACACACACACACACACACACACACCCACACATCAATATTTCTCTCTCAATTCTATCTTCAGTATTGAGCACCAAAAAGAGATGCTAGAAGCAAGGCTGCTTTGCTCTTGAGGTTTAAAGAAAAAACAACGAAGTTAATGTAGTTATTGGTGGTATGATCGTACTATGGTTATTTTCATTTTCTTAAAGTAAATCGGTTTTCTTTAAAAAAAAAAAAATAATAATAATTATAATTATAAATAAATAAATAATGTGTGATCGTTCTACATTTATTTTCATGTTCTTTACATGAAAGCATATATATAATACATGAAATAAAAACACACTATCCATTTCTCTATAAAAGCAATATCCGTAAAAGTCTGTGTATGTCATTTTTATTTTAATTGTTGCATGTGTGTATCTGCGTATGTGTGCGTTTGGTATCTATGTACACACACACACATCTCTCTCTCTCTCTCTCTCTCTCTCTCTCTCTCTCTCTGTCTCTGACTCTCTCTCTCTGACTCTATCTCTGTCTCTTTCTGACTCTCTCTCTTTCTGACTCTCTCTCTCTCTCTCTCTCTCTCACTCTATCTCTCTCTGTCTCTGACTCTCTCTCTCTGACTCTATCTCTGTCTCTTTCTGACTCTCTCTCTCTCTCTCTTTCTGACTCTCTCTCTCTCTCTCTGTCTCTCTCTCTGACTCTATCTCTCGCTGTCTCTGACTCTCTCTCTCTGTCTCTTTCTGGCTCTCTCTCTCTCTCTCTCTCTCTCTCTCTCTCTCTCTCTCTCTCTCTCTCTCTCTCTCTCTCTCTCTCTCTCTCTCTCTGACTCTGTCTCTTTCTGACTCTCTGACTCTATCTCTGTCTCTTTCTGACTCTCTCTCTCTCTCTCTCTCTCTGACTCTGTCTGTCTCTTTCTGACTCTCTCTCTCTCTGACTCTCTCTCTCTCTCTCTCTCTCCTCTATCTCTCTCTGTCTCTGACTCTCTCTCTCTGACTCTATCTCTGTCTCTTTCTGACTCTCTCTCTCTCTCTTTTCTGACTCTCTCTCTCTCTCTCTCTCTCTCTGACTCTGACTCTATCTCTCTCTGACTGTCTCTGACTCTCTCTCTCTGTCTCTTTCTGGCTCTCTCTCTCTCTCTCTCTCTCTCTCTCTCTCTCTCTCTCTCTCTCTCTCTTTCTGACTCTCTCTCTCTCTCTGACTCTGTCTCTTTCTGACTCTCTGACTCTATCTCTGTCTCTTTCTGACTCTCTCTCTCTCTCTCTCTCTCTCTCTCTCTGACTCTGTCTCTGTCTCTTTCTGACTCTCTCTCTCTCTCTCTCTCTCTGACTCTATCTCTCTCTGTCTCTAACTCTCTCTCTCTCTCTCTGACTGTCGCTCTCTCTCTCTCTCTCTCTCTCTCTCTCTCTCTCTCTCTCTCTCTCTCTCTCTCTCTCTCTCTGATCTTTTGTCTGTTGCTCTCATCAGTTTTAATTATTTTCTTATTCTTAAAAAGGTATTTTAATTTTATTAAAATTACTTTGCAGTCACATTCTGGACACACCTGTCACAGAAAGAGAATTCCTGGAACAACTTCACAAACTCAATCACAAGATAAATTTTGTAAAAGAACAGAGTTTTCGAGATGCGAGATCTTGTCAAGATGTAAAAGATATTCTAGAAAAACTCAAACTGAAGGTTATAATTTTAATTCTTAATAGCAAACATTATAATTATTTGAGGTGTAATCTCAAGATGACATTTTAAAATAACGAAAATAATTAGGATGTGTGTTACATTTATGCACAAACATGTAAGTGTAATTATGTATATATTCATACATATCTCATGCACATGCACATTCATCCATATTTCTTGAAAAAAAAAAAAATAACAAAAAGTAAGCATACTCATTTTTCAAAATCTTCAGAAAACAAATTTTGCTGTTGGAAAATTGCAGTTTTATATACAGGGTGTCCCAGAAGTCACGCACCATGAAGATTTTTATTTAGATACACATAAATTAGTAGTGAAACCCTCAACAGAGTAAAAAACAGTTTTATAAAGAGAACTGAAGTATGTATCAATGCAGAGGGCAAGCAATTTGAGCATTTGTTATGATTATTATTAATAAAAATTTTATTCATATGTATCTAAATAAAAATCTTCATGGTGCGTGACTTCTGGGACACCCTGTATATACATATATACATAGATATTTACATTACATACTTGTGTGTGTGTGTGTGTCTGAATAGCTGTGGAGGATGGAGACTGCATTATTTTAACTGAAAAAAGAAAATTTACTGATAACTTGAAATAATTATTTCTTTTACATGAAAAAAAATTAAATAATTTAAATGTTTTTTTTGTTTTTTTTGCTGGATTATCTCCCTTATGCAAATTAACATTATTAACAAAATAAATAAAAACACCTCTTTATGCAATAAGAAATTAATGTAGCTAGAAATAATGTTTCTTTCTCCATCATTTCTTACCTAACAAAAGCCACATTAATAAGAAGTTTTATGTGAATGTCAAATAAAGTGTTGTTTACTTAATAATTTAATGATATCTTTTTTATTAAATGATTTTGATGAAAAATAGTTTAAATGTTACTTTGTTCCAGTTTGTTTATATTCTTGGAGTAGGGCGTGATTACATTTTCTCTGAATACTTATTTCATAATATTTTTTAATTTTAGGCTATTGCAAAGATAAGAGAATTTCTTCTACAAAAGATTAATTCATTTCGCAAGCCTATGTCCAACTACCAGATAGCACAGAACACCATGTTGAAGTTTAGGTAATACTTCATTTTAATAGTCTCAATCTAAAATGTCTTAGAAAAATGTTTTTCAAAAATGAAGCTACCAGAGTTTCCTCTTTTAAAAATAATACAAATATGCACCTCTGTACTAATTAATGTGGTATGTACTCCATGATTGCTGTTAATATTAAATATCACAGCTGGTGCTCATGTATTTTATAAAAAGAAGAGGGAATTAGCAAGAACCTAACAATTAAGGATTAAGATAATGTCTTGGATGAAATGCCAGGTTTATTAATAATCTAATTGCTAATCTGTTTTAAACTATTGCTAATCAAAATATTGTTCCCAGACTTGAATGTTTTATGCACCAGATAGTACATGTATTTATTGTTATACGAAGAGATAGAAATACTCAGTCCAGAAGTTTATAATTATGTTTACATAAGACATAAGGAATTACTGTGAAAAATTTGAATCACCTTTTCAGTGTTATTTCTTACTTATTTGTTTTTCAAATACTACTAATATGTATGTATGTATGTATGTATGTATACATGTATGTGTGAGTGTTGTACAAAGTGTTGAATTTACATGTCAGTGAGTAAACTAATCTTTCTTTTGCTAGGTTTTTCAATGAATTTTTAATGGCTAATGAAAGACATGTAGCAAAGGAAGTGAGAGACGAGTATATAGACACAATGAGTAAAATCTACTATTCCTACTTCAAGGGATACTCTAGCAGGCTGATGAAGCTACAGGTAATGATTGCCACATCCTAACATAAACATTTCTAAAAATAAAATTGTTTATTTTTTTTTTTTTTTTTTTAATAAGACAAGGTATTATTAATTTATTTCATCGTGCTGAATTTCATAAAGAAAACGTTAAAAAAAAACATTCAGTTAGCATAACTGTGTGTGTGTGTTTGTCTGTCAGTTTCAGTTTGTGGGTATATGGGTGTGTTTGAGAAAAAGCCATGCTTATTAAATTGCCATGGTTAGTAGAACATTTTATTGAAATTCACCATGGACACAGTTTGGTTTATTCTTATTTTAACACATTTTTTTATTACTTTTTTATTTCATTTTTCTTGTAGTCTTAACAACAGTTGGTTGCTATCCTCTGTGAACTTGTTATTCTTGATGTGCATGTCAATCAAATTTGCAGCATTAATGAATTACGCAGTTTCAACTTGCATATCTGTGCGGCAGAACCATAATGTTTCAAAAATGAAATCTAAAAATACAAAAAGAATAAAACTGAAACAATAATGAACAATAATGAATAATGCAGTGGATTTCACCATTATAAACACCATGTAACTTTAATAAACTGAATATCATTAAATAAATTAATCTCCATTCATTCATACCAGATGTTTAACACATTCTTTCTGGGATTTAATTCATTTTTTTTAATTATTATTATTTTTTTATTTTTCTTTCAAAGAATTTTAATGAAATTCAGTATCTTTTATTATTAATATAATTTAACAAACTGAGTTAAATACAATGTTTTTAAAAATATGTCTTTATATATATATATATGTGTGTGTGTGTGTGATTATATTTTACAGTTTGAAGAAATGGCTGGGAAAGATGATCTCATGGGAGTTGAGGATACAGCCAAAAAAAGTATCCTTTGTCTTTAGCATTTTGTTTAATTTATGCACAAGTGCCTGTTAAGTAATGTCTGTTATGTGCATATGAAACAGATGGAGTGAATATCTCTGCATATAATTACTTTTTTAATTATCACCAAAATCAGTAATAAATTTAGTACAGAGTCATGTATGAATTTGTGTGTCGGTGTGTTTGTGCACGTGCTTCTGTGTATGTTCAGTTATTATTATTATTAAAATTGCACAAATATGCATATATAACATATATAGATATTCAAGATATTTTTATACACAATTACGTGGTTATGTACAGATAACATTTATTTATTTAGTTAGTAAGTTAGTTATTTAGTTAGTTAGTTTGTTTGTTAGTTTATTGTTTGTCAGTATACCTCATTAAATAAAACAAGTAAGCAAGTAGATATATATTTTTAAAGATGATAATACATCATCAGCTGCCAGTAAAGGAAATGTAGAAAAAGCTGTCTGAACTTCACATTGAACTCTGTGGTTTATTTCTGTATGCAGCATGAATTTTCTTATCTTGTAGCTATGACAACTGTCATTTTCTGCTCTCTTCTCCAGCTTCATGATATGTAGAATTCTAACTTTAGTTATATGTGTTTGTGATGGCAGATATTCTTCAATAACTTTAATAATAATTATATCATTGTAAATTTGCTTTATTCTTTATCAGAGATGTTTCTCTTCTTTTTTTTTATCTTTTTTTTTTACAGTTGGCATAAAAGGGGGAGGAAAACAAATGTCAGCCTCCATACACTGCAGTTATTTTATTATTTTCCTTTATTGTCAGCAAAGTTTGTTTGACATTAATGGATATTGTTTTCTAGTCCCTTTGCTAAGATGTTAAGTGAAGTGTCTGTTTTTAAAATGTTTCCAATGGGATAACTGTTTTTAATTATCAAATATTCAATGTTAGTTAATAACTAACCATAACAACCTAAGAGAGCAGTTATAAGATATGTTATTGTGGCCATTTTTCTCATTCTAGATATTACCAAAATTGCTTCTGTTTTTTTTAATTAACAAATATTCAATATTAATTAGTAACTAATTATAAAAGGCTAACAATTCTGTTATAACATATGTTATCATGGCCATTTTTCTATTGTTATGAAGTCTGAAGTTTTTTTCTGGCATCAGAAAAAAAATATTCTTCTGTCAGTTAGCCCTGCAATTGTGAAGAAATAAAATGGGGGAGTTGAAAAGAATTGAAACAGTGTTAATTTATAGTCACACTTAGTCAATTTGCAGTGATATGTTACCCAAACGAATAAAATAATAACTTGGAAGTATAAGTAAAATGTGTTACAGACCATTGAAACATTACACTTAAGTTGTATATATATTTTTTTTTTTTTTTTTTTTTTTTTTAATTTTAGTTATTATTTTTTTTTAATATGTTTTTAAATGTACCTTTGGTGTTAACAAATAGTTTAAATATATTCTTTTTATTTCTGGGTTTTATATTTATTTTTATATTCTCTGTGTTTTATTTTTATTTAGTTATTTTATCTTTTATTTTATTGTATTTTGATTTATTTTTAAGTTTTTAATTCTTAAAAAAAAACATTTTTTCTAGGATCATTTATTGATGCCATCACAGGTACACTTTTAATTTTTTAGTTTGGCTATTACAGTTATTTTATTACTGTGCTTGTTTTTTAGCCTTAACATATTAAGGTTTCTTTTCCTCGAAGCCTCATCTAAAGAACAGATCAACAGTTTTTACTCTGGGCAACCGAGGAGAGATTCTGACAACAGAGCTAGAAGCGCCAGTCATTGTTCCCCATGCTGCTCAAAAGTCTGAGACCAGAGTAAGATTTTTTTTTAGGCCAAATATTCCTGGAGATATTTTACTATAATTATTATTTCATTTTTTCGTCTTCTTTTTATAATTTTTTTTTTTACTGATATTGGTATTCGTTATTTAAAAATTAAATACAGAAGCAGGGAATCAGATCATGAATTTGGTGATTTTTTATTTTTTGGTTATTTTTAAATTAGTTTTGAATGAAATGAAGCTGAAAAAAAAAATGGCTATCCTTTCACAGTTAGAGCAATGTTATTCACAGCTTTTGTGGCATTTGCATCTGTATCTATGTGTGTTTGGGTTGTCATGCAGGATGGGTTTACTTGGTATTAAACACACAAACACATCACCCTTACATATTAATATTAACATATTACTAATTTCTTAGAAATATTCTTATTTTAACGATGTTAAAAAATGGCAGAAGCCAGTATATAAAATGTTATTAATGAAGAGAATCTGAATTTAAAAAAAATAAGATAGTTATTAAAAAATAAGTAAATTTATAAATAATGTTCACAAATTAAAAAATAAACTCATATAATTTTAATAAAGCCTATAATATTCTTTGGATAAGTTAAATAATAATAATAAAGAACAGTAATTTAAAATAATTATGTGAATAAAATTTTTTTTACAAATTAAAAAATAAACTTATTTAATTTTAATCAAGCTTATAATGCTGGTTGTATAGAGCTCTTTGGATTAGTTAAATAATACATTTAACTCAATAAGTCAAAACGTTTATTTAAATAAAATACTTGCAGGATAAAGCTATATACAAAATGGTTGCATCTGAAATTGAAATTATTTTTTATTATTCATGTAAAAAATATATTTTAATAATAATTGTAAAACAGGTTGATGATGACTTAAATCAGCCACAACCTTTGAATATGAATACATGTTTTTGAATCATTTAGCATGTACTGTATATAAAATATTATCTTTGTAATATAAATAAAATAAAGAAAAATGACAGGCAAATTTTGGTTCTAGATTTTGCCAGATTGTTTTATTATTAGACAAATGGCTACTGTTCTCAAACGTTTGTACTCTGACACATTGACAATCCTCATTTTTCATTTTTGTGAAGAATTAATTTCAGTATTCTTAACTTCAGTATTTAAGAATTAAGCAGGCATGGGTGGGATATTAATACACTAATAATATGTGTACTGCATTGAACAAGATCATTTTAATCTGAGAAAGTATTTTTCTAAGATATCAATAATGTAATTATGACATAAAAATGTGTGCTTTTGCAATGTCTTCAAATAAATATGAATAACCCACACCTCTAAATAATTATGCGATGATGTATCCAATGTCTTTATGTAATTCCTATCTCATTAGTAGTAAAAACACTAATAATCACACATACCTCACCTCCTCTCTCTCTCTCACCATTATAAACACCATGTAACTTCAATAAACTGAATATCATTAAATAAATTAATCTCCATTCATTCATACCAGATGTTTAACACGTTCTTTCTGGGGTTTAATTCATTTTTTTTATTATTTATTATTATTTTTTTTTTCTTTCAAAGAATTTTAATGAAATTCAGCATCTTTTATTATTAATATAATTTTTATTTTAGTTTGATATTTTATTTTATTTTCTGTTTCGCAGTACACTTTTGAGACAATCTTTCGCAGTCTGCATTTTGCACTGATGGACAATTGTTGTCGTGAGTTCCTCTTTGTAGCAGATTTTTACATGGCAACTGGATCCGTGGCACAGAATCTCTTTGATGCCATTATGGGGAAAACACTGACCATGTTCATGGTAAATCAAAATATTTAAGTGTTTTTCTCTTTTAGTTCATACTAAAAGTAAGTTTTAAATTATTCATTAATTTATTTATTATTTATTCCTGTGCACGACAAAATATTTATTTGTGTACTTATTTTGTTTTTTAATTTTCATTTATGGATAATTGTTTATTGTTGAAAGTAACATATATATATATATATATATGGCTTGTTGATTTTGTTGATTTATTGCTCTCATGAATTAGTTGGTTGGTTATTTATTTATATGTTTCTTTGTTTATTTATTTATATTTCTTTGTTTATTTATTTGTTTCACTGACTTAATATTAATATATCTGTATTACAGAAACAGATGGAAGATAATATTAATGAGTGCTATGATGCTATAGCCATCTTTCTGTCAATACACATAGTGTACCGATTCAGGTCTATCATGCAGAAGAGAAACGTTACTGGCTTAGACAGGTGAATTATCTTGCACAGTTGAAGGGGAACATGTTGTACAAAATTCTAACTTGATGGAAACATTCCCATAGTATATTACCACGGAAAACTAATACTAGTTTATTTTTTTATGATGAATAGTTACATTTTATTTTATGCTTTTATTTAATTTTAATTTTGTATGTTATTTTATTTATTGTTTTAATATTTATCCCTTACTACTTGAAAGATCCTTAACCGTAACATGAAGCACCTCATGTTGCCCATATGCACATCATAACAGATATTATATGATGTTAACACCTCTTTGTCTCTGTTTCTGATTCAGGTACTGGGAGGCACTTCTAAATGTGTTATGGCCTCGGTTTGAATATATCCTTCAGTTGAATATAAACAGTGTTAGAGACTGTGACCCACAGAAGCTTGGCCACATAGACGTACGACCTCACTATGTGAGTGTAACAGTTACTTCTGTTAATGGTAGATCTGTGGACTCAGTCTTTAATGATTGTTAATTAATGAGAACAGTAATGCTTCACAAAAATGGGATGATAAATAATACTGTTGTGTACAGAAGGGAACAAGTTGAATTTTTTTTATATATATATATATATTAAAAGTTTATAATTCTCTCTTAAATAAAGATGGTTTGGGTAAACATGTAGGCTGGAAATAAACCAAATAAATATAAGTGAGATATTTTTTTTCAAGATTAAATACATATTTCAGAAAGAAACTCAGATTATGCATTTTTCTTTTGTTTTTGTTTTTTCATTTTATTTGATGCTTATCATTATCAGGCACATATATTTAATTTGGACAAATACCTGATTAATTTTTCATTTATTTAATTTCTTTTCATCCATCAGATGTTTGTGATTGTAGGTTACACGAAGATATGCCGAGTTTTCTGCCGCTATTATTGGAATTAATCAGTCGTACCCAAATGAAAAGACTGACAGACTTTTAAGCCAGTTACAGACCGAAGTTGAAAATTTCATCCTCAAGATGGCAGCTGCATTTCCTCACAGAAAAGAACAGCTGGTGTACCTCATTAACAACTACGACATGATGCTGGGAGTGCTGATGGTTGGTTACTTTTGTGAAACTTATTCAAAGCTTCAGATATTGATATCAGTAATTTATGATAACTATGTGTTCATACACATAAATATATATACACTTAACACACATACACATACAAATACATATTAATTTAAAGCTTCACTTAGTAATTTCAGTAAGTTATAATAACCATCTGTTCATACATAAGAACATAAGCATGCATTGCGCATGCACACACACACACACACACGTGCATGGACCCTGTACACAACACTCAAACACACACCACACACTAATTTTTCCATTGAAATAACAAACCTACTACGATTGTATTTCTTGAAATGATGTCATTAAAATGTTTAATGAGTAGGGTTTGTTTTTATAGAAATGTATATAGCTGTTTGCTTAAAAGTTTATATTTCATTAATTATATTTCAGTATTATATTTTGTTAAAAATATTCAAATAACATCCTTGAGATTCTGAATCAAATTTTAGCATAATTATTTCTGTCAGTACTTACCCTATTAAATAAGGAACCAAGAAATAAAGAATAATCCAAATTTCATGATCCTATTATCAAAACTGTCTCTATGTTTTGTCAAAACTACTATTCAGATAATATCTTTGCTAACCATTTAACACACTGAAAACAGTTGATCAAATTAATAGGTTAAATACTGACAGAATTAATTACAGAACCAAGGAATAATAATTTGTCATGTGAATGTTGACCTTATCAAAACTGTCTCTTTCAAGGAAAGAACTTCTGAAGATTCCAAAGAGACAGAAAGCTTTAAAGACTTGTTGCAGGCAAGAACTCAGGAATTTGTGGAAGAGATACTTGCCCCTCACTTTGGTGGCATGATAACATTTGTCAAAGACTGTGAAGTTCTTGTAGAGAGGGGACAGATTGATTTGCTTAAAAATGAAGAGAGTGAGTTTCGGAAAATATAATCATAATGCACTTGCAAAATTTAAATAAATAAACACAGAAAGACATCTTTGAATTTTAAACTAAACATAAATATATATATATATATATATATATCAGTCACCATTATTAATCTAAATCATTTATTCAGAGGAACTTGTCTAATTTCAAAAATAAAATTATAAAATTGGAATTAAATAACAATATAACTGTTTTATTTAAAAGCAGAAATCTTCTTTTTATTTATTTATTTTTTTATTGTTATTGTTCTTTTAAAATGGACATAAATATTCTAAGTTTGAAAAAAAAGAGGATATTCTGTAAACGGATGAAATTTTCCTGTTCTTTCTCTGTAGAGCGAGTACCTCAGATTGTGAGGGGTTTCAACAATGACTGGAAGCGGGCTCTTGAAGTCATTAATCAGGACGTTATGAGATCATTTACCAACTTCAAAAATGGCACTCAAATATTACAGGTACCTGTAGTTACTTTAATACACACTCATTCAAACATCAGTGACATCAATAGTGGCTTTTCTATTGTATTTTGTTTATTTTTATTTTTATTATTATTATTATTACTACTACTACTACTGCTATTACAACAAGCGCTACTTTCACTATTATTACTATTATTATTATTATTATTTGTTGTTGTTGTTTTTCCACAGGGAGCTCTAACTCAGCTGATTCAGTACTACCATCGGTTTCAGAAGGTTTTGTCTCAAGGACCATTCCGAAACATGCAGATACGAAACGAACTCATTAACATCCACCACGTCATGGTCGAAGTGAAGAAGTACAAACCTAACTTTTGAACAAGTGACTCAACCAGTAGCAGACACAAAAAGAATCATATATTTATTTATTCAACATGATCAGAAGCAGATGATAAATTATTATTTTGAATTTTTACAAAAAAAAATTAATATTCACTGTTATTAACATTCACATTGTCATTATTGAGTCAGAGAAACACAGAACTGCTTATTCAACCAGCTGACTCGAAAATAATCATATATTTATTCAAAATGCATTTATTAAACTTTGAGGAATATATAATAAATAATTTTTATAAAACTCATTATTATTATTATTATAATATGAAGTTCAGAAATACAAACTTAATTTTTTAAACTACAAGTTGAACCAAAATGAGTCATTTATTTATTCAGAAATAACAGGAACATTTGATGAATTACTGTTTTTGAAAAAAGGTTTTTATGATACGGTTTGAAAGTTAGTTTTTGATGACTTTCGTAATAACATTCCCTAAAGTTGACTATGGCTGCAGTGAAGAAATTCAAACCTATGTAGATACACAACAATAAATAACTTTACACAACCTGTTTAGTGAATTTTACATACAACTATTGTTGACATTATCTGTGATGGTTAAAGCTAACATTTTTGGCTGATGGTAAAACCTTTTTTTTTTATTATTATTATTATTCATAATTTTATGTAGATGTCTGTAATTTGTTTTTGAAATAACACTTCAAACAATGTAAGACAAACAAAATATGTGAATTAATAAAAAAAACTTTTTGAAATGACCTGTGACTGCGGTATAATTTATATTTATTTTCCAAAAGTGGATTGACTAAGTGACTGAAATAATATCTACATTCTTAAACTGTTTTATATACAGTTTGTATTTATTGATGTTTTTTGATACAGTAAAAAAGTTAAAACTCTAAATTTTGAGTATTCATCATTATCTTTCTGACTATTTTTTTAATTATTATCATTATTAATATTTTATTATTATTATTATTATTATTATTATTATAGTTTTAATTGTTACTTTATTTTTAGATTATAATAGTAGTGTTTTCTTTTTTCTTTCTTATTAATATTATACCTGATCAAAGACATTTTGTTTTTCTATTGGCTATATCACCATTACTATAATAGAAGTTACATTACCATCATTTGTTATTTGACAATACATTATTAAAATTATTATAATTAACTGTTATTAGAACAGTATGCATTTGTTGGCTGTTGTACAGAATTTGTATGATTAAAAGTATTTATTTACATACAATAAAATTCAAATTTTTTTGTTAAATAGTTGTGGTTCCTTTGTATGCAGAGAATATGCCCTACATGTGTACTGTTAGCACACTGCTAGAAGAGCTTTGTAACTAAATCATTTATCATATAACTGGCAGGTTATGGAAGAATGTTTAGACACGATTATTTTTTTTATATGAGCTGCTTTGGGGAAAGAGAGGGCCAGACAGCTATGCAGTTTTTTGGAGGAGGCCCAAGATATCAAATGTATTACAATACCCACATCGATATCACACACACACACACACACACACATCAATATCTCTCTCTCAATTCTATCTTCAGTATTGAGCACCAAAAAGGGATGCTAGAAGCAAGGCTGCTTTGGTCTTGAGGTTTAAAGAAAAAACAACGAAGTTAATGTAGTTATTGGTGGTATGATCGTACTATGGTTATTTTCATTTTCTTAAAGTAAATCGGTTTTCTTTAAAAAAAAAAAAATAATAATAATAATTATTATAAATAAATAAATAATGTGTGATCGTTCTACATTTATTTTCATGTTCTTTACATGAAAAGCATATATATAATACATGAAATAAAAACACACTATCCATTTCTCTATAAAAGCAATATCCGAAAAAAGTGTGTATGTCATTTTTTTTTTTTAATTGTTGCATGTGTGTATCTGCGTATGTGTGCGTTTGGTATGTATGTACACACACACACATCTCTCTCTCTCTCAAATTCAAATGCTTCTGTAAATAAAATAGATATCGAACGTCTGCATTTTACCATCCCTAAAAATGTACGAAGCGAGAACGAAAATGGCATATTTTAGAAATATGTTTGGAAATTTGAAATCAGCGAAATAAAATATTTAACGATATAATTGTATTCATCTTCTTACCCATGGTCGAAATTTTGTTTGCTCATACTGGTTTTTGAAATCATTCAGGACTTCATGTTACGATGTATTTTCGCCCAGTCTGTGAGGGTTTCTTGTCTCGTTTTCTTGATCGAACTTCGGCATTTTTCTTTATTTCATGAATCTTTGTTATAAAGTTTATAACTATGAATATAAAAATATGTTGATTTTTAAATTATTATAGTTATTATTATTATTATTATTATTATTATTATTATTATTATTATTATTATTATGTATTTTGTATTTATACATTTTAGTTTTTGGTCATCGTTCTGTTTTGTATGTAGGCACTATGCACGTGCTTGTGTGTGTTTGTGTGTCTGTGTGTGAGTGTGTGTATTATTATAAATAGCATAACAATTATTCACATAAAAGTCTTTCAATCCACCAGTAAAAAATAAGACAATAAATCTAAGTTTTCATCCATTTATTACGTTATTTCATGCATTACAAATATATAACACAAGTATGTGAAAATTACATTTGCAAAAATATAAATAAATACATCTCATCTGTTTCAAGAAACAATTTTACAGTTTGTCAAATGGATGAAAATGGACAAGCCTACGATGCACATATATTAATACTGTAATTAATTAATGTCTTGTGACTGTCAGAATTAATGAATAATTTGACAGTCAATGTTTATATCATGTAAAATGAATAAAATATTATATACACACACAAACACAGGTACACACACATGCATACACATACAAACACACTCACTCGCGTATATAATTTTAAATAATATTATACACACACACACTTATATATACAGACATGCACACTAATAATTTCGAGAAAATCGACTGTTTAAAAATAAGTAACAAAATATAAAACAAAAACGGTAAACATTATTTTTACAGAAATGCTATATAGCCACCGTTTTAAATAACACATTCTTCAAACAAATTTAATAATTTTCTTTCAAGAGCCATCCTTTTTTAAATCATTCATCCACAATTCAACAATAACAGAACCGTAACTTTAAACATTTCAAATTTCAAAGACATTTCAACATAAAATAAATAAAGTCATTTTAGCACTATGATTCAGCATTAAAATCATGCTTTAGCAAATATGGACAACAGTTAGGAGCAACTATCTTTAAATATTTAAAAATTCAACATTTCAACACAAAATATAAATTAAGTCTTTGATTAAGTCATGTTCAAACGAATATGAACGATAAATAAAGCCGTATCTTTGTGCGGTGACAGTAAAACCTTTCCCAGCTAGCACATTTATTGGCTCGAAGGTGGCCTCGATTTGGCCCAAAGGTAGCCCTCATTGGACCAGATCCGACATCGCGTGGGTGAGACGTGGACTTTCTTTCGTCCGAATGCGTGCCAACTTTAGGCCAGACAAATGTGCTAGCCGAGACAGTAACATTCGTTTAAGTAGCATCACAAAACACTTTTTCAGATCTTCTAACAATTATATATATATATATTTCAGTTTCATTTTTCTTTTAATTACGTAAACCATGATTACAATATTTCAAAGACTTTAAAACAGTTTCATCTTTTCACTTACACACTGAGCATATAAAATCAAAACCTCAGAATTTCAAGGCTTTGAGCATTTCGTTAGCTGTTTTTGTTTTTGTTTTTTTCTCCCCGTACTCAACGAGGACAGAAAACCAATACAACACCACAAAGGCAGCTCGTGGTCTTCTGCAGCCTCTAACAGTTCAAGAGGAAGGGAATGTAGATCATTTTGCTCTTGAGTAGGAGACGCGATGCTGACTGGATGTAGGGCACTGACAGAAGAAGCTGCTCGTATCTCTTTCGATCCTGTGGATAGTGAATTCTGATGTACTCTTGCAGGACCGCCATGTATGATTTCTGAACACGTTCCAAGATGGGATTCCGTTGTGAATCATCTTTAAAAAAAAATTAACAAATTAGTTATAAAACGATTATGGTGATTGTTGACAATGATGATAAAGACGATGTTTACGATATGTTTGCCCAAGTTTTACTGAGCTCAAAATAAGTGCATACAAACACACACAGACACACACACATACAGACACACACACAGACAAAGACACATACAGACATTATAAACAAACAAAATCTGCTGATATGAAAATAGAACTCACCAGGACTGAACAGCAGGATAATCTGAAGACAAACGTATTCTTGACGCGTCAGTTCCATCTCGCAGAAAAAGGTCATGATGCGCGTTACTTTCTCCATGACACCGCCGATCTCTAGATGAAGCTGCTCTGCGTTGAACGATTTGCCAAACGTCTCTTTCAGGTAACTCTGAAGTTTGCGGATGTTGCGATAGTAGAGCTGTTCATACGTAGAAGAGTTACCGGACAAAGCCGTGTACGACGTCATGATGAGCAGCACCAACTCGTACCATTTGTTGGTCAGAATTTTCGACTGCAAGTCTGTCGGAATATTTTCACAAAACGGCAGACACTTGATCCACTGCACAAGTCGCTGGACGATGTCGTCGCCGATGTTGAACAGAACTTGAGCGATCGACTCCTCGTTTCCTGAGATCTCGTTGATTCTGTAGGATTCCGCGATGCCAAGCAACGAGTCGGCTTTCATCAGCTCCTGGATAAGAAATTCAACTTTCAAGTTCGGAGGCATCTGCTCTTGGACTGCAGGCCTCGGTACCATCTGACTAGAGCCCGACGACAGCGAGGTTGAGGAGGTAGATAACTTAGACTGAGACCGCGCCCGAATGTAATGGCAGTCTGGCACTGCCTGCTGCAACGAAGAGTTTTCGCTTCTCTTCTGACGTCCGTTTGTTCCGTGCAACTTCTCGATTTTCATCTGAGCCATTCGCTGTTTATAGAGATCCGTCGTTAGTTCTCGTGGTTTCTGTTTTTTGTACTTGACCTGTAATAAAATAAAAAAATCAGTTGAATTTCGTGAAATGTCAGTACGTGATGACGACCCGTCACAAGATAACAGTCGTTTGCCATTAACGTGTCAATGGAATACACTTAATCAGTTTATATGGTAAAAATAAACACACGTATGTCTTATTTATTTATCATTGTTTCCAGATAAGATAAATGTAATAATTCTCATTTAGTTCTTTCAGATAATATTCGGCCATCAAGTTTTGCACTGCAAAAATTCAAACTAATATTTACTTAAATTAACTATGTACTGATATCTGTAATTAGGTATGTAGGAAGGTAGATAGACGTTTATGTCGACAGAAATGTGTACTTGTCGACTGAAAGAAAGATGTATTTGATCAGACGCTTGAAAACTATTCATTTATGAACCGCGAGAAGAAAGAAATCACTTAACCTAAATGAAATTACCAGACGAATACGCACTTTTATTAGTTGCGTATAGATTATGCAACGCTATCTTGGTCACTGTTGATTTATAGATCTCTGTCACAGATGACAAAAGATAACATGCAAAATGCTTACTGAACAGATGACGTCTCGTAAGAGATTAACCCATAGAGGTGTTTTCGTTCACTGAACAATTGCCTGATAGTTGCGTGAATTATCATATTACCTTGTACATGTTGTAGACGGCCCCGGAATTACGTCCTCCTGGCATTCTGTCTTCTCTCACGGCTGAAAAAGACAAGTAAGTAAATATTAATAATAATGAAGGAAATTAATAATAATAATTAAAAAAAAATACCTTTTGGCGAGGACCTGTTAAATTGGCACATGCATTGAAATCTGTAGGATACCAACATGAAACTGGATAAGCCTCAAGAACTTAATAATGCCTTTGAGAAATACAAACTGAAAGTACTGAACTTTTTAAACATACTGCTCTGTTAGAATAGGCTGGTGAACTCACTCGTTTACCCACCCCCCAAGTCACCATATTTCGATCATTTTCATGATCGAAATCTTGGTTCTGTACCTCAAGTAGACAGATAGATAGAACAAAAAAAAGGGACAGTTGTATATATATATAAATTTCTTACCTGCAAGCACCATTCCCATAAGCAAGCACTTTTTAAAGCGACAGTACTGACATCTGTTACGCTGAGCCTTGTTGATTTCACAGTTTCCACTGGCTATGCAGGTGTACACCCTCTTATTTTGAACCGTGCGTTTGAAGAAACCTTTACATCTTTAAATATAAACAGAAAATTAAACATTCATTCAAAACATCACAAACAGAGAAATCGAGAACAATCTTAAGTCGTAGAAATTTAAAAATCCAGATTTAATATTTTAAAAAAAGAAGAAAAGAAAGAAAGTTAAAGAAATGAAAAAGCAGAAATATTTTAAATAATAATAAACATACAAATATTTTTAAAAGGAAAAAAAGTTTCTGAATAAATCTGGCATACTTACATATTAGTTCTATTTTTTTTTTTTTTTTTTTTTTTTTTTTATCATCCAATCTTAATTAACAAATAAACTTGATCTGTGCACGGCCATTTTTTCTGTAGATACAAGGGCGGACCGATGTTTCTCTAAATATTCTAATATTATTAGCGTAGCAATAAAATATGGCTACCAGTCTGCCATAAACATGAAAATGTCAAATCTCCAGTTGTGAAAGGATGAAATAGCGGTGATGAAATTTATTGTGTTATTTTTATTGTTCGGGCTTACCGAAGTATTGTTTGAAAAGCAAAGTATGACAATAAAATGTAGTTTTTTTGTTTGTTGTTTTTTTAGATCCACCACAGGTACATTTTAAGTACAATTACTGATATAAATAGAAAAAAAATATATATGTGACATTAACTGTAATATGTTTGTAAATTAAATAAAGAATACAAAAAAAAAGATGTTAAGATTGTAATGTTATCGTGCATTTGCTAAATATTACCCTTCGCATGTGATTATTCCGTAATGCAGCCCCGTGGATCGATCGTTGCATATCGCGCAGAGCATCATGTCCTCAGGCTCTGAATCGTCTTCTCTCTGACCAGGATCGTTTTTGCTATGTGACTTTGCGGGTCTTTCGACTAGATGTCCCGTGTAAGGGAACTTCTGTTGAGTGTAATGAGAAATGAACTGATGGTCCCGATAGACTTTATCGGAGACGTCCACGGCTTTATCAGTTCTTTTATGAACCGGTCTGACGTCGTGAACGTTTTCTTGTGACGGACTGCTTTCATTCTGACACGCTTGCTCGTTACTGTCAGGGTGTCCGAACAGATTCATATCTTTTGCATGATCGTCATTCCATTTGCACTGCAGGCGAACCCGGACGGTGCTGTGGCAATATATACGGGCGGGCCTCCCATTGGTCCCAGAATCATCCCTGGTGTCGCGTTCATCAACGAAATAAGCTGCATCTCTGAAACCGGGTTCATCGGCACCAGATGGTTTGGCACCATGTTGACGCAGCCAGAAGGGAAACCGAAGTAGCCCATGTCTGGGTACCCGCAGTTTTCCGCCGACATACACTGATACTTGGCGGCACTTCTGTTTTCCTGCGTTTCGTGGTCGAAATGTTCTGACCCGTTGGCTTCACGTAGAGGCCTTTTTTTCAGCGGGTAATCATCGACGCTCATGTAATCGCTGGCGTCACTGGATCGGTCGGATATGTAGGCGCTGTCGACATCGCTCTTGTGTTCGGGGCTGTTGAGTTTAGCACGTGAGTCGCCATCATTACTTATGATGTCCATTACTCGTTTCCTCTTTAGTTTCAAATCTCGAAACAAACTCTGGGGCGAATCTGAACGGGATGGTGAACTCATTGGAGAACAGGACGGAGAAATTGCATCTGTCATCTGAATAATAATAATAATAATAATAATAATAATAATAATAATAATAATAATAATAACAATGACAGTAATAACAATAACAATAATAATAACACTAAGAACAACAACAATAACAATAATAATAACGACAATAGTAATAATTATAATAACTATTAACTATTATCATAATTTGTAAAATATGTATTTATTTAGATAACTGTACTAACAACATTCTAACACATTTATTCCATTTCTATATTAAGTTGTCCGTTTCTGTCTCTTTTTCTTTCGCTGTTCATTACTGGATTCTGTGAACCTTCAGCTAGATCCGCCGTTTTGTCTGATAAACACTAATTAAGCTGCCGAAATAATTTAGGGTAAATAATAAAATAATTCTCTCTCTCTCTCTACTAAGGAAACAAAACAAAAGGTTACAAAATTGCTTACCGTCATTATCGATGAATTAATCGAAGTTTTAACTCGCCCAGTTTCTTGTTTTACATTCTGGAGATAGCGAGCTCAAACTCCAGCATAACCAGACATGAATACGAGGATCGGTTTCGAGTTTTGTGAACTTGCACAAAACACAAACATTTGTGTCCGCGTCAACTTCGATATCCACGCACGATTTATTACACACTATACACACTTTTCATAAACAGCGACATTTATTAATATATTTACTAAGTGATTACCATCCCAGATCTGAAAAACCGTTTTCTTCCCGGTAAAAAAAAAAAAAAAAAACCCACATGTTTCGTTAATCCAAAATATAACGATACCGATGCAACGAAAATGTTACTTATTAATTCTGTAACGTATCAAACTCCCGCTGCGTTCAGTACATTCATTTCGTTTTGAAAACTTGTAACTTTCACACACATTCAGCCCCAGGCTGGTAGGGGCGCTGTTTCACGGTCAAGAGCAGTTTCAATAATGCTGGGTAACTAAGCCAAATGCTTGTATTTTCCTGGGTGGATCCGGAACAGGAAGGTTCAAATATGTAGGTTAAAAAATACGACAAACAAAACTGTTTTCTTACGCTTCTAATTCTGAAACAGATTAAACATGTCAATACATCTGAAGACAAGCCAGTCTTTTTCAGTCCAAACATAGAACGCTATGTTTGTGTTCTTTCGATCAACAAAGAAAAAAGAAATCCTTCTGGTAAAACGGTGTGGCAACCTTAGCCAAACACAGATCACCTTTAGCAAACAACCTTGACAAGGATCATGTTAGAGAGCTACAATGTGCTAAAATAGCTCAGATTTTAAAACTTCTGATACATACCAATGTTCTGTATTGGAGACAATATGACAGGCCAAAATTTGTTATGGTTTTCGATTCCGTTCCCTGTATCTTTTCCATATGAATTGAAATTAGTTTCTAGTTTCGATATATTAATATTATTTAATTGTGCATCGTCAAAAAACAACCCCCCCCCCAAAAAAAAAGCACGCACGCACAAAAATCCCACCTAAATACCAAAATTACCTGAATTTTTCTATAATTAATGAATTACGGTAAAGTTTGTTACCTAACGAACGAAGTATATACAGACATACGCACATACATATACACACTTTTTGTAACAATTTTAATAATATTAAATTTAGCTTATTACGAAATATGCACAGAGATACACATAAAAATAAGCTCATAAACATTCATACATACGTATATACATACACACTTTCACACTTTTTTAGGACTTAATTTTCTTATTTATTTTATTTTTGTTTAAATGCCTGAACCTAAAAACTCTGTTCACTTGTTGCTCGGATCCACCGAGTATTATGATTAAAATTTTGTAATTTTATCTCAATTTTAAAAAAAAAATTTATAGCTTAGTTACAAGAAACACCGAAGTGTCTCTTAGTAACCGTTGACGTCTTTTATTTCCTAATGACGTATACAGATATACATATATGCACACGTACATTCATAAATATTTACGCATTCATACACACACATACATAAATATATACATACCATACATACAAACAAACATACATACATACACACACATACATACATACATACATACATACAAGCGTACATATTCAGGAACATACACATTTTCGTTTAAATCTCTGAACCTCATTGCCCTTTCACTCGTTGCTGGGATACACCGCATGATATTTTATAATTAAAATTTTGTAAGTCTTTTCAAATTTTCATTTTATAACTTGGTTACAAGAAATATTTAGGGTTCTCTTAACTACCAATGACGTCATTAACTTCGTAAATAAAACTGGAAATATGAAATAAAATTCTTCATAATTATCAGATTAATTTTCCAGCATTTTCCAAAATGATTAAATATGGATTCCTAAATACATATGTACTCACATACACAAACACCATATATATGTTCACAGGTGCACATGCTTATACATTTATAAATTCAAATGTTTCGTAAGTTAATAATTTCTCATACGCTTGAGATATGGTAACAGTGGATTTAGTCTCCCAGCTCTGGAGAAAATTACAAAACAAAACCGGATCATGGTTTAACAATGGATTTATTGTAAATTCATGTTTCGTTATCTCCATAGTGACATGTATTTAATCGATTTTATCCCGTCGTGGACTGCATTATTTTTATTCTTCATTTTTAAAAATTTTTTATTTAGAAATTATTTTCTGCCATTTGAGACTAGTATTTATGAAAACGGTACATCGTTGGGGTGGAAGGATTTTCTTAAAAGAAAATTTTGTGTTCTTAATGATTCAAAAATAGCAATTTATGCGAGCATTAAATTGACACATATCATCGTGATGCTATTTTTGGTTTCAAAAGACTTTGTATATTTCGTTTGCGTCTGTGAATAGTTTGACAAACAAACGCGCAGAAGAAGCGCTGTATTTCGGTAACACGCGGATCAATACACTGTAACTCTGACCTTCTGGTGGGTATTTGACACACAGTATCGAAGGTGAGCAAACTCCCAGTGAACGGTGCGGAGCAAACGTAAAGCGACAAACTGAACAAGCAGTTTAAGAAAGAAGAAAAAAAAAAAAAAGGGCCCAGCCAAAATAAACATTTTCTTTTGATTTCAATCAGTCCCTCTCTCACTATTCGTTGTTCCTTTAGCAGCTGCCCCCTTTTTTCTGTCTGTCTAGCAGTCCCTCTGTTTCAGAATCTTGTACTGTACTTACATTATATCCGGTATCAATCAATCAATCAATCAATCAATCTCTCTCTCTCTCTCTCTCTCTCTCTCTCTCTCTCTCTCTCTCTCTCTCTCTCTCTCTCTCTCTCTCTCTCTCAATACATATATTCGCTGTTTATCATTTTCATCCTTTTAACAGAGAATTTTGTTTTTGATATTGTCTAATTTTAAATGAGAGACCTTATTAATTAAATATTCAAATTCCTAAACCTATTACAGCTGTAAGGGACAATGCCACATTTTAAATATAGTTTTATTTTAATATTCATTATCTTTATTTATTTGCCTCGTATCTATTCACTTTGTTTAATATTAAATAAATTTAAATTCAGTACAGATATGGATAAATTATATTTATTTTCGTCTAATTATCGCGGTTGCATACATGTTCGTCTGTGACGTCTGGTTTCTTAAACTTGATCCTCAGCTTCACTTAATATGAGCTAATTATCCCCAGGAGCTTTCCAGTGCTCTAAATTGAGTAACTTTTAAACTGAAGTCATCGTATGACCACATGACGTCATAGAAACACTGACAGAAACATTGCGTTGATGCTTACTACAGATTTGTTTAGCAGTTATCGCAGTTTCATTGCTGCAGCAGAAATTTAAAATGTACTACATGTATTTTGTAAAATACGAGACTGGGTGGATACATTTCTACTCAACAAGTGATAAGCTACATGTCGAATTGCTTATGCAACCTGAAGGGGGTTTGATTGCTCATGACATGCCATCGGGGTAAAAAGTAATATCATCAGACTTACAAAAGGACATAAGCCGATTTGGATATGAAAAATGCAATCAATTTAAAAGTTTATCTTTCATTCTTAAATTTTGATTAACAATGTTTATGTGTTTACGTCTAGAAAATAAAACATACATACATAATCAACATGATACAACATAAGTAATGTTTTAACGGTAACTAATAATATAATTTAAAAAATCACTTACTTTGTATTCTAGTGGAGGCTGCTTGAATACCAGCTTGAAAATGCTTTGCTGAGAATCTGATTTTATTTATATATACATCGATGAGTTCGAACGGAAATGTTGCCATAGTTTTGCATTACAAATCTGATGACCTAGCCATTCACAGTGGAACCAACCATAATATGCAACTGAGTAGGTAGAAATATTTATGAAATGAAGAAAATAGACTCAGCATTTGTTTACAGACTATATACATCAGAATCAGAAAGGGAAACATTAAGGAACTTTTAATTATATTAAATTCAAAACAAATGGTTACTAACAGGAAAGAATCAAAATTTAGGTTCGGTATTGGCAACCCTACGATTCTATCATTTTAGAAACTCCCTGTTTTCAGCAGATGGCTTTGTAACATGCATCGTTTAAAATTAGAATAAATGAGATTTTTGCATATTAAATTTGTAATGTCTTTGTGGGATGTTATTCAGGTTCAAGTCAAGGGTCTACAAGAACTTGGACTGTGTTTGAGGTCAGATAAGAGTTTGTGGGGAACATAAACACAAAATATACTTTATATTTGCAGACAGGAATACGTAGTCGGCAAAATTAAAGTGTACACTCAAATTTGTGCAATCTTCAGAAATTCAGAAGTCGGAAAGTTTCGACATCAACAAAACAACCTGCGACCATCCCCGTTAGTGAACAACCATCCATGACAACCGTTACCCTGTCAACAAGCATACTCAAACAAAAATGACTCAACTAGAATAATATTACAATAAACAGTATTTATTTGTTAGTTTTAGCTGTATTACATAAACCACACAGATACATCTGACTTGTATGGCTACAATGAGGAAAATGATACTGAAGCAATAAAAAGTTTCAAGCAAAAAGAGTTGATCATTACAAAAATATAACAATTCAAGATACAGTTATTAAAAATTGCACACACACATTTTGATTAAAATAATTATTCAAACATTAAAACTTGAGAATTAAAAAAAAAAAAAAAAAAAAAAAAAAAAAAAAATTGTGATGGTTTTGATGTTTGAAAAAAAATTCTTCTACATAAAATATGAGTGAAATGATCCTAAAATAAAATATCTAGACTGAGATAAAATAGGAGTCATTTTAATATTTGTAAAACTATAACCTTCCATCAGTTTGCCTACATTCAAGAAAAGAAAAAAAAACAATGCCTCCAAAAATTAAAAATAATAATGTAACATACATTTAATCTTGGATCCTTCAAGATCCACACATTTTATAGCCACTAATGTTTATCATTATTTTACATTCACATATTTGAATTTGGGGAAGAATTCAGCAAAATATCTGTCTCTCATTCTAGAGTTTATCATAATAATGGCTTTCTTTGTATAGGTTATGATGATTATCTGTCTGTCTGTCTCTGTCCCTCTCTGTTGTATGTTTGTGAGTGAGAGTTTATTTATTTAGAAGGATGTACTTGTTATTTCTTAAATTGCATGATGACTAATAAAAGAAAGAATGAAAGGAAGAGAACAAAATGCAAAACATCAGAAGGGTATAACAGTATAAATAAAGTGATAAAGTGAATAAATATCAGCAAGTAAAAAAGAAAGCAATAATTACATTATTAAGGTATAAACATAAGCTGGCTGTGTGGGACAAAGTGAAAAATACAAACACAGATTAGCAGAACCATTGTTTGTTATGGTATGGGATTGTTGTCACCTCTTCAGGAAGTAACACAATATGGAAATCCTGTGTCTTGCTAATTTATATGCAAATCTGTCTAATATATGTGTTTTGTCAGTGTGCTCACAGATTATAACCTTTGATAACAGGTAAAAATGTGGCCAGTCATGATCAGATTTGCTACTGTTGATGAGTTAGCATCAAAAAGTTTTTCAAAAAGAAAATGAAAACATGGTCCACTAAAAATGATGAAAATAAAAATAGAACTAAAAATAAATAAAAATAAAAATAAAAAATAACAATAATTAATAAAATAAAAGAAAAGGTAACTGATGTTGTTGATTTCATAATAATAATAATAATAATAATAATAAAAGAGAGCAACAAGTACACTGATAGCAGTCGACAAACCCAGTAGTAACAGCAATAATAATAATAACTAATAATAATAATAATAATAATAACTATAATAATAATAATAACAATAACAAGAACAGTAGTGGATATTTATAACCAAAATGCACAAGTAATGAATACATAGCTCAAATATATGTTCTAGACTTTCAAATGATTTGTTTTCTGTGATAAAAATAAAATAAAACATAAATTTCATTTAATGTAACGAGGCTGGCCATTTGTCAGAACATGCGATGTCATTTAATAATAAAATAAAAAAATAAAAAAATATAAAACTTTGTTAGAGTAAGTACAGTAAACTTCTGAAAATATTTTATGTAATAAAATTGGTCTTATTTTTTTGTGAAGATATTTCTAAAAAATAACATCATGATGAAAGTAAAACATAACATCATCATGCTATAGTTATTTTCATGTGCTTGTTATTTAGTTGTTATGCATTAAATTTACCAAAAATTGGCAGTCTTCAAAATGATTTTATCTCATTTGATCTTACAATTAAAGTATGTCAACTTTAACAAATAATTAAACAAAATTAAAAATTAAAAAAAAGTTAAAAAAGAATAAAAATAAATAAAAATAATAACTGAACACAGAAAAATTAGTGGTGAAAGTTTCAGAAGACAGAATACAAAAACCAATTTCAAAACAAAAGTAATAATAAAATAAAATACAAATACACACAACATAAACAGAACCCTAACTCCTTAAGCATGTTCACAGAAATGTCAAAAATTATTTTGGAAGCACAAATGACATTACCTACATATAATTTTATAATAACTTTAAATAAGTAATTAAAACTTTGGTAATGTTATTATGGAATACATCTATAAATATACAAGTTTAATATCGTCTACTAAGCAAAACTGGAATCTGCACAGCTAATAATAAAATAACACAAAAATAAAATGTTCAGTATTTTGATATGAAAAAAATCAGGATCATTTTCTAAACTGGAATGAGAGAAACAGGAAAATGTTTCCAAACAATTCTCAATTGAAAAAAAAAAATAAAATAAAAAATAACATTGTCCACATATAAATGCAATTAGCTTTTCAAAGTGTGGTTATATATTTAATTAAATTAATTGTTTTAGATTATGTAAATATTTTCCAAATATTCCAATCATATATGACCATGTTCTCATACAGAAGCAGTTTAAACATTCAACATATGGTTATTGATTTGTGTATTGATTTGTCTATGTTTTCTGCTTTATAATTCAATTAAACCGGAATCTGGAAAACATGACAAACATAACCATTCAAAAACACAAAGAGAAAGTTTTCAGACTTTCACTGGTTATGAAAAACATTCATTTTAATTATCCATGCTTTCTACATTACATTAAGCAAAAACTGAATCTGGAAATCATGGAAAAATATTTTATAAAGATTCTGATCATGTGTAACATTAGCCCACATATAGAGACAGTCAAAAACTTTCATTGTCTGTTTATGAAAAACACATATATGGACTTCTATACATTTTCTTCTTCATATTAAATAGAACAGCAATCTGGAAAATGTTAAAAAAATATTTCAAAATTCCAAAACATTCTGATCATGTATAACATAGTGCTTATAAAGAAGCTTTTCAAACTTTAATTGCATGCTTCTGAAAAACACATTTTCTACATTATATTAAAAGAATAACATGAAAATCTATTTCCTTATGATTCCAGTCTTATATATAAAACACTATGCACATACAGATTAAGTTGAATCATTCACTGTTTGGTTTTAGAACATGTCATACAATGTTTTCAGGAAACTAGTCTGTTTCTGGAAGATTAGCATGTATATCTGAAAGACATCAAATCATGTAGCACTTTTTGGGGGGTTTCTTTTCTTAATCTTGCTTTTTATTAAATCCCAGCCCCTCCCCCCCACAAAAAATATATATTTTTTTCATAAAAACAATAAACATATATTAATTTAAAAATAACTTTAAAAAAAAAAAAAAAAATACCCAAAGTACTCCAGCAACCCTAATTATAAATACATTAAGAATTAATCATTTTAATCATAACATTAATAATAATGTTATAAAAAAAAAAAAAAAAAAAAATTAAAAAATCAAAAATAATATTGAAATTAAAATTAAAACAATAAAGTGTTTGTTAAGAAAAGAAACTGTTCAAATAAATTATCTGAATGTCGAACATTTAGACTCTTTTTGGTTTGAGGTGTAAATTGTCCATAACAAAATTAATTGCCATCAGAGGATCTTGAATTCCCTCGAAACTGTTTCGTCTGAGGACCCAGGCAGGCCTGATCTGTTTGTGCTTTGTGGGCGTGGGCAGGGGAAGGGTAGAGTTGAATGTTTTCTGAGCTGCCAGTTTGGCCCTTCGAATTCTCTGTGCCTCTTCTATGCTGTGCTTTCTCATCGTCAAGAAATGGATGGTCTGAATCTTTTCAACAACTTTGCTCCGACTGATTATATCCTAAACAAAAATAGTAAAACAAACAAAATTTTTTTTTTAGAAATGGAAGACAATCAAATTTGAGTCCTAAAAAAAAAATATAAAACTACTCTCATCAATAAAAAAAAAAAAAAAATAACAGATCTTTTAAAGGGTCTTCAGCTGTTGACTTTATCCTCAAATACACTAACAGAGTTGGAATTTTATACACCAAATATATATACCAAATATATATCCATCATCAAACAATTTTTAAAACATGGGTCATCAAACAATTTTTAAAACATGGGTCAACAAACTGGAAAAAAACAAATGCATCAAAATAGGTATGATGTTAACTCTTTTTTGAAAACAAATAAAACCCCCAAAACCCACCACAATTGGTATTCCAAATTTGAGACACATGCTAGATTGGGATATAATACAATGGGAGCAGGTGAGATGAAATGATCCCATTACAACTGAAATGTGTGTTCTAACAACTTTCTTAATGATGTTTTGTTTTACCTGTCTGTTATTTTCATCTAAAGCCAGAACTCCTAGCAGGGTGCATGCTTTGTTGAAAATGATTCCCTTGTCGCGGTACACGGCTATTAAATCCACTAACACCACTGCAGCGTCTTCAACATCATACACTGCAGCCCTTGTCTTCTCATACTGAAACAGAGATCAATGTAACATCAGTTAGAATCATACAGAGTTAGAAATACACACACACACACACACACACGTCATTTTCATACATATACAATCACACACACACACATGCATATTTTTATTTTTTATCTGTTCTGTTTTTTAATAACTTAACACATACATTTATATTCATGCACACACAAACACCCTATCATTAAAAGGTATATATATATATATAAAATATAAAAACCCTACAATTGGTATTCCAAATTTGAGACACATGCTAGATTGGGATATAATACAATCGGAGCAGGTGAGATTAAATGATTCCATTATGACAGAAATATTATATATATATATATATATCCTTTCACATTATAAGGCCTTTCTAAGATTGTAATGATGGTGTGTGTGTGTGTGTGTGTGTGTGTGTGTGTGTGTGTAAGCTTTTGTAAGTTATGAAAGTTTTAATGTATTTCAGTTTCAAAAAAAGACTTTTTAAATTATTACACACACACACACACAATTTTTTTGATATGTAGTCATGCATCTTATATTAGTATTATATACAAATTTAAAATATGTATGAAAGAACATTTTTCTTAAGTTTTTATATCACAGAGATATGGGTAAACATAAAACTCTATATCCTATAAAACTATTTCATATTAAAAAAAAAGGTAAATTTTAAATTAAAAAAAAAAAAAAAAATAAAAAAAAAAAAAAAAAAAAAAAAGAATTTATAAACTAAAATAACTTGTAATCAAATCAGTGACAATCTGAGACCACCTCCACATTTTAGTCATCTCCTAGAGACTGACGCAACACGCTGGTACCATGGTAACAAAAGGAAAGCAACCATCTAATTAATTCTAAGCTCATTTTATTTTGAACAACCTGTCACAGAGAAAGGCTGAGTCTATATATATATATATATATGTATAATCTATATATTATATTTCCTACTAAAAATAAAATAAATTTTATTCATGAACTTCAGATAAAAAACTACTACTAGTATTAAAAATAATAATAATGGGAAGGAAAACAATTTGCATTAGTGTGCATATGTATGCTTGTTTAAGTTATGAAAGTTTTAATGTATTACAGTTTAAAAAAAAAGACTTTTTAAATTATTACACACACACACACACACACACATAATTTTTTTGATATGCAGTCATGTATCTTATATTAGTATTATATACAAATTTAAACTATGTATGAAAGAACACTTTTCTTAAGTTTTTATATCACAGAGATATGGGTAAACATAAAACTCTATATCCTATAAAACTATTTCATATTAAAAAAAAAAAAAAAGGAAAATTTTAAATTAAAAAAAAAAAAAAAAAAAAAAAAAAAAAAAAAGAATTTATAAACTAAAATAACTTGTAATCAAATCAGTGACAATCTGAGACCACCTCCACATTTTAGTCATCTCCTAGTGCCTGACACAACACACTGGTACCATGGTAACAAAAGGAAAGCAACCATCAAATTAATTCTAAGCTCATTTTATTTTGAACAACCTGTCACAGAGAATTTATATTATATTTCTATATATATATATATAATAATTATATATTATATTTCCTACTAAAAATAAAATAAATTTTATTCATGAACTTCAGATAAAAAACTACTACTAGTACTAAAAATTATAATAATGGAGAGGAAAACAATTTGCCTTTTTAAAGTTTGAATGGCATGTTACTTTCCAGTGAACTATATTGTTATCATAATGGTAATTTTCAACTGGGTGTCAGTTATCTTCTCACCCTGCTTATATTTCCCATAGCAATCAGAACATTTGGTTTAACGTTATTATACTATTAATCAAGGAAAAACATTCCAACGGATAACTCAAAAATATACCTCAATCACCTAAAAAATATTATCACATTTTTATATTCTTCACAGAAATGAAAAAATTAAATTAAATTTGTAGAAATCTGTAAATCTGCAGAAAGTTGTCAATTCTTTTACCATTTTTTTATTAATTAAGCTAAAAAAAAAAAAAAAAAAAAATAAAAAAAAAAAATAAAATAAAATAAAATAAAATAAAAATAAAAAAGATTTAAACTAAATTATTAAAAAAGAAATACAACTTTAGATATAGAAATAACCCCAAAACAAACCCCAGAACCCACCATGAATATACACATCCCATCACTCAAAGTAAATATATCTCATGATTTCATATGATGATGTACATGCAGCTAAGCTATATTTTATCACTGAGTAATTCGTGTTAATCCAAGAATATTCACCTTGACCAAGTTCAGAAGTACGTTCACTGCATACTTAATGAGTTCCATGTGTGGCAAGCTGCGATTGCAGCTTTGTATCAGTCTGTAGATGACGTGGACAGCATTCACTTCAACCAAACGCTCACAGCATCGTGGTGACAGCCGAGTAGCAACATCTACAAGAGAAAAGCCATTGTAAGAAACCTTTGTTAAAAAAAAGGTGTTTTGTTTAACATTAATAAAGTAGCTGAATGAACAAAATAGCTTCAGGTAGCAGTAGTTACAGTAACAACAACAACAAAACAATAACAGTAATAATATTAGTAGTAAAACAAAAAGAATAATAATAAATCTTTCATTTCAAAGAAGGTAAGAAAATAGAAAGAAGTCAAATTTTCTTCCATGTGCAAGAAGCACTGAACTTTAATAACCCATGTAGTGTCAAATAAAATAGTTATTATCATACATCACTGAATGTTTGTTTTATTAACACATTTATGATCTGTCACATCAAACCAGGTATTAAAAAGCATTTTAGCTGACTGGAATTATGTAGATTTTTGGATTCTTTAGTTCATGACCTTTATTTTTGTACTGGTATTTTCCTGTACCTCTAAAAAAATTATAATAATGAAGTGTTGGCAGTAGATAAGATAAAGTTGGTGAAAAATTCTGCCTTTGTTTTAAGTAAAGGAGGCATTATAATAAAAGTGCTCTAAAACTCACCTAATGTTTAATATCTAGAATGTTTATCCCAGGATCAAAGTGGTAATGAAATATCAAAATCAAAAATGTTTGTGTCACTCCATTATTGTTGGCTAAAGCTTAATACTTGGCCATGTGAGATAAGACCCAGTTTATTATTAACAGATACTTGATTTTCAAATGTCTATATAAAAAAAATATTTTTGTTGTGTTGTTCTCTATGTCCTCATTACAATAATGATGCAAGCAAGAGTTTTAATCCTTTTTGTTACAATCATCTCAAAAACAGTTTAATTTTATTTGCCTGATATTAATTCTCAAACAACAAAAATACAATGAACATTAAAATTTTAAAATATAAAATTGATAACTTATAATAAAAGAGTACAGAAATCTGTGGAAAGGAGCATATGTAAGAAATATGTCTACCAAATGGGAAAAAAAAAATAATAATAATTAAAAAAATAATTAAAAAAAAGATAGGGACACCCCCACAAAAAATTAAAAATAAAACAAGGAATGACTGATTGGTCCTTAATCATATCCACAGACTAAAATGAGGTTAGTGCTTAATTGAATAAATAATTCATAGGACATCTTTTCAGTAAACTACAGTATGCTAAATAATAATAATAATAATAATAATAATAATAATAAAAAAAAAAAAATAAAAAAAATAAAAATAAATAAATTGTTTTTCAGTCAGAGCCCTAGATAAGAGCTTTTTAAAAAACAATGTCTATTTTGGTGGACATTGGTGGGGAAAAATATAAATAATAATGAAAGTCCATTTTTGGATGTTTTCCTTTCTGATCGTGGAAAGCTTTTGTGAGGCCATGTAAATGACGTATTGGTAATGACCTTTTCTCACAGGCCATCTAATGATCAAATAACAAATTATTGGTCAGTGACAAGCTTCCTGGATATCTCAGACAAAGTTTTATGTTGCCTAGGACACCCAGAATCCACAGAACTGAATTTGTAATAGTTGGAAATTTCCAGATGTTATTTTTCTAATTAATACTTATTCTGATTTAGAATAAAGACTTGTTCTCTTTGAAACAGTTAACTGAGACATTTCAAATTGAGTTTAAATGTATTTTAATTATTGATGATTTCATTATGACAATGTAAAGATGTCCAACTATTTATCTGTGTGTTAATGAATGCAAAAATAGTTTTCAAACATCTCAAAAAAAAAATAAAAATAAAAAAATAACTAATATGTGTGTGTGTTTCCTGTCTTTTGTGTTTGTTCTACACATTTATATAAAATGCCAAGTTTTCTTTTGATAAAAAAAAATAATGTAGCTGCCTGTCTTGTCTGTGTATCTATGCCTGCATCTCTATTGATGAAAACAAAAAAAATTTCAAGCATCATATGTTTTTATCCTGCTTATCTCTAATACACAACTCTCTTTGTCTGCCTATCTACCTACAGGTCAATCATTCCATCCATCCATCTAGGTATCTGTCTTTCTATCTATCCACCTACTCAGATCATTCACCACCTATCTACACACCCAACCACCTGTTATGTACCAACGTGTGCCTCCATTTATATGCATTACATTTCTACCTAGCTACACAACTTGCCTAGGTGTATAAGAGCCTCCAGGATGTAGGAAAGCTGGTGATATCTAAGAAGGTAATCTAAAGCTGATGTAGTCCTGTTGCCTAGTTTTTTCTCTTCCGTGGCTGAGTTGTTGGCCTCCTCGATGCGTTTTCTTGCAGCCTGTAACTGTTTGCATTTGATCCTCTTTCTCAAACTGTAACCTTTCCATACAGCCTGGAAAGTTAAGGTAACAGATATTAAATAAAAAAAATGAAGTGATGCATGAAATATCTACTGAACAAAGTGATGCAGCAAGTTTGTGAATAAAGACAGGTAGGAAGGTATGAAATAATTTAATAATGGACTCAACACATTTTATTTACAGTTATATGGATAAAGACCTCTCAGATGAAATCTGCTGCTGCCACTTCACTGGTTAGTGTTTGCATTTAGAAGCATGGGATCTCATGCATTCACTATTCCAGACTGGATAGTACACATCAAAGCCATGCTACACCAGTAGTGGAGCACTGTCTTACATTGGAAATAGTTCAGTGGGTCCACTGATCCGACAAACAAACACAGTGGACTATCTATCTATGATTTCCATTCCATTCCAGGCATAAGGCTTGTTTTGGTTCAAATGTTTACAAAAATAACCTAACTTTATTTTTCTTTAACTTTATTCAAGAAATCTTTCTGTACCTTGTAACAAATGTATGTGGAGTAGTAACTGAACTACTCTGTTGTCATTTATTTTATTTTAAAAATTTTTTTTAAATTAATTTTACACACAAACACATTCATACACAAGCACACAAAATAAACAATAATAATAAATAAAAAATAATAATTATAATAAATAAATAAATAATTATAATAAATAAATAAATAAAAATAAAAATAAAATAAAGTAAAATAAAAATGAAATAAATAAGTATTGGGACAGTCTGATGGTGTAAATCTCAACACACACCTGTATTGCTGTTGCTCTCTCATGAAGGTGTTTCTGTCTGGTGACACTCAGCCAGTGAAGGACGTTTCTCTGTATGACCCTGGCTGCACAGTCTCGTCGTTGCATCCACTCTCGGACCTTTCTCTGAATGACCACCACACTCTTACGTAGTCTGACAAACTTCAGTCTGGCACACGAAGCTCTGATAAACCTCTATAATCAAATAATCAAATAATAATAAAAATAATAATAATAATAATAATAATAATAATAATAATAATAATAATAATAAATAATAATAATAATAATAATAATAATAATAATAATCATAATCATAATAATAATTATAATGATGATGGTGATGATGATAACGATGATAAATAAATAAATAAAAGATACAAAAAGAGAGAGAGAGAGAAAAAAAAATATTATTTATTAATCATGTTTGCTACCCTATCATTATGAAATTTTACATTCAGACAAGCAAATCAAAGATTTTTGAGTTTTTAACTGAACAATGAATAGGTGAGATACAGATAGAGTCAGACAATAAACAAATACTGAGTGAGCTAATCTAAGATAAAGAGATAATCTGATTCAGGCTTTAAGTGCTTATCAAATGCTCTACAAGGAATTAAGGACCTATGCATACATAAACTTAAAACAAATTAACAATTAAAATTCTTTCACACTTTCATAAGTCATCATCTTACACACACAAATTGAACTGCCTTGTAATTGTTATTATTAAATGCTTTGGGGTATATCACTGAGAAAGAGATGTTCAGCAGTGATCTATTGTTAATGAAATATGAAAGTCTTTAAAAGATTTCTGAATAAAGTGTGTTGTTCTGTTTTAACACACTTTGTAATAATTAATGATGCTGTGAACCACCCTCCTAAATTCTCCTTATCCAACACACCAATGTACAAAAACTCACATAAATCATGTTAATTGAAAAGCTAGTCTGTACATCTGATGACAGTAATCAGAATAAAAGCTGTCAGCTCAGGAGTTATTTCCTATTCTTTATTAAATATTCATACTTCAGATCTGTGTAACCAATGTAAATATTTAAAATTTAAGTATTATGTGTGTCTGAATAAACCAGTAAGGTAGAACATTTGGTAATAAGAAGAAAAAGACTGAAACTGATTATCTTTTTACCAGGGAATTACCTCAGCCTATAAATTTCTAAATTTATTTGCGTAAGCTATACAGAATTTTTGCTTTGCACATTTCAACTCCTCTGATTTGCATGTCTACAGATCTTCTCTTCAAAAAGTCATCTATTATAAAACAGGATTCCTTATCCAAACTCATCAGGGCAGACCAAACATGTTAAATTCTTATTATTGCATATAATAAACATGACGACTTGCAGTAAGCATTCCATATACACTACAACGATCAATATTTTAATTTTTAACATTGATTGAGATTCTTTTCTTTTCTTTTCTTCAAGCTTCAAATGTTTGTTCATTGCATTAATAATCATTATTTCTTAGACATTCCAGTATGTCTTACCTGAATAACTATCACATTGTGCAGTTTTTGTTTTGCTTTCATGATGATGCAGTGCTTGCGATAACATCTCTGTATTGTGACAGCTGCGAGATGCAGCGATGTCACTCTAACAAAATGCTGAATGTAGGCCTGTCGCTTTTCCTTCACCACCTGTTTGGCAAAGAAAGTCAATATTTAAAATAAATAATATGTATGAATGAAGGAAAAATATTCATAAAAAATTCATAATGATAATGCTAATTTAAAAAAATAATAATAATAGATGTAATAATACTAATTAAATAAAGAAAAAAAAGAATAAGAGAGATA
>CM022672.1:21613127-21760627 GCA_012295275.1 Chrysomallon squamiferum | reverse complement strand
ATAGCTACAGTTATCAAAATACCACCATGGCCATCTAATTACATCAACTCATTTTCAAACATCAGTAAATGTTTAATCCTCAAACAGGATTAAGCCTGATGCAGCATTTTATTTTATTTCTTTTTGTCAACTGTTAATTTGTGATTGATCTTATAGTTGTGTATACTTGTATTTCACTTTGTATATACAAGGTACAGTATTTCCCAGTTTGGAGATCCTTCTTTCACTGAAATTCTTCCCTAATGCCTCCCCAGGCTAAAATTGCTCCCCTCAGATTTGAAATTCCACCCCTGGGATCCAAGTGCATTCCATTTGAGAATCAGGCAATTAAAGCTATGTACAAGAGCCAAACAAGGTTTATGTTTTCATTTATTTTTCTCCAGAACAAGAAATGGTGACTTTCTCCATTTTGCCTAGATATATTCTGGGCAGGCTAGATCAAGTCAAAACTGAAATAATTTCATGTCTTACTTTCAGAGTATATTTATTTATTATTTAGAAATGAAGATTTAAGGTCGTGAAACAGTATTTATGGATATTAACTGTCAGTTTGAAAATAACTAAGATAAATGAATAAGCTAAAAATGGTACATACATGAGGTGAAAAAAAAAAAAATAATAATAATAATAAAGATAATAATAACAAAATAAAAAGAAAAGAGAAATTGGTAAACACATGACAAAAAAAAAAAGAAAATAAAAATATTAATAAAAATAATAACAAAAGAAAAAGAAAAAAGAAAATAAATAAAAAACAAACTAATTTACATTTCTTTTCAAGGACATATTAAAAAAAAAATTTGGTGTGTATTTGTATTTATTAATAGGATCTGTCTTGAAAGTAAATGGATTATTCCAGTAGATCATGCATATCCATTGTCAAAATTAATACAGAACAGTTTCAGTTTAGTGTTGTTTTGAAACCCATAACAAATTCCCCTTCCACTTTAGGTGTAGTTTCTAGTGCATGCATGAATGTTCTTGTTATTTCATGTAAACCATCATCTCACTTGTACTATAAATATGATCTTTTATGATGTTTATCTCATGAAAGAAGGTGAGAAGACAAACATGCAAACATTAATTAAAATATATTATTTCTAAAATAGAAATTTGTAAAAACAAGAATGACAGTTTTAAATTTTAAAAATAGATGGAAAATGTTAAATTAGATGGGTTTTTTCAATTTGTTTTTTGAACAAAATTTCACATCTCAAACTGCAAACTTTTTTTTTTTTTTTATGAGATCAAGATCTGATATTCATTAACAGGGTGGATGTAAAGCTGGTTTAGTTTCATTGCCACTGAAAAAATAAATTCATTCAATTTCATACCTTCGGTTGGTAGATACAAATTTTAAAAACTTTCATCCTCACTGTTTAATCAGCAAACTTACTTTTAATCTTTTAGCTTCCATGTGTCTTCTGAATTCTCTTTGTAAGGTAATGGCAGCTCTTTGCTCAAGTTTCTTTTTCTTGACCATTCTCCTTACAAGGCTACCACGAGCCACACTTTGCAGTGAGATGATCAAATGACGAATTTTCAAAAACTTCTTCCTTGACAAATACATTCGGACATACGCCTGGATACAAAGAGCAGCAGTATTTCTCTTGACCTCCTTATGTACTCTGTACTGTCTGTAAGCCCTCTGTATAACACAGGCAGCTGTTTTCCTTTTTGATATTTCTCGTTGGAAACTGTTTATTAAGATGTACACCCGGATGTTTCTCTGGATGAGTCTGATAGCTTCTTGTTTCTTCTGGTACAAACGTCGTGCCAGGAAACCCCTCGCTAATGACTGAATGCAGACAGTGGCTTTCTGGACTCTCCGAAACCTGCTCCTCTCTTTCACCATTCGGATGCATGACTGAATGCAAATGGCAGCCCGTTCTCTTCTCTCTTTTCTGATGCTCATCACTGATCTGAATGCTCTTTGCAGAACCACAGCAGCGGCTCTCATTTCCAAGTATCTTTTTCTAGCTTTCACAGCAGTCTGGTGTGCTCTGTAGCATTTCTGAATTGTTCTCACTGCATCGAGGACTCGCCGATACTTCTTTTGCTGTATGAATGTTCTTGCTGAAGCTTGAAGGAGTTGAATTTTTCTGTACTTATCAAGGTACTGTTTCCGGATAATGTAGGCTCTATAAGAAGCCTGAATGGTAACCGCAGCCCCAACCTGAATGAGAAAGAAACGTCTCTGATGTTGAGACAACTGTCGAGCTCTGTAAAACCTCTGACAGACTAGTGCTGCTCTCTTCAGCGCCAAGAAGTGACATCTCTGCTGATGAGATCTGAAAGATGACTGTATTTTTACAGCAGCTGCATGCATTTTCTTCATCTCCCTTCTCGCTGTCAGTCCTCGGAGGTGACATTGAATAACCAGGGCAGCATGTTTCTGTTTTAGAAATTCTACACGCTGCCATCTGGCCTCTCTGTACTGCCTGTAAAATTTCTGAATAGTCAGTGTTGAGTTCCTCAGACTGTGGTATTCTTTTCTTGCCGCATACATCCTGTAGTGTGACTGGATTGTTAAAGCAGCTCTATGCATTTTTTCAATTCTGCATCGTACTAAATACCTTCGGAATGCTGCCTGAATGGTTAGAACAGATCTTTTAATATGCAGAAACTCCTGCCTTGCTTTCTGTACCTGATAGAACAGCCTGTACTTTTGCTGAATAGTTATCACAGCATTTCTTTTCAGTGTGTAACATTTTTGTGCATGACGCATACGTATGTATGACTGTAGAATTATTGCTGAACGTTTGAACTTCAGAAATTTTTTTCTGATTACATAACCTCTAAAGGCATGTTGTATTATCAAACAAGCATTACGTTTTTGGAGAAAAGCATTTCTTTCTTGTTTGACCAGACACTGACTTCTGTAATGACTTTGTATACAAATGGCTGCCATTTTCATATCATTAAACATTTGTCTCTTTTGAACCATTCTGAAATAAGATTGCAGCTTTACAATGGCGTTTCTCTTTTTTTGATAGTAATTTGTCTGTATTCGTCTCCTAATGTGTGACTGCAGACAGATAATTCCTTTTCTTGCTGCCAGAAAATCTTTTCTGGTACCTTTAGCAGATTGATGACATCTAAATCGCAGCTGGATGATTATAACCGCTGCAAGAATTCTTTCATATTTTTGTCTGTGCAGGTACATTCTAACATAAGACTGAATGACAATGGCAGCTCTCCTTTTTGCTGTGAATATTCTCCTACATTTCCAGCTTCTAACTGCAGCTTGAAGTTTGATGACTTTATTTCTGGTTGACAGGTAATTCTCCCTGGTCCTTTTGACTTCCAGATAAGCTCGGAGTTTCTGCTGCAGAAAGCTTACAGATTCCTTCAATCTTTTAAACTGTTTTCTAGCAAGCCACATTCTGACATAAGTTTGAAGAATAATAACACTTTTCTTTACTCTGCAATAATGACTTTTAGCTGCAATACCCCTCCATCTGCGTTGAATAACCGTGGCTGCCTGGTTCATGTGGGACAGATTCCTTCTTACCCGACGCCCAGATTGAAGAGCTCTATATCTTTGTTGAATGATAACTGCAGCTCTGATTTCAGTTTCATGTCTTTTTTGTGCCAAAAGTTGCCTGTACCATCTTTGGATAACAAGTGCTGAATGCTTGTTTCTGGAAAACCTTTTGTAATCTTGAATTCCTCGCCACCAGCTTTGAACAGCAATAGCAGCAGATTGTTTTCTGTCTTCTTGTTTCTTTGTAGCTTTAACTACCAATAATTTTCTGAAGTGTTTTTGCAGAATGAGAGCTGCTTTTCTCTTCTCTTGAAAATGTTTTCTGGCCACCAGCATGGCAAAGTTTTTCTGCAAAACCAATACGGCGTTGTGTTCTCTTTTGAATTTCATTCTTGCATGTCTCATTCTCCAAGTCTTCTGAATCAGAACGGCTGCAGATATTTGTCTTAAGAGCTCAGCTTGTGAGTGTTTGTACATCAAGTAATTTCTGACATGATGCTGCAGGACAATTACTGCTGAAACAGTTCTTACAAAACGTCGCCTTGCAATGAAGCCTCGTACCCAAGACTGAACGACAATTGTAGCTTGTCGAGAAATTCTGAAATTCTTCCTTTCCCTGATAGCCTCGCCACGATGCCTGCAGTTTCAAAATGGCCGTTTTTTGTCTCTGCACCTTAATTTGTCTTTGCCTTCTCCACCAGCGCTGGATGCAAATACTTGCAGCAGTGTATTCCTTTTCTTTCTGTATACCAAGACACTTCAGCCTGTAGGTTCTGTAAGCTCTCTGAATGATAACTGCTGCAAGTTTTGTGGCTTGGTACCTGATGCGACTTTTGTACCGTCTAAAGTTTTTCTGGACAAAAACAGCAGCTTGTCGGACTGCCTTGTATCGTTTTCTTTCAATGAAGCCTCTGATGTGAGCTTGGAGTTTACAAACTCTGGAGTGAATCAAGATGTATTCACTTCTTGCTGCAGCTCCTGTTAATTTAGCTCTATATCTCTGCTGAATTGTCAAAGTGGATTTCTTCAGCTTCAAGAAATTCTGTCTTCTTTCCTTCATGCGATAACACTTTTGAGTGATTACAGCAGCTTTTTGAAATGGCAAAAATTTCTTCTATCTCGAAATCTTCTCCAGTGCTTCTGAATGCAAACAGCAGCTTGCAACCTCTTTGTGTGTTTTCTGTTACGGTTTGTACGATGGATTCTTTGAAGGACAATTGCAGTTTTCCTCAACTTAACAAACCTTCTTTGCAGATGCCTAGTTTCTAAACATCCAAGATAAAAGTTTTGAATTTTTTTTGCAGCCATATTTTTCTTCTTCATTTCTTGTCTTACAAGAAAAGCTCTACATCCAGCTTGTAGAGTAACTATAGCTTTGCATTTCTTCTGGTAATGTTTTCTAGCAAGATAGGCTTTCACTGCAGCCTAAAACATAAATAAATAAATAAAAAAATAAAAAAAACTGCATCAAATATAATTTAAAATATGCTTATTTATAAGAGGAAAACCATATTTAGTATTTAATAATCATACTTTAAATTCAATTCGAATTGTAAAACTATTTAAGAAAAGCAAAACCAAGTATGATTATTTTTACAAATGTATTTTTCTCCTAACAGTAAACAAATTTTAAAAAAAGCTGTGTTCTGTAAGATTAAAATCAAATGGCCTCAGTTTGAGATCAAACTCCACTGGTTCAAAAATAACTTAGGCAAAGATGTCATCACCATGAGATTTGTTATTAAATGAAATTTTAAAATTCTGGGTTTATCTGAACATTGACTGTTTATCATCAAAAAAAAAAAAATCAACTAAATGTTCTAACAGCAATCACATGTGTTGACAGCATATTAAATCGTGGAATTAAACCACAAGGGTTTATTTTGGAAAAGCAAAATTTTTATCTCACAAAAACAGAACTTTTTTATTTTTGTTTTTGTTATTATTATTTTAAATAATCATAATCTGACTGCTATGCAAAAACAGTGAGTGAAATTCTGCTTTGTTAAATCGTCTATATGAAAGAGATATAATTTTGTTTTTTCATTTAAAAAAAAAAAAAAAAAGATTTCATGACAAATGAACTTTCTAAAATTTCAAAAGCATTTAATAAAAATATTTCAAAAAGAATAAAAATTTGTGTTAGTAAACAAGAATCTTACAAACAAAAAAAAAAAACAAAAAAAAAAGAGAGAAAGATATTCCAATAATGGGGCATTTGTTGTTTTTTTTTCTTTCAGTGCACCTTCATGTTAAATAAATGAAAAGAAATACATAAGAAGTATTACTTCATTTGTTTTGGTATGATTCTTTTTTCTTTTTTTTCTTATTTTAAATTAAATTTTAAAAATAAAAATGTATGACAACCACCTGTATTCTTTCTGTTGCTTTGGTGACCATTTCATTTTCTTTTTCTGTTTTGAGGCATGTCACCATCAGTCTGGCTCGATACTGTCTCCATAGCGACTGAATTAATATGGCAGCTTTTTCAGCTTGTTGATTTTTTTTGCGTTTTAAAAACAGCTGTACGGCCAACTGTATGGTTTTAGCAGCTTTTTCTTCCTTCTGAAATGATATAGATTTATGTTTTAAAATTATGATGAAAACATTAAAAAAGTAAATGAAAACTCCATAATGTCTGTTTCACAGTTATGTATAATTCTACATACTGAAGCGACTGACTGTCTTAATTACCTAAAAAGAGTACAATGATATCCTTAATGATTAGCAGAAAGGTAATTTGATAAAATAACTGTGAGGAAATGGTTAGTATGGCAAATATTCACAAAGGCATTTAATACATATAATTATTAAAAGTATTTTTGCTGTTCTCCAGGAAATCAAATTAATAATATGTATCATTTATTAACTCAAATAAAATTTAAAAGAAAATATTTTTAATAAACTAATTCAGATTCTTAATTTTCCAGAATGAGAGGGAAAAAAAAGACAAAAAAATTAGAAAATAGGGAAACCATAAAATCATTATCAAAAAATCTCAACTCATTTTAAAATTTAAACATATATATATATATTTTAAATTATGTACAGTAATTTTATTTTGTGATTATAACAACTTTTAATGAATGTTTCTTATAAATAAATCCTATCTATACAGTGTATTTATGGTCTGTTCCTCAGGATTTTGGATGAGCAGTGTAATAAAAAGTTTTAACTGAATGAGATACCTCTCTAACTTTGAGCATTCGTCTCAGAATGTAGTTCCTCCAAGCTGCCTGGATAACTCGCGCTGCCCGAGACTCATGACGAATGTCCAGCAGTCTGCTGCACAGATAGGTCATGTACGTGATGACCACTTTTTCATCAGGGATAGTATTGGTCATGTCCGTCGACTTCAGCATCAAGGGAACACCTCCAAGTTCGGACATCTTCTCGTAGAGCAGTTTGAAATTCTTTCTCTCGTTGTCAACCAGCGTGTCAAACAGCTGGGGCTCGTCTGGTGAGACAAAAGTGTTTGTTAATTATATATATATATATATGTATATAAACAGTGACTTAAACAGTATCTAAGTCAGTTCCTTAAATAGTACCAAATCCAGGAATTTGCTTAAATGGTCCTAATCTAAAGAGTCTCTTAAAGGCACCTAGTCTAAATAGTCCTATAAAAACTATGATATGCAAACAGTTCCTTAAATAATACCTAATCCAAACAGTTCTTTAAACAGTAACTGACAGTTCTTTATTAGCACATAATGCAAAGAGAACCCAAATCTATATGGTTATCTTTCATGACTATATGAATGAAACTGCCTAATAAATATTTGAGGTCAAACCTTTTAATTCAACGAAGCTGAGGTCATCTCCCTGACTCAGATTTGCGTCCACCTGCTTCGATTCCTCATCTTCCAGTTTCTGCTGGTAGCTCTGACTTGTATTCATGTGAATACAATCTAAGGGCAGCAGGCCGGGGTGGTAATGATGCACCAGACAGCACAGAGCGCGCCCATCAGAAAATGACACAGTGAAATTCTCCACCTAAAACAAGAAGAAATGATTTTTTTTGGTTAATGAATATCTTTGCTGATGCAAGTAAAAAGCTTTTAAGTATAAATTTTGCTTACTTCAAAGTTATTTTTTATTCAAAGTAGTTCCAAGTTACATTTTATTTGTGAGGATAGTTTATTTTTTTTGTTACTGGTGTTTTTTAAATACTCCACTCTTAATAAATAACTAAATATAATAACGAAAGTGTACTAGTTTAAATATATTTGGATGATGCGATTTTTCTTTAGTTGTGACATCATCATGTACTGGGCAGGTTAACTATTTTGGAATAACTATTATTCATCATGTTATCATACTTTGTTATTAACAATGACAGCCCGGCTAACACAATAAAATAACAACTTAGAAGAATAATCCCCCATCCCCCACAGAACAGTGTATAGCACAGATGTGTGTAACTAGCTGAAATTAGTTGTGTTACAAAGCCAGATCATCTCCTAGCTGACATCTCATCAAGTTCAACAGATCTGCTGCTGCAACACTAAAGCATGACCTAGCAGTATTTAACAAAATACGTTGACACTGATACAATTATTCTACGCATTATTTCATTTTAGATCTAAATATTTTTGCTTCCGTTTCATGCTCTCTTTGTCTTGTTTTCTAGATCTTTTTTAAAAATCAGCTTAAGTGTTTTATGAATATGTTTGTGTGTGGGACACTTCTGTCCTGATAAACAACAGAATGAAAATAAGAATGCATTTTAAAGTGTTGGCAGTTTCCAGATTTAACCACAAGAAATTATTTTATTTTATTTAGCCTTTTGTCACTACAGTTAACAAAGTCAAAGAATATGAAAAACTGAAATGGTTGAAGATGTTCACCTTAACACCATAATGAAGACAGACAGTTCTGGTCCACTGAAGGAGTAAGGCCAGTCTTTCGTTTTCCATAAACATGTTCTTTTCTCCTGAATCTCGTCTTGCTGTAAAATAAATGTACAGAGATACTGGCACTCAGAAGGTGAAAAGTTCAAACTAATTAGCAGAGAAAATGAAACAAAATTAAAAAAGTAATCGAATGATTACTAAAAAAATGCAGTTTGAAAATACTAAGATGAAGAAAGAACAAATAAAAAATAGAAAAGGAACACACACAAACATACACACACACACTTGAGAACTGAAATTCAGTGTTTCTTATTTTATTTTGTTTTTAACATATCTTTTTTTCATTAATTTTTCTTATTTATTTTGAATAGAAATGTTATTACATGATACTTTTATTTGAGAAGCTGTTCATGCATTTTAAAAATAACAATGTGTGTCACAATGTGGTATTAGTCATGAGAAATGCAATATGCACATATCAAGTCATTTGATAAAGCTGTCTTTGGCTCTAGGTGGAGCAAGAAATAATCCCAACAATGCAATAGGGAGGATGTCTTTAAATTCAGTTAACAAATACCATTACATTATTTGTTGCAACAGGTGATACAGAACACGTATCATTGAATTTCTGTTCTGATAAAGGAACATGCAGCCTATCATTGTTAGGCATAATCCCAAAGGCTATAATCCATAGTGTAAAAAACCCCAAAGTTCTACATTTAACAGTAACATAAAGCTATTTCTATTTTCAAGGGTAAAAAAAATGTTCAGGTTTTGGATTCTGGGGATTTGCTAATTTACCAATGTTCTCTTGATTGATGTGCAGCAGTTTCTGCATGCTGATCTTAATTCTTAGGCTGCGTTCCAGGTATTTTATTTCTTCAATGAGCTCTTCTTTGTTAATCAGAATGTCCACCTAAATAGGATTTTAAAAAAAATAATTTTTTACAACATCATTTTAGAATATATATACAATTCGCTTGTTGATGGATGACAAAGTAAATAAAATTGTTTTGCAGCTTTGGCTATTTGTAATGGTTGAACTTCCATTTTGATACAAGTTCAGCATCAGTAAATTACTCATGTTATTTGTCTAATGACAGCTTGAGTGTTGATAGTGAATAATTACCAATATTTAAGCTATGGTTTTGGGGCCCAGTAGATACATTTTTAAAGATACAGAGATATTAGTATTATTTGGAAAATTAAAAACAAAATTTAATGTCAAGAAAGACCATCCCTTTAGTCAGTTTTGGTGTACAGGAAACCAGATGGGTCCTTTTTTGTAAGTTAATGACATTTAAAATTCATAGTCTACATTTCCATGACAACAATGTACCATTTCAAAGTGTTGCCATGGGAATCTAGAATCTGAGTTGGACAAAAATAATTCAGAGACTTAGTTTCCCTGGCAACAATTGACAGTGCATGTGAGCCAATATATACTCTATATTTTTTTATATTTATATTTTGTAACAAATAGCTAGTTAACGTCATAACTATTTTTGAGGGCAATAACTTAAGCAATATAAATATTCTAAATCTGAGGGCAAACAGAATAACTTAGTTACACAACACAAATATTCTTTATTTTTGTAACAAATGGCTAGTTATATATATATATATATATATTCTAATACATATATATATATTATAAAAAGAAAAGAAAGAAATGAAAGTAAGAACACTGTACCTGGAAATGAAAGATGATATACCACAGTAACTTCAGTGTTTTTTCTCGATGTCCGTCAACTACGTCACGAGCAGTTACCTGTCCTCCTGAAAGTAAAAAAAAAAAAAAAAGATTATAATTTAAAAGTAAAAAAAAAAAAAAAAAGCTTTAAATGATACCAGAACCAGATGAATAGAAGATTACCACTACGTTATTTCTTTATTAGAATCTTGAAGCTAACTATAGGCAATGAAAGTTGAGTTTAAGGATTCTTAAACAAAATTTAATCTAAATTAGGTCTGAAATGAACATTTGTACACAAACTCACACACACATTCAGTTTAGTATCTTTATATTTTGCATAGTTTACGATTCATGGGTGAAATATATTAAAGATAAAACTGCTTGTCGCTGTTCATCATTTACCTCAGCTGCAAAATTAGCAACTTTTATTAGATATATTTTAAGCACAGTACATAGCAGTTTATAGAGTACAGACACACACACTCTTATAAAGATGCCTATATTTAACATTATTTTTTGTAGGTTTTCATCCAATTCAAATGGTTAAAAACCATAACCAACAGCTGCTAGATATTTTTCATTGGTGAAGAAAACTATTTTTGATTAGTTTATTCTCCAAAATGAGTTTCAAAAAAAACCACCAAAAAAAACCACAAAGCTTTCTCAGTATTAATAATTTATTTTAGAGGTTGTGTTACAGTATTTCCCACTGTCAGGTGCAAGTTTGTAATGTTTTCAGTCTGTGGAGTGTATACCCGGATTTGTTTACTGAAGGCTCATCTAAAGCGCAAAAAGCTATTGAAGTGATAATTATCTGCTAACGATGTTTGCATGCTTGACTCTTGACCATATATATTTTTTTTTACTTCTCTATTAAATTACTTCAGTCGTTTTTAACAAAACACTGTATATTTTTTTTTTTTTTTTTAATGGTTTAACTGGTTCTTATTATCTGATTCCCCATCACTTGTTTGTTTTTGTTTTTTTTGTTTATTTCAGCATGTAGGCATTTGTGTACCAGAGGTGATGGAATGATCGGATCAGGAAAAAAGATCTGAAGGTCAGTCAGTCAGATCCTTGCACTAATTTTAACTCTATTTCTGTGCAGACACGAGTTTAGGAATTAACCACTGTAGCTGGAAAACAGACATAATTTAGAAAATTGTGCAGAAAGAAAAAATGATCACCATTCTTTAATTACCTTCGACCTGTGCCATGTCGAGTCCTCGCTCAGACAGTGTTTTGAACACCATGTTTACGTTGTGCAGCTTCTGCAGTCTGCTGATAGCTGGACCACGCAACTGATTCATTAGATTCCATTCTCCAATCAGAAATTCTAAAACTCGCCTTAAAATAAAATGTTACAAATAATAAACCAAAATAAAATAAAATTTTACAAATATGAAACAAAAAATGAAATAAAATGTTATAAATTGTAAAAAAAAAAAAAAGCAAACAAATGAACACACAGCTACACACACAGTGAAACTTTCATACCCTAGCAAACAAGCTGGGTACATATGTACAGAATTTAATTTTCACAATTATATTTTATTACTTAAAAATAATATTGTTCAGCTGGAGATATTTTATTCAGCAGGCACATGAAAAAAAAAAAAAAAATGTATATAATAATAATAAATAAATAAATAAATAATCAAAAATTAAAACAAATTAATGAAATTAATTAAAGAATCAAAATACTTCAATAATCTTTCTTATTTCTTTTACCTAGAAACTACTATGTTTTATTAACAGACTTTTTTCTTTATTTACTTTTCTTTTTTTTCTTTCTTTTACTACACTTTGGGTTCTTAGAAAGTTAAGTTTTGGTTCTGTTGTCCTACCCGATACAAAAATAAAAATAAAAAGGCAACACCTCAAAAAAATTAAGAATAAATTTGTTTTAATAAAATTATATTTTATACAAGACTATCTTTTTCACCTTCCAGAGATTAACAAATTCTGTTACAAAATCAACAAACATTACATTTAATTTACAACCATTGAAATCCATCATGGAGATTTTCAGTGCTATATTTTGTTACAGAATAATCAATTTTAAAAACAACAACATTGTCATTACAGGGGAAACTGTTTTAGACAATCAGGTTTGTAATTTTAAAGTATTATTATTATTATTTCATTATTATTATTATTTTGAAAAAATAAATAAATATTTAAAAAATTATATCTTAAACACTATCTATTTCAACTTCCAGTGATTATAAAAAACAAACATACATTAATCGAAATCCGTCACGGAGGTCAACGCCAAGATTTGTTACGGAATAATCAAACTCGTCCATGGCTGTCTGGATGTGGGTGACGGTGTAGCCGAGGTATGACAGATGTCTTGTAATGTCCCCTTCACCACTTAGATAGTCCCGTGAAAAACACACAAGCAAATCTTTACTGGCCTATATGAAAAAAAAAAAAAAAAAAAAAATTAATAAATAAAAGATAGAAATGCAAATATCATTATAAAAGTAAACTAAAAAATAATTAAAAAAAAAAAAAAAAAAGCCTCAATGGATTGAACAGAAACCCTCTGCCTCCAAACAAATAAATAATAGAATTAAAAAAATCACAATATTTGAATTTAGGTGGGATTTATAGTTTTGCTATAAGAAAGTTACAAAAGAATTTTCATAACAATCATAACAAATAAATAATGAAATAAAAACAGAAAATAATGCAAGAAAATTAGAATACAGATTTATGAACTAGAAAATAAATATAAAAAAAAAAGAGAAAACCAAAAAGCTTTAACTTTTTATTGTTGTTTTCATCTAATTTTATGGAAGATGAAAATTTGGTTTCTTACCTTAATATCAGCATCTTTGCAGAAGAGGCAAGGATCATGATCAATAAGTCTCGAAGTTTTAGCACGATCAAGGAAAAACACAACCATCAAAAATTTCTTCAGTGTATGCTGAGCCACTGCCTCAGCATAACCTAAAATTAGAAAACAAGATGAACATTTGATTTAGAAATATTAAAATCTAAAACAACCTGAAACAAAAAAACAAAAAAACAACTAACAACATATACACCACTGTAGATAAGCTAACTACTTTTCATTAAGAAATAATAATAATAATAATACTTTAATTGTGGATGGTATTATTACTTATTAATAAGAGCTATATGTAAATATTAATTTACATAATCTTCAGTAACAATTAAATTATAAAGTGATATCAGCATTGTTTTAATACTAACAGTGACACTCACTCACACACACACACACACATTTCTGCTTAAGTTAGTTTAATAATATGATTAACTCCTGTTTATGGAAATGCCAATTTATTTCAGTTTTAACTGTCTACTCAGTCTTTCAAGTATAATATTATTGACTTTACAGCATTCATTCTCTTCAGGTTTTGCACTCAGCGAATATTTAACTGTTATGAAAATTAGACATGGAGTTTTAACCAAGGGAAAAAGGTAAACATGAAAGAAAATCAAATATATTAATAAATGTTACAGAGATAAAGCTTACCATCTCTGTAGAGATGAGGCACTGTAGGGTGGGAAAACTGCCTGGCTATGTCTGGACTGTCAACTAGTCTGTACAGAATGAATCTGGACATACCAACAACATCTGTATTTGACTGTAATGGTAACACTTCCCCAAACACAGTCTGAAAAAAAAATAAAATAAATAAATTTGTAGCCGTTGAATTTATTTTAGTATTAAAAAATATCCTCAAGTGTTTGATAATCTTGCAATAAATTGATAATTATTATATGTGTGTATGTAGCTAAACAGGTATATATGTATGTATGAAGGCAGGTATGTGTGTCTGCATACATGTGCTTTTGCTTTTTCTGTACGTTATTCACAAAGAGATTTCTGTTAATAACAAAACTATTTTGAAGAATGTAAAATGTTCACATCACCATTGTACATTTCAAAACAAAGCTACATCTGACACCTTACCTCCAAACCAATTCTCAGCCATAGAGGATTGTAGCAAAGCAGCATGTCCAAGATTCGCTGTTTTATTCCTGAAAATGAGCAACAGGACAAACCTCCCAGTTTTATTGCATGATATGATATCAAGTAAGAACAGTAATATTAATATAATCCTAATTGATAATAATCAGTTTTAAGAATTAAACATTAAAGGTAATGTTGTATTAAACTGACACAAACATTATAGTATTTAAATCAACAGAACAGGTGTGGATGTCATTTAATTAATTTCTTTAATAAATACATGCAGTGAGTTCAAATAAATGTGTCCTCTTCATCAGTGTTAAAGATCTTTTTAAAAAAGACACAACAATAATTCTGTCATATAATACTAAATGACCACTAAGAAGACTACAAAATAATAATAATAATAATAATTATACATATATAGATAAGAACACATAAAATACTGTATTTTCTATGGTCTAACTGCAGTTTTAATCAATCTGTAAATTTGTAAAATACACTGAAAACAGCTTCCACAAACAACTAATAACTAAAGAACAAAATTGCCCGACACTGATGATTTATGGCAGTGGTTTCAGTTATAACCAACACTTGAACAAAGGCAAGAAAAATATTCCGAAACCTACCAATGTCTGCATGGAGCATTCTGTCTTTCCTGACAGCCAAACCAAGCCTCTCTACTTCTCAACCTCAATCTTGAGAATGACAGTAACGATTTCTTCTGACTGGTATAAACGACATGCAGCTCGTCTTAGCCGATTGAGCCTACGTCTAGCTGCATAGGCCCTAAAAGACAGGACCTCTTTTGTTGGCGCCCTGCAGCTTCCATCTTTGTTTCCACTGACAGCAATAGATCCAACATCAACTGGAAAAAATACCATATTTTTACATGTTTAAAATTTCAAATTTAATAAAACATCATTCTTTAACCAAGTTTGAGTCTTCTTATGTTGTATGGATAGCTTAAATGCATATATATGCTTCCAAGAATTTTTGAAATGTACCTTCTTCAAAAGAATCTTTACTAATAGTAACATTTGCCAATAAAAGAAACAAATGAAAATGTAACAAACTTTATTTTATCGTTTTGCGTGTGTATATGTGTGAGCATGTAAATGTGCATTTTATATTTATATTTATATTAACCATCTGATAGTATTATACTGAAGATACAATAACTTTACAATGACTTGCTTGGACCACCAGTTTCTTTGTTTTCTTTTGAAGATCTTTTGTTCTTTTTAAAAAACATTTTGATGATTTTTTTTTATTCCTTACAGAAATAATACAGTAACACAGAACTGTCTATTTGTATAAATATACAAAGATACACTGTAACAATACCTTTAGTCTTGCTGAGACTGTAGTTGTATTCATCAGCTGGTGTCAGAATGAAGTTGAGCCATTTGACAAAACCTCGGTCCTGTTTGTCTTTCCAGCGCTCATCATAGTAAATGTTCTTGGCAGCAAAGGGCATTGGGTGTTTTGGCATCATGCCTGCAGGAGAAAATAATCATTACATATTGCCAAACAAGGCACTGAAAACCTAAATCTTCTTTTAATAAAGGATTGAAAAAAAAAAAAAAAAAAAAAAAAAGTAAAATAATGATTACACATTGTTGAGCATGGCATGCAAAATTACATCTTTAAATTAATGATTTTTTTTAAAAAATTATTAAAAATTAAAAAATCTATAATCTGGTAATTGTTTGATAAAGAAATTTATGAGATTGCAAATCTAACCAAACACACCCATTTTATAAACTAAAGTATAAACTAATGACAAAGTTTCATTATTTTATATTCATTTTATGTTAGTTGTTACTCTTTTTTTAAATTAAAAATTCTAGATAGTAAAAGCATGGCCATATTTTTCTTTCTAAAGATATTAGAAAAATAAGACATGAAAATTGGCAACATTTATTTTTATAAGTAACATATAAACAATAAAAGGCAAATATTTTATTTATTTATTACATAACTTTCTACTGTACATACCAGACTTTGACTTCTTTATGAGGATAAGTTTTGGCTGTGCAACTGCTAATGACTGTCGTTTCTTTTTTGCCGATGAAAGCTTCCACAAAAGACCTGAAATAAGATTTAATAATTCAATTTTCTGAATTGACTTAATAAAAATATATGTATTAGGCAAATAAATAAATAAATAAGATAAGATAAGATAAGATAAGATAAGATAGATAGGATAAGATAAGATAAAATAATTTTAAAAAAAGAAGAAGAAATAAATAAATAACATAATTAATAGATCAGATAATAAATCTAAATATTTTCATTTAAAGACAAAAAACAAAAACAAAATCGCCACCTAGTTACACATTAAACATACATTTTACCTTTCTCAATTAAACCAGAACACAGAGGATGATAAAATGCTTTAAAAAAAAGTTTTAATATAGTATTATATATACTAACCTTTACATATAATATGCTATACAAACTATTATATAGAGGCTGAACATGTTTACAAAATATTCTCCATTATAAAAAAATATAAACTAACCTTTCTTTTTACCAGTCTCAGATGAAGACTTCTCAAGTTTATTCTGCTTGGAAGATTGTCCTTCCACCACCTCATTTCTCACAGTTTTCTTCTGTACAGATTTAGGTGCTGCTGGTTTTAAATCACTCTTCCTTTTCCTGAAGTCTGAGGTGTCTGACTTCATGAAACTTCGGCTGCCTTTCGTAGTATTAAGTAAATTTCTACTTTCACATTCTGATGTAAGTGAACTGGAAACAAAAGCAGTTTTATTGGACATATCTGCTGATATTTCAGAAGACCTACGTGAAGCCTTCATTTTCCTTCTCTTCGTCTCACTGTTGGGACTTGGTTTTGAGATATTGTTGCTGTGACTTTTAGATAAACACCTTAAAGTCTGCTTTTCAGAATTCACTAATGTCAGTGACTCAGTAAATTCTGAAGCAGTATTCTGGACAGTTCCGCTTTCATTAAAATTAATAGCAGGATCAGTTATCAGTGAAACACATGGAGGTGTCACAATTATGCAAGGGTTGGAATCAATTCTTGTTGACTCAAAAACCTGATTCTCCTCCTTATTAGGCAACTGAGAGTCCTCCAAAGGGGTGAGAATTGGTGTGTTGTTTATTTCTGCATCTAATCCAACAGTGAACGATGGCTGATCATGGGTTTCTCTGTCAGACAGTGCTGGAAAAAGTCTTCTCCCACTAGCATTTGGATTCAGCAGCTTTGGTTTACTAATAACATGAGTGGATCTTCGGCTGTGTTCAAGAACAGGACTGCTGGGTAGAGTCTGAGATGAGGAGGTAAAAACTGGTGAAACAATATCAGTCAGTTTGGAATGTTGTGTAGAACCCCTTCTGTTAGAGCCAGAATAGCAAATATCTTCTTTGTCAAGCATTTTTGTACATGTAACCTCGTTGATGACCTGTCCAAACTTCTTAGTTTCTGAGGCAGAGAGACAGTATGTTTTTCCTTCAAGATCAGAGCTGGTCTTTTCCACAGATTTTACACAATGATGTTCTTCTCCAGACGTCATCAGTTCTGCCTTTTGAAATAATTCCTTCTGGATTGTTCTGTTGTATGCCTGAAGTAAGGCATCTGATGTTCTCAGTTTTGTTATAGTATGTGTATTCACTGTTGTAACAGGAGAGTCTGGCAAAGTCTGGGGTGATCCTATGTCAACAAATGGACAGCAGCTGGGAGATTCACCAGAGATCACATTCTTTATTATGGTCACAGTTTCAGAAAGTACTTTTGGAACTGCAGGACTTTCCTTGTTCCCTGTTTCCACATTATCAAGCTGATCAGCAAACAGTCTTTTCACTGAAGTAACCTTGCCATCAGCTGTTGTAATAGAAAATGCTTTTGTCACTTCTGGACTGTCTGCTACCTTCAATTCTGGTGTGTCCATACAATTATTTGTGGTATAATGTTCTTTTGGTGACATTTCAGGACTCTGAATATTACTATGTTTCTTTTTGGTGACTGTTTCAGATCCTGAAAGATTCAAGGGAGCTTTGTGTTTCATTTTGATTACAGTATCTGAACCAGAAAGATTTAGAATATCTTTTTGTTTTAATTTACTGACTGTTTCAGAACCAGACTTATTGGCCTTTGGTGTTGTTGCAAGACTATCAGCAGCATCTAACTCATTTGGAAGGATGTCTTTGCCTTCTTGCTGTGCTTTCTTTACACCTTTAACTCCTGCTTTATGTATGTTAGTGTATTTCTGAGTTCTTGACAGTGTTCTGTTCTTTGTTTGCTTCTGCTCTTTGCCTTTGACATTTTTCACAAGATATGTTGTTCGTCTGGGACTCTGGACATCTGAAATTTTTGCAAATCGTTGTTCTTTTCTGAGAATACTCCTAGAAAGTGATTTTGGTTTTCCTCCAGTTTTAGCCTTAGCTTGAAACAAAGAAAAGGTGGATCTCAGTGTGCATTCAGATGGACAGAAAATGTTAATAACTTCTTCTGTGGAATTTATCACTCGTTCATCACGTTTATTGTTCTGACCTATCAAACTTGTACGCACAGTGGAAAGCTGCTTCAACATCACATTATGAGGAATGGAGTCATTCAGGAGTGATGACGGACTGGGAATCTCAGACCCATACCTGCTTGCTCGCCCATCTTTTGAAGCAATGCTAGCATTCAGATCCTCCAGAAAAGAATTTGGGCTGACGATGACCTTCGCAAACCTGTCTTCAGGTGGAACATACAGCTGTGATGATTCAACATTACCAACAGCATTGGATTTTACACAGAGGGAGTCATTCAGAAAACTTTCAGGTGAAATGTATTTCTTCACATCCCAATTGTTTTGATTGTCCAGATTTTCAGTATCATTATAAGGTGTTGTTATTCCATTTTCTTCCACTTTGCAAGCTGATGCTGTATCTTTTATTGGAGTGTCAAATGACAGTTTTGGACCAGATTCACAGAGTTCTGAAAAGTTATTCCCCTGTTTTCCGACTTCACCATTAATACAAATCTCAGTCTGTGGAGATGTCTGCCTAACAGCAGAGTACGAATCAAAAATATAGTTATCATCTGGTGCATGTGCTATTGGACTGACACTGGTCAGAAGTGATGGTGAACAGCCTAGGTCAGACATTTTTACTGATCGACACATTTCTGCCCCCACTGGCTTTGAAATAACAGTGGATTCCAGTGTCGGGGGTGAAAAAGCAGCATCTTTTTCGCGATATTTATTTGCCTGATCATGATTTTTGGACAAAGGCTCTCTTTCTTGTTTCCATCTAGGCTTTTCTGATGAATCCTGTGGACTGTAGTTATCCCGGATGCATGCTAACCCAGGTGTGTGCAGGATGGAGAAAGGTCGTTTCACTTTAGTTCCCAAAATTCCTTTTCTCTGAGGCTGAAAACAGTCAACAGTTTGTTTTATAAGATTTCAAATTTTATTTTTATTTACTCATATTAAATGTTATTAAAACCATCTGATGGCACTGAACTGTTCTTACGCTGACTGTTCTGAAATTGCTTTAACAAAAGGAAGGTTGACCGTGGAGTGTGATTCTATTAAGTCAAGGCATTTATTAAAACTAAAACTTTTTATTATTATGATTTTTCAATAATTTCTCTAATTATAGTCCAATGAAATAATTTCTTTTAAATACTTTAGTTAAACTTGTGATAAAATACAAAATCAATGATAAATGTATATCAAATTCGAATCAGAAATCTGCATGAGCATGAGCAAGCATTTTAAAACATGTTCATAATAATCAGGTCCAGTTTTGACAATTAAAGAAGCTCAAAAATGTTATGTCAATAGCATCATCAGTTTTGTGCATATACCTTTTTTCAGTTATGGTTATTACTGACAATGATAACAAAGATAAAACTTACCCCTTTTCGAATTTGCTTTTCAGGTTCTGCTGAACCCAACAGGAAAGCTTGCAATCGATAAAGACCATCAACTTTGAAAAGCAACATTTCTCTACAGCGTCCACTTTCCTCAGGACTCCAGGTGATAGTAATAATTTCAGAATCATCTGGTCCAACCAATAGTTTGGTTTCATCGACAAAAAATTTCTTTTTGTAAGGAAATTTTTCAATGACGACTTCTTGTTCATAGTCGTGTGGGTTTTTCAATACTAAATGTCTTGTTCGCGAATTTTTTACTCTAACTTTTCCAAACTCAATGTGTGGAGGATTGGTGAAGTGGGTTAATAATAACGTTTCCATCTCCTCAGACTTTCTTTTATTTTTAGAATTTCCAGACCCTGGAGACCGACGTTTCTTTTTTTCTACAGCAATTTCCAATTTCGTCGATCTTGGTGTGTCAAACCAAGACTTTCTACCACTCTTACGAACAGGAGATTCGTTTTCTTTCTGTTCATCGCTGTTTTCTGTTAACATATTCCACATATTCTGAATCTGGAACATATCTGCAGCCATCGTGAATTTCTTAACAAAAATTGTCTAAATTCTAAGTGACAAGTCGCCGACTAAGACTAAATCTAAGAGTTATTTAAAATAAAATAAAATAAAAATAATAATAATAATTATAATAATTATAATAAAAATAAAAATAAAAATAAAAAATTATTTAGTTAAAATTTTGTTTATACAAGTGTCAAATGTTAAAACATCAATATCGTGGCACGAAAATTCGAACCAAGTTCCAAATACTTTAAAATACGTGATAAATATTAATATTTTGAAGTCAAGCATACAAAAAGTAAATACTTGAAATCTGCACGACCATCAGCGTCCTCCATATTGTATTCGAATTTCGAACTATTTCTCTCCTTCCAATCACAAAATTGTTTGGTTTTTGAGCCAGCCAATCAAAATTATGTTTTCTTCTGCGAAAGAAAACATCACATGGATGTCAGGTGGTTCAGTCACGTGACTTGATCATATGGCCTCAAAATGGTGTTAACTTATTTTTGTACTGTAATCTCATTTGCATGTGTATACAGTTGCCGATTAGGCGGATTTTTGTGAGATCGGATTATCGCAAGTTACCACATACAACATGGATGTAAGTAAATTTTATACCAGGTTATTACAGAAACTGAAATTGCATGTATACTACATGACATATTTATTTATTTGCATTTAAATTATTTTTATCATCTTATAATTATATATTTATGTGCAAGACATAAAAATAAAAATAAATAAATAAATAAATAAAATAAATAAATAATTATAATAAAATTAAATTAATGATTTTAATTTAAAACTGCATTAACAAATAAAACGATTGACAATTAATTTTTTTTTTTTTTATTTAAACTTTTAGTTCTATTTTTTTTTTTTTTTGTATAAATGCGTAAGATTAAAATAATAATAAAAAAGAAAACTTTAATGTCATATTATTTGATCCTTTACATTTAATAACACACAGATTGTTACATTTATATAATAAAGAAAGAAAGTAAAAGGTTTATTATTATTATTATTATTTTTAAATCTGTAATTGAAGAAGATTCAGGTATTTCATCATTCACATAATGCGGCACTGTTGGTCTTCATGGCAAAAGGCCGCTCTAGAAACGGTACCTCCAGTAGTACCAGTAAAAACAAATGAAGATCCAGTTTTGTGTTGACAAACAGGGTTTCAGTTGTTATAATCATTACCACTTCTTTTGAACTGAGATTAATAATAAAAAAGAAATAATAATAATTAATAATAATAGCAACGATAACAATAACAATAGCAACAATAACAATAACAATAACAATAACAATAACAACAATAACAACGACAATAATAAAAATAAAAAAGTTCAGTTATGCAGTATTCAAAATTTTCAGGATTAGAACACAAATAGTCTATGGGATTTATTTCCAAAGAAAACATTCATTTAAACTTACATTCATTACAAATTAAATTAGTTGTTCATGTGCATAATTATATAATAATGTTTGTGTCTGTGTAATGTTAAATTTTCATAATTGTCTATTTTCTGATATTAGATTAAAATATATATATTTTTTTTTTAATACAGTAGACTGAGTAGTATAATTGCTAAATCAACCATGTGCAACTATTCGTTTGAGAAGCGGGCTGAAATAAGAAATGGGGCCCGTCATCAGGAGGGCTGCATTGCTAATAAATATTATTTTCTTCATTAAATTAGGCGTGTCATGCAGAAAGACCCAAACGCTGAAGCCTGCCCATGACTGTGCTAAATGGTTGCTTACGAAAATCTTTTAAATTTTTACTTTTTTTTCTCTTTCAGATTTATTTCTTTACAACAGTTCAAATGAAGAACTTTCTTTTTAAGGATCTTAATATCAAGAATGTTTCTGGTAAGAACTGAAACTTTAATAATTAGCAAATCATTACAGTATTCATATCCAGTTCACAAACACATCATCTGTATGATTGTTAATAAACTTGGCTGATGCTAGAATTCATTATGTCAAATGTTTTTCTCTTTTTTTGTTGTTGTTTTTTCCATATTGTTTATAATATGTAAAATTTGTCATTTCATAAATTTTGTGTATTTATAAATGTGGCACAAGTAATTACATACATAATGTTTTTTGTTAATTTTATAAAACAATATATATTTTTAACAAAAATTGGGTTTCTTTTATTTACTTCTTCTTGTTTTGTTTTATTTTATCTTGTGATAGTATGATATTCATAAAATTTGCTGGTACCTGTTATTTTAGTAAATTAAAAATTAACACATATAAAATATTCGGACATTTTGCTCTTGGTACAGTGTTTTTTTTTTATTGTTATTAAACATAGAGAGTTAAATAATATTCTGACCACTATTGTAAAAGTTACATTTATAATGTCAAAAATAATTATGAATGTCTGTTAATGTCATTTATCCATAATATTCTTTATAATGCATTTAATTCAGATTAATATATTCATGTTTTAAATTCACTTCTTTTCTTTTTTTTTTTCCTTCTGTCTTATATATATAATCAGTGAACTTACAAACACACCACTAAATTAAATTAACTTTTGAACACTGTAAATTAATTTTTACTCAACATGTTTACATAATATACACAACACCTGATGTTTACAGAGCATTTTATAATTTACTTGTAAGGTCTCACATCGGACATGATAGATTTAAGAATTAATCTTCTTAGTGTGTGCTTCGGGCAGTTTTCAAGTCTAATCAGTGTTTAATGGCTGTCGCATTAACAGCCAGGTCACTAGCTTATCCCCTACTTATGATATTTGCAACTAAGATTCACCATAACATCCATCCATCACAACATTGGGAAAAAAATAAAGAAGAAATAAATACAAAATTGAGAGAGAAAGATAAATTGTATATCCATCTATATAATAAACTAGGAAAAAAAAAAAAAATATTCATAATAATAAAAAATAAAAAAAAAAAAATAAAAAAAATAAAAAAAAAATAAAATAAAATAAAATTAAATTAAATTAAATTAAATTAAATTAAATTAAATTAAATTAAATTAAATTAAATTAAATTAAATTAAAATAAAATAAATTAGAGAAAAAGATAAATCATTTGTTTATTTCAAATGCCTGCCAGAAATAAAACTAGAAAAACTAGTCCATCCTTTTTTTTTTTTTATTCATTCATTAATTTCCCTTTTCATTCATTCTTTCTTTCATTCTTTCTTTCATTCTATAAAGGACAAGTAACATATGTACTGTATGGCTGCAGTAATTACAATATTATTTTCATAGTCGTGACATATCAAATTTAGCTCACAAGTTATTTCCTTAAGGTTAATTGACCACCAGCAGAATATTATTTACAGGTGAATGTTTACAGCAAATACAATATGTAGTTAATTTTGTGCAAGTGTGTGTGCACGTGTGTGTGTGTATGAATGTTATGTCTTCATGGTGTGTATGTGTGTCTATGTGTGTGTTTCAAACATTTACAGTTATATGCTTGTGCATTTGTCTAGATATCTATATAAATGCATGTGTGTGCAGGTTTTCTGTTTGTGTATATGGTTTGTAGGCATAACTCTATTTGTGTATATGCCTGGTGAATGTGTGTGTGCACATTGTTTGATTATATAAATCCATTTTTTTTGTAAGTCCACTCATATTTGTATTATATATGTTCACACACACACACACACACCAACACACATATATATATATGTGTGTGTGTGTGTGTGTGTGTGTGTGTGTGTGTGTTTGTGTGTGTGTGTTGATGAATATGTCTAAATTTACAATGCCTGAACAGGCTATATTTATAGGTCACGCATTTTTTGGATTGCCCCCAAAATTTTTGGTAGAAAAGATAATGATCATAATTTGAAAAGTCTTTCAAATATATTGTTTAGATAAATGTTAGTAGTATTAAAATGCTTTTTATTATTATTTTTTTCTCCATACAAAGTTTAAAATCATGTTGTATTATACTTGTTTTATGGTTTTTTAAGTTACTTGGAAACCTAAATAAATTTTCATATGGCAGCTGTTACTGATATATAACATAATACTTATACTGCAGGCATATCATTAGTGGCATAATCAGACATTAATATATCATTAAAGTGAAAATGTCAGTTGTATAATATTCGTGAAATCAATTTCAATTTGTGACAGAAATTAAATTATGTGTGATTAACATGGTGCATATGACCTAAATACATTTTGTATAAGTATCCAATTTATTATTTAACATTTAACTTAGTGTCCCAAACTTTTTTAATAATAAAGTTTGACAATGCAATACCACTGTTAGAGAAACTTTTGAAATACATTTTAATTTTTAATTTTTGTTTCCAGCTGGAGCTCAGATTTTTCATGATTTAGATGAATACATTTTATAAATAAAAAACAAATAATAAAAAAAGAAATAAAATTAAACCTTGATAATTTATTCAGAATGTATCATTAAAATTTTTTAAATTAAAACTAAAAAAAAAGCTGGAAAGGTTTCTGACAACAATTTCTAATAATTTAAAAAAAAAAAAAAAACTATTGAAATAATAATAATGATAATAAAATGTTTAAAAGTATATAGTAAAATGATTTTCTTTTCTTTTAAATGAAATAAAAACTACCTACTTAAACAAAAATGATTTTTTAAATTAAAACTAAAAAAAAAGCTGGAAAGGTTTCTGACAACAATTTCTAATAATTTAAAAAAAAAAAAAATACTATTGAAATAATAATAATGATAATAAAATGTTTAAAAGTATATAGTAAAATGATTTTCTTTTCTTTTAAATGAAATAAAACCTACCTACTTAAACAAAAATGATTTTTTAGTAAGAAGAAGAAGAAAAACAAATAAATTAAATATAATAAATTGAAATGAAATAACATAAAACATAATTTGAAACCCACAAGCAAAAAAAAAATCAATATTAACAAAATGCTGAGTCAGCCATTTTTATTTTCATAAGTGTCCCAGCAGTTCTTGTTTTTTCTCTCAGTCTTTCTGTTTGTCTTTCCTAATCTGAGTATTTCCCTGCTTCCTGCTGTTATTTGTCAAAGGTTCACACAGAGATAATCATGCCACAGCTTCCATTTGTCTTGTATCCATACAGGGAAGCTTAAAAAAAAAAAAAAAAAAAAAAAAAAAAAACACCAGTATGATGTGACATAGTGTGTCTGTTTGTGAATATCATGTCCTTTTCAGAGACATCATCTGATTAAAAGTCTCCATGTAATCTAAAACGTTTAATGCACAGTCATCATCATGTGGTAAAACCTTTATTGTAAATGTCATCACGATTTTAAAACCTAGACACTAGTCCTGTGATAAATTAGCTTAGGTGAAAAATTTTGATCTATAAATTTTGTCAAATCATGGTCACACAATGACTCTACAGATTGTGGAGTTCACTGAAGTTATGTTAAATAGGTTTTCATTGTTTATTTTTTCTGATGCAACTTCTAGAATGATGACATTTATAGATGTTAGTTACCTGGAAGGGTTGTGAAGTATATAAAATATTCATTATTTATTACTGATATTATTTATTTTATTTTTTAATGTAATTGTTAAAAAAAAAAAAAAAAAATTAAAGTTACAATTGAATGATATCAAAAAAAAAAAAAAAAAAAAAAAAATTAAATCCATGAATAAACATTTTCATAAATGGCTGATAAATATAATTAATTTACTTGTGGGGGAAAATATCCAAATATATATATTTTTTTTAAAATCATCTAACGGCCATTTTATGCCATGTGAAAAATAACACTATTTGTTTATTATGTATTTAGTTTGTTATTAGACACTGATTGCATGATAAATATTTATGAAACAGCTGCTGTTCAGTTCTGTAGGGAATTTAATCAGGTGTTGCTGTTGCTCTAACAATTACATTATTTACACTTGTCAACAAAGCATGTACCTGCATTTAAAAAAATGGAGCCGTGTACTTTCAAAACAATCACTCTCTGGATTTTTTTACTTTTAATCACTGGTGTTTTTTGATGAATTATATCTAATTAAAAAATGTTCACTGCAGAGCATCAAAAGTGTTAGGGGTTTATTAGCAGGCAAAACAATAAGAACAATTTGTAAACACATACCTGTATATAATTATATAAATTTGATATTGCAATACATTTTTCTAAAATAATAAAATACAGTTGAAACCTAAATGAACAAGCATATCTTGTCTTCATCCACACATCAATTGTAATTATAAAATTAACTGAACTTATTAATAAATAAAACATTTATAAACAACAGCATAAATTTAATTTTGTTAAAAAATATTTCTTTATTTTTCATATATTTAAATTTTTTTTACAAGGTTGACAAATATATAGCCAAGTTGCTTAATAATTTAGTGATGCCTAAGGCAAAGTTCTATATACCTTACATATTATGTCTACTCTGAGTGTTATTAATTAAAGTTGTCAGAAAAGATACTTTTTGAATATAAATTTAACTAGAGGTAAGTAAACCTAAGTACATACACACAGGAAACTGGTTTAACAATTAACTGTATACAATGGCCCTTATACACAGGTTTGTCTATATATATATATGTATATATATATAAATAAAATATATAAATATTTTGATATTTTTTTAAACATTTTTGAAAGTAGGTAAGGTTAGTTAAGTTTTATAATGGTAACATATGCAGTGTTGTTAGTGTTATTAAGAAAGAGTAAAAATATGAATTTATGGAATTAAAATGTATTACAACCCAAGACTTAATTTCCTGTATATATTACTTTGTTTATTCATTTATTTTTAAATTATTATAATTTTTATTATAGTATTAGTAATAGTAGTAGTTGTAGCGGAATAGTAGTAATAGTAATATCGTTGTATAGTAATAGTAGAAGTAGTAGCAGTTGTTGTAGCATAGTAATAGTAGTAACAGCATATTCAGATTTTCTGTGATAAACGGAATGACACACCATCACAGTTAATGAGTAAATTACCCTACATGTATGTAAAAATTAAACAAAATGTAATGCTAGGTTGATAGGAGATGGGAAAAATAATACAAAACCAGTTCATGAAGAAATTGCAGTGACCAGTGAGAATGAACCAAATTATAAATAAATAAATAAATAAATAAATAAATAAATAAACATTTATAATACTGTGGTCTAAGTTTCGATGAAGGTTGTGTATATCAAGATAGTTAGTTGTGTTTATACCCAGAGTTCTTCTTGGCCATGATTCACATTTGTTTTGTGTGTTATGTTGTTTACACCAAACTGAAGTTTTGTACAGTACGTGTATGTAAGCCCTGATAGCCAAGAGATTGTAAACAGATTATCCCCTCAAGAAAATACTGGAGTAAAAATTTCTGTCTGTCTGTTTCTTCCACTACCTCAGGATTAAACATTTTCTAGCCTCACCTATCTTGGGATTAAACCTGTTACTGATATGAAAATCGCACACAACAGCTAAGGGTAAAGTATATACACACATGAATTGTAGATTATACTCGCATTTATGATTTAATTGCATAAATTAATACATATTTTCATATATAGATGTAAACAGATACATACACACACGATACAAACATAAACAAATATAGTTAGAAATAAACATACTTCAGTATAAACATATACCCACATATATATATGTACATAATTGCAAATATATGCACATACGTACATGTATATATTGATATAAATACACACAGGAATTGGTATAATACATGAAACATAATGAGTGTATTTTATACATATTCACTGAATATATATGCATAAGAACTCAAACACACACACACACACACACACATACACACATATTTATATATATAGAAAGATACACACACACATTTTCCCTATTTCAGCAAATTTCTTTAACTAGTTTTCCAGGAATCATTTCTTAATATTTACTATTATTTTCCACAGGATGTACTAAGGATACATTATCTTTCAGAATTTTCATAAAGAAATTTCCTGTCTCAAATTCATTAATTAAAACTTGAGTGTGTAGAAGTAATGATGCTTCAGCCACGTTTCAATGTCATTGTCTTGTGGAGAGGGCTGCAGCCCAACTTTCATATGTGACTTACGGCATGTACAAAATTTTTAAATACTCTGTTGCATTTACAACACTACCGACAGCTGATATACACTGCAGCGCTTTGCATTTGAAGATACGTTTCATCAGTGTTAAGTGATATTAATGAGTTTTTGAAAATTAAGTAACGTTAAACCTTCAAATGAATATGAGATTTAATTGTTGTTGTTTGGTTTGTAAATTATGTAAGATAATTGGATGTGTCTGTGTATTTGTGAGTCAGTTTTTATCTGTGCCTGTATCTGTGTGTGTGTGTGTGTGTGTGTGTGTGTGTGTCTGTACCTGTGTCTCTGTGTGTGTGGGTGTGTGTGCATGAGAAATTGTATTGGTGAAAATGTACTTAATTAGTGTTAGTCATGTTGAGTATATCCAGCATCATTCTCAGCATGGCCAGTGACCTATTTCCCAATCCAACACAGTACTCTACAACCATGGTTTCCTGTCTGTGAAAGATGCCATGATGCTTTGGAGAAAATGTGTTTTTTCACACACACACACACACACACACACACACACACACACACAATACATGTAAGAATAATAAACTATCATCTAACAGTTAACAGTTAATCACTTTAAAAAAAATTCAGTGAACTCTGATGATATCAAAACATAACAAAAACTTTTTGGACTAGCATAAATATGTTACATTGCAAGTTTTGCTTATTTGACAATTTATTGTCAACAAAAGCTGGGTAAAAAAAAAAAAAAAAAAAAAAATGTGTTTGACTTAATTGAAAAGAAAAAATGTGAGACCAGGCCCAAGTTCATTGACCATAGAAAGATGTGTGATCTTTTCACCCACTTCATTGTCTGTTCCACCACACTGATTTTTATTTATTTATCTGTTTTCTAATATATAGGTTGTTTAGTGATTTTCTATATTTTTGTTTGTTTTTGCGTTTGTTCTTTTTTTTCACACACTATTTCTCTTTTTCTGACTTTTTCTTCTTCCTGATTTTAATACTAGTGTAATATTTCACACTATTTCTAAAATGTACATATATTCTCACATGACAAACACACACACAAACACACATACATCCATATACATACCTATATGTAAACACACCTCACCAAACACATTCACTCATATACTCAAACACAAACACTTATACACTCACATAAATACACAGACACACACTATCATACACACACATGCATAAACACAAACACAGGCACACACAGTATCACATACAGACATGCATAAACATAAACACTCACACATACACACTCTGAAGCATTATATCCTCTCTCTTTATCTCATTCTCACACAGACATGTACAAAACACACACACAAACAACCACCCTCATTCTAGCAGTGTTGTAATTAAAACAAAGCAAATAATAATCAATTTTAAAAATAGTTTTGATCATTTTGTTTGTTTTAATCATAGATCAAAAACAACAAAATTAAAGGATTCCCACGGACATGCTTCAGGCTACATTTTTTTTATCTTTTATTTTTATTTTTTGTATCAAATTTTTAGTATATAAAATTAGCCATCTATTGACGTCATGGGTAAAAGTCACTCACGTTCAAGTCTTTTTTTTCATTACAATCAGTGTTGAAATTGTGCTTTGTCAGCATTTATCAGAGATACACGACACTCATCATGTCTGTAATTTGATACTCAGGTTATTGCCTTGTTTTATCTGACTGCTTGTCTGTCTCTCTTGCCACTCTACTGTGCCTGTCTTATCAGTCTGTGATTTTATCTATGTCTGTCTTATATCTCACTACATTTTTCTGTGTTTATCTGTTATCTGCATCTATCGTATCTATTATTTGTAGCTATCTTATCAATATATTTGCTGTGTCTGTATCTGTGTCTATCTTATATATATGTATGTGTGTGTGTGTGTGTGTCTCTGTGTTTTCTGTATCTATCTTATATATATATATGTGTGTGTGTCTCTTGTCTCAAACTATCTTTGTTTTGATATATATATATATATTTTTTTTTTATCATTTCCCTGTTTAGGGACAGAAATAACATGATTATGAGCCTGTCTATGAGGGTTTAATTATACCAGTTAGAAAATCAGTGGTATATGTTACAGAGAATATGTATAAGCAGGTACTGTAGGAGAATTTAATTACAATGATAAAATAACAGATGATACAATTTCAAGGAACGTGTATAAAACAATTTACTGATTTTATTTCAGGGATGATTATATATCTGTTAATGTTTTCTTTCACACAATGATTATATGCTGTTTAAAAGTATTTTCCTAATAACTTGAAATGACCAGTGAAAAAAATAACAATGTGCTGGTCATCACGGATTTGAACAGTAAATCTACAGTCAAATCTTTTTACTTCAATATGTTATTCAAAACAACAGTTCACATGAAATATTTCAAGGCAAACTATACAGGAACACATAACCAAGCATTAAGTAATAGCTTAACAATACACATACAAAACTTTATTTCTTGTTTATCAACAGAACCTACTGCTTTATTTGAGATTGCTCAGATAGTGTTATTATTGTTATAGTTGTTACTAGTGTTCTTATTGTTGTTGCTGCTATTATTATAGTTGTTACTAGTGTTTTTATTATTATTAGTGTTGTTATTGTTGTTGTTTTCATCATTATTTTCATCATCCTCACCCTCATCATCATTATCATTATCACTGTCATCATAATCATTATCATCATTATTATTTTTATTTTCATCATCATCATTGTAGCTGTTTTTTTGTCATCATTATCATCATCATTATTATTTTAAACTAACATCTTCAGATTTGCAACACACACTCAAAACATTTCTTGCTGATCAGTACAAGAGCTTGTAAGATGAAGGAGGAAGAGGAGTTTGTTGTTTTCTTTTTCTTCCTTTAGTTAAAAAAAAAACCTCCCAAAAGAACACAATCTAAGGGAGATAAACAGCACTCAAGGTCTGTTTATTGAGTGACATGGCCAACCTTCAGCAAGATCACGTTTAACAATGTTTAATTAAACAGTTGGAGTGTTGTATAAATACTGCTTTCCTTTTAAGCTTGATGTACAGAATGTCATGTGATGTCAGTGTGTGTGTGTGTGTGTGTGTGTGTGTGTGTGTGTGTGTGTGTGTTTTTATTGCACAAGAACATCAACATTTTTTTTTATTATTTTAGTAGACTTAGTGAAGGTGATGAAAATTTAAAAATTTTAAATTTTGTTTTTGTTTTTTGTTTGTTTTATTTTGTTTTATTTATATTCATTTAAAAACAAACAAAAAAAAAAAAAATTATTTTGTTTTACATATTTATTTATTTATTTATTTATTTATATTTAATTATTATTACTGATTTTCAAAAATGTTTAACCTATAAATTAATTTTTTCAGTTAAGTTTTAATAATTTTATTCTGAATTAAATACATAGAGCAAAAGTAATTATAATTTCCTATTCATATCAGATCCTGCACTTTTGCAGTTTTCCTGGATGACTTGGCACTTTTAGCTGAGCTGTTTCAGGCTGCTTTTATTAACCCTTTGTCCCAGCTTTGCTGTTCTGCCAGCTATGTACAGTCAGTGTTCTAGTTGTTGGATATTGATACTGTAATCAGCTAATACTGCCAAAAGCAATTCTAAAGAAAACTATTGTTAGGAAATAGACTTACTGCACAGATAATGACATACATGTGTGTGTGTGTGTGTGTGTGTGTGTGTGTATATACAAAACACACGCACACACACAAACACATACACATATATTTTGCATACTGTTATATAAAAGTGGCCAACATTACAGTCTAGTATCAATAATAATAATAATAATAATAATAATAATAATAATAATAATAATAATAATAATAATAATATATTATCACTGCCAGAGAATGACTAAATGTAATATCTAGGTCAGTAGGTAATTATATTAATAATAACTGTGTTTATTATTAAAATAATACATCATTAATGAAATATTTCATTGTAATACGCCTTTTATTAGGAAAAAACCCATACATATATAATATATCAGTCATTGTATGTTATTGTTGAATATTGGATTTCTGCTATATTTTAATTTTTTATTTTTATAATTATTTTTCTTGGTGTTAATTTAAAACTGAGTGTGAGTATGTGTGTGGTGTGTGCATGTCTATGTATGTATGTATCTGTCTGTGTGTGTGTGTGTGTGTGTGTGTGTGTGTGTGTGTGTGTGTGTGTGTGTGTGTGTGTGTGTGCAGTCTTGTGTTCAGTAAATTTCACATCTCTCTTAGACATTAGTATTCATTTTGTTTAATTTTATTTCATGCAGGTCTTGTGGGAGCATGTTTTGTCGTGTTTTTCGCGACAGCCTTGTTTGAATCTCTGAAGCTGGTAAAGATGTACATTCAGCTCAAACTCAAACAGAACCCACTGACGTATGGACTGACAGACCACACGCTTGGAGACAGATCACAGCTGCTATCTGCAGTAAACCTGCAGAAAATTGCTTCAATAAGGTATCATAACAGCGTTAGAAATTAGTATGACTGACACAGTGTTACCTATTTTTTAATTATTACTTCTACAGGTACTGCTGATAGTGCTGTTGTAATCATTTTATTTATGATATAATAATAATCATAATAATAATAATAATAATAGTAATATGACAATAATAGAAATAGTAGTAGCATTAACAGTAGTAGTAGTTGTAGTAGTAGTAGAGTTAGTGGTAATAGTGTAAATTCAAGTAGAACAGAAGTTGTAGTAATAGTAGTAGTTTTAGTAGTAGTGGTAGTAGTAGTAGTAGTAGTAGTAGTGGTCGCAATAAGAATAATAATAGTATCAGCAGTAACAGTAACTTTACCTGAACATTATTAACAGGTGTAGTACAAATACATTATTTAATGTGTGTATGTATGTGTGTGTATATATATATTTTTGAAAATGATTACTGTAAAAATTGTTTTCTTACTGATCATACTGGATAGCTTATATTAACCACCTTGCATACAGTATATCAAGGTGTTGTGAACTCAGAAAACAGCATATATGGCAAACACTGATAACATTACCATAAAATCAACTCAAAAATATCCATCAAGTTTAACAGAAAGTGCTCAGAGCTGCCCGGGGAATATGCCAGACGTGCTATACCTTAGCTGAAACCACACCTTTTTTATTAAAATAATTGTTTATTAGAGACTTATGATGTTAAGATTATTATTTCTTTGACGTCATAAGTCTGTAAAGAACATTTCTGCCTTCTGTCCATTGCTTTTGTGCAGTTCGACTGTTCATTGCTGTTGTGTTTATTCTGTACTTCAGGTTGAAGTTTCACTTCTATGGCTGCATGATGCACATGATCTATCTCTTCTGTGCATACGTCATCATGTTGATATTCATGACTTACAGTGTCTGGCTCGGTCTTAGCATTGTTTTAGGTGAGTTGATGTAATACAGTTATACTGTTTATTTACATGGGGTGAAATAGATTCCAGGTTTATCTATGCTTGTCATATGTATTAATATGACATACAAAAAGTGTGACAGCTTCTTATATATATATATATATATATATATAGGTTTGGGAGGATGTTTTAGTGCACAGGTCTGCATGTGTTTGTATGGGGTTTTTTGTGGAGGGTTTGTTTTTTCTGTGTGTTTATGTATGTGTTTACTTATGTCTGTGTATGCATGCATGTGTTTCTGTTGTGTATTACTACATTTTAAAACAACTTTTTTAAAAATATTTTATATCTACCAGGTAGTGGTGCTGGTCATTTTATATTTGGAGCGATAGGTCATGAGCTTACTAAGAAATACACCAAGATGGCCTGTTCAGAAAAAAAGTCTACCTGCAGGAGTAAGACAGAGGTTAACAGTGACGAGGTTTCTACAGAGCCCTGTCACATGTGATGTTGGAAAAGTACAGTGAGAAAAATACAAACACCTTGCAGAATACAAAAGTGCTCTTTGTTATTGTTTAGTTTTATAGTAAGAAGTGTTATGGAAACAAAATGTTTTGAAATGAAGAACAAATTTATGTCTAAATGCTAGACGTTTTTTTTAAATTAAATTTGTTATAAGTGTGTTAAACTTTATTAAGGTTTAGGAAATAGTACGTTAAAATTTAATTTTGTACTGAAAAAGGATTTGATTATTTATAATTTGTTCTGTTTTTGTTTTGTTTGTTAATAATATAATTTGTATACTGTATATATTATATTTTTGTTTGTTCTAATAGTTTCAAAAACTAAAGTTTTAAAATAAATAATCAAACCACAGTGCTTATTTTAGCATATGTCATTTATAACTTGTTAATTTAAAAATGAAGGTCTAATTATCTTTTACATTATTGCCAACTGGTTTTTGTGTTGTTCAAAATACTCTTCTTTTTACACATACACACACATCTCTAACATATCAAATACTCTAACTTTTACAAATTATTTCACTTAATTCTTCCAGTAGATATTAAACATTTTGCTTATACCAATGTTTTTTTTAATTTAATATTGCTACTAATAAATATTAATATTTGTACCTGTATTGCTGTCCCTGCTGTTATGAGAACATTTAAATAGAATCTCTAAATCAGCTTGTTCCTCTAACTTAGGAACAGTTCAGAGAATTTTCTGTTATTAATTCACCAGATTCCAAGGCACAAGGGTTAAGCCTTTGCTGTTAAAACTGACAGTCACTTGGATCTAATCCCCTTATATATTTACACAACGACACACACACACACACACACACACACACACACACACACACACACATGTTGTAAATTACTTTTTTATACAATGTTTAAGTCTTTTCTTTTAAAAATCATTGGATCCTAGATCAAACCCCTGTTTCATCCCAAACCATTAATTAATTAGGGAGATGGGAAACTGCCTCATTGTCTACTGATTCTCTAACATACTAACATTAATACTCTCTTGATCATATTAATTATTTCATTATTACTAACACTTGCTTTGGGTAGATATAGTCATTCTGGATTGCGAGGCATTTGAAATGTTGTTGATCAAACACTCCAACTGTTATCACATTTATCACTATTAAATGGTTGTAGAAGTTATATTGGATCTCATTCGTCACAAACAGCACACGCTCACATGCACACATGCACGCACGCTTGCACACACACATACACAATTAAATAATAGTTATTTGTACAAAACAACTTCTTATGTTGCAAACAAACTTGCATATTTTATAAATTTCAAGTTGTAGTCAGAGATTTATTCTTGATGTTAATAATGTTAATATTTATTGCTTATTTAGAATGGTTATATATTATTGCTTGTTTAGAATGATTATATATTTTTAATTTTATTATTTATTTATTTATACTTATTTTTTGAAAGATGTACCTAGTCATAAAAGATATAAAAATTAAATTTATGAACAAATAACCCAAGCATGTTTTGTATTTATGCTGATTTTTGTTTTATTTATTTATATTAAAGTATTACAATCAAATAACAAGCTGCAGATTGAAATGATGTAATCTTATAAGACTTCAAGATAAAAGATTAATCTTTGTCTTCCATGGATCCTCACAACTGTGTTATTTTACTGTCATACTTTATTGTCAGCAAAGGTTACAAGTCCCTAATGAATAAAATAATAGCTCAGGAGTATACAAAATGCATTGAGGTTATTTGTTCTTATAACACAGATACACTTTAATTATCTCAAAGTTTTGTACTTATACATTTTATATTTTTAAGTGATTTTTTTTAAATTAAAAAAACATTGATGAATTTTGATAAAAATAAATACAAAGATTTGTCCATTTACATTTTTTTTTTTTAGGTTTTTGTGATATCTGATTTTATAAAAATTAATTTTTATATATGTATATATATATGTTATATTAGTTTGGAACAAAACTATATGGTATTTTTTATTTGAAATTCAAAGACAATGTTTTGATACTTGTTCTTTGATTTATTCAATTTCATATATGCCTATGAACTTTGTTCCAAACCAATATTACTAATATAATATATCAGTAATATAAAAGTTTTTAATGAACACGATGGTATAATGGTAAATGTTCTAGTCTTGTATTAATGTTCACTTGTTAAATCTTACAAAGACACATTTCTTAAAAAGGAATATGTATTTATGATTTTTTACAAAAGCAAAAGAATTAGTAACTTCTATAAAAAAAATTTTACATTGTGTCATGAATTTAATTGCTAAAATGTTTTATTATTTATTTATATCTTATTGTATTTTATTTTTTCTTCTTCTTCTTCTTATATATATACTGTTATTAAAACATTGCAAGAGAAATATTACACTAGAATTTAATGCTAGTCTATTATTCTAAAGTAAAAACATTTAAATATAGTTCATTTCTAATTAATGATTAAATGCCTCAAAATTATTTTAGGAAAATTTAATATGTTATTCAAGTCTTTAATTACCTCCGATTCATTTTTCAATAACATTGCGAGCTTAACCCAATGTACCAAAGAGCTATACAAGGAGATTGATTTAAAATGGCAGGTTTAATGACTATACATATTTTATTAATGTATACTAGTACTAACATTTCAAGTGCTAACTTACAAAGATTAACAAAAATACTCAAATGCTATTATATTATTATTATTTTAACAATTTATTTATTAATTTATTTTTGGTATTTGTAGTGGTATTTCTGACTTTTCATTGTAATCAGAATCAAAACTAAGAACAACAATATAAATAATAATAATAATAATAATTGTATGTACATTTTGTAATAACTTGTTCATTATATTTATAGTAATTTAAAATAAAAAACAGTGCATGAATTTGAATTTGAATTATATTCAGGATCAGTTGTGTGCAGTTAATGTAATTTTATTAAACCTTTCATAAATAGAATAAAAAAGATTTTGATGTAGTTTTTGAATTGTAATACGTATTTTAAATTTTTATTTATTTTCTTTTTACCAGAAAGTGAATGCAATGCTTTATAATACTGTTACAGCTAGTTTCATTGGATATTGTTTGAACCAATCAAAACCTTTAGATGTTTCTGCCATGCTCACATACATACTGGTTAATTCTTTGTTTTCTTGATTCAACATGTTAAATATAAGACAATTTAGATGGTGCTATTTATTTCTTTTTAAAAAAAAAGATTAATTATAGAAATTATTGTATTTTAATAATATATTGTTATATCATGTATAAGTGAGTGAATGAAAACAACAAAAATTAACCACAATATTTATTAGATGCAGCTTCATTTATATACCAACATGACATGCATTGAACTGTATTACTGTTATTACTGTATTAATATACTTTGTGTATAAATATCAAGGTTGTTTTAATTGATTTTAACAATTCAAATAACTTTTTTATGTAGCAAGTTTTTATTTATGAATTGATATTTAACCAGGTAACATTCCACTTTTTAAAATTTATTTTAAGTTATAGATCTTTTGCAAATAAAACCACTGTCTTGAAAGTACATAGGTATACACTGTATTGCTATTATTTCCAGTATTTTTAAAGACTAAATATTTTCTTGAGCAAATATTGAACAACATTCATATATATATAAACACATAATGATAACCTAATGAAAAAAAAAAATAGCCTTTCCCTTGTTAATTACTGAATGTAATTTTAAAATTTGTTTTAAATTATTACTTTAATGGGAATGATTTACAATTTTTTTTAATTAGAATGATTGAGAGTATAAGACATATAATGATGTCAGTCTGTTGAATGTTAATAGCTATTTCTTTTAATTTGTAAGGTGGAGATGGTAATTTATATGTTGTCTGTTTAAAATAATATCTTATGTAACATATAAGTATTATTATTATTATTATTATAAATTCAAAATATATATTAGTGTATCTATAATCATTATTAATATGTATTTGTAATCATATATACAATGTCACAATTATTATATATTGATGTAACAGTATATAAAATGTGATAATACAATTACATTAAACATAGATCAATATACATTTTACAAATATTAACATCACTTTTTGATTATTGTGTACAATTTATGAATTGTAACAAATACAATATAATTTTAATGAATGTATTGTCAGTACAAAGTAGTTTCATTAACAAATCCAACCTGATGTTATTTTCTTTTTAATAAAACTTTTGTGACATGCAATATTTATTTTCTATGTATATATATTTACATGCTTTCTTACTTAATAAACATCTATGCAAAGTATTTTCCATTTTTTGTTACACGTTTTTAATTTATTAACTTTGAACATTTTCATGCAAGTTTTATGAAGAATTAAAAAGTTCCATTCAGCTATTATTTCCCATGCTAAATCTGATCCATTGTGTGATATGTGCTTTTCTATCTATGGGAAAAAATTTATTTATATTCTTCTCTCTCAGTTTGATTGCTATAGTCATAATTACAGGATGTGAATTGAGTAGTAAAGGTGGTAATTAATCAGGGATCTAGTTGTAATATACCAAATGAATGTCATTTTAAGAACAAGAGAAATGCAACAGATACATTTTTTTTAAATGTTGTTTCTAAACATTTTGACCAATTTTTTTATATAAATTATATTAATTTTGTAAATCACTGCAAAGTTTAAGTATTGTAATGCAATCAGCAGATAATTATGTTAATGTTTTGCTGGTAAATTAAGATAAATTAGATGATTTTAATGTACAAAGTCATAAGGATTTACCATGATTGGGTTCAAGCTTCAAGTAGCTGTTTGATTAGGTTTTGCATATCCTCAGGTGTTTTATTTTTTTTATTTTTTTTTTATATGTATTTAGTTATTATTATTATTATTATTTATCTTAATACTATTGAGTAATGTTAATATTAACATTTTTATTTTTAAAAAAAGAAGAAAAAAGAAGCCAATCTCACATGAAAATGCAATTATTTCATTAAAGAAATCAGTAGTTTATTATTACCTTACAGATATTTGATCCATTTGAATTTCTTAAATGAGACTACAGCAGGGCTTCATAAGAAAAAAGTCTGACATGTTGATAATAGGTATCCAGTAATAGTCTGTGGTATATTAACAACAGAAATCCAGTAATAGTATTTGATATTTTTAACAAATCGAAATCATGTATCATCAGTCTAGTATTTTTAACAACAGAAATCCAGTAATAATCATACTTTATCACACTGTAAATTAAAACCTAATGAATATAACTAAGGATCTCCCTCATGTTCAAAATACAGTACTGGCAAACACCATTTCTTCACTGCAAAGGTTAGTCAGTGTTAAGCTGATTTAGATAATAAAGGTATAAAAACTATTCTCTTTGCCAATGTTATTAAATTTGTAAACTAAAGTTAAATCAAATTACAATAAATGTGAAAACTGCATTATCTTAAACAGCCCATTCCAAAAGTAAAAGAAAAGAAACAACAAATCAAAAATATTAATTTTGGATTTATTTTAATAGCGATCTGTAACAATAATGTATTCCAACTTTTGTTTTACAACACAGCATTCAGTTGTCAGACTATTTACATTTCTGGAATGCAAAATAAATTAACCTTTTATTAAAATCAAATTTTTTAAATTATGACAGTTTTATGCAACATAAAGACACTCTCCTATGCATTCATCTGAAATGAAGTTTGAACAATAATAATAATGATAATAATAATAATAATAATAATAATAATAATAAAAAAAAAATGATAATAACTGTATCACACACACACTCGTTCAAATAAAAGAAAAAACATTTTCTCATTCCAGCCAATGCTAAATGACTAGTTTTCAAAATGCTGTGCTGTGTCTTCCTGCCAAATACAATACTGTAAACTATGAAATTAATGCATGTATAAAATGAATCTCACAAGAAATGTTTGTATTAATTAATGCAGTTATAGTATTACTTTTTTTCTTCTGTTTAATTTTTCGGTTTAGTGCAATACTCATATTGATCAGTATATGATTTAACTGTTGTAGCTACAAGTCAAAAGTTTTCACTTACAGAAAAAAAACCCACTATTTCTTTGAGTAAGACAATTTAAATTATTTTCTTCACTATATTGTGTAATAGGTTTTGTTGTTGTTCTTACTGATAATTAGCTGCAAATGATAAGCAGACTTGGCATAGTGCTATTCCAAAGTCAAAACAATGAATTACTAGTACTAATTCTCAATACTCTTAAGCTGACTGGGTTACACTTATTCAGAGGAACCTTGTTAACTGATGACTTACTGCAACTTTTAACTCTATATAATTATGCAGGAAGCTCAAAATATGTGTGTATGTATTCCTTTTTACATAATGCTTGATTTGTTATGTGAATTAAACTCTTGTTCATAGGTTTATGTATTTCTCCACACTATTTATGTTATGCCTATTTAACAAACATAAATGCATTTATTACATTAGTTTCATGTTTTACAGTATCCCCAGATAATCAAAAACTACTTGCCCAGGCAGGTTTCCTCTGTCACGCAAAAGGTTTAAGTTTATCTATAGATACAGAACTGTAACAAATTTAACAAAAATAATATTAATAAAAATAATAATCAGTATCCAATAAACAATATAATACACTATTTACAGCATCTTTCACCAAAGGAATAATTAAAGAAAAAGAATCAATCAAATTATTACCATTATTATTTTTTTATTTTTTATTCTTTGACCCAAAGAGAAAATTAAACCCACTCAAAATTACCAAGCATGATATATGTAGTTTTTAATTATTACAAATGTAGTAAAAATAGAAACATGTAAAAGCTACTATATACATAAAAATAAAAATATAAAAGGCTGTACACATTTAATGCTTATTGTAATGCCAAGATGAATGCACCAATAGTTACTAATGACAATAAAAATGACTATGAAACAACAAAAGATCTATCAAATTACAATCTAGAGATACAACTATTTACAAGCATATTAAATGTTTACAACAGTTGTAATATTTTTATTATTTAAAGGCATAAAAAAAAAAAAAATGTTATTCTCTGTTATTACTCTTATTATTTTTAAATATATATATTTTTTATTTTTATTAAATATTATTTTTTTAAACTGGAATTTCTGCCATATTATTTTGGCAATGGAAATGAAATTCTTGATGAAAACAAAAAATTATTTTGTTCCATATGGGCACTTCTTTTTAAAATGTATTAGCTTTATTTTATTTTTATTTTGTTTTCATTATTACTCTTCCCTCTATAAAAACCGTATGAATGATCTATGCATAAGCACATAATGATGAAATTTAATTTTAACCTGTAATAAAAAAATAATAATAATTAAATAAATAAAAATGTTTTCTTTCTGTGTATGTACTCTGAATGTGAATTTTTTTTAACCTGTGGTTTCTTCATATATTTCCAACCTAAATCTGGACATGCATAATTTATTGATTTCAATTAAACTAAGTTTTGATATGTAAAATATATGTTTCTTAGCTGAATACTATGCTGAACAATAGTACAAGTGTATTTTTGTAACATATATCTAATCTTCCAGTTTCAAGAAACATCAGCAAGTATTTTAAAAATCAATTTTAGTAAATTTTAATATACCATTTACAAACCACACACACACTTTTTAAATTTATTTTAAACAATATTCACACAAAATTAACAGTTGCAGACATTGAAAATACACATAACATAATTTGCAAACTGATATTTATCAGTTAATATGATATGGAAGCCACAATTATTTTTTTTCACAATGTACAAAAAAAATAAAAAGTATATTATGAAAAGTAAATCTTTTAAAATAGAAAAAGCTGCATGTGTTTTAATATTGTTTAACGAAATCATGATTGTCTGAAATGTTTTTGTAAGTTTAATAATGTCTTAAATTCTTGAATAAAAACATTTTATACTGGTTAAGAATATTCAAAATAATAATGATTATGTTAATGATGATAATAATAACAACAGAAATAAAAATAAAAGTAATAATAATAACTTTAAATATATGTACATAAAATAATAATTAAAAATGTTATGTACAAATTTTTCAAACAAAACTAGAATTTTCAATGCAATATACTCTCTGCGATTTAATCTGCAATTTTGTTTAAAACTGAGTTACATAATTTTAAACAAAGAACAGATGGATTATCAACACATTAATAGTACTAATAACATGATTATCATTTTTAATAATGATGGTGATACTGAGAAAAACAACAACAATACTACAACTGCTACTACTACTACTACTACTAATAATAATAAATCATTTGTAAGTATATACTTTCTGAAATTCATAATTTCAGGCATCTGCTAAATATGACTTAGTTATTATACAAATTAAAACAGAGATTATAAAGAATTCTGAACCTACAGAATGACACATACACATACATCAGCATATTTGTAAAATATTACTTAATAGATTTAACAAAAATTTAAAAATCAAATATTTTTCATTTACACTGTTACAAAAAACACAATAGCAACATTTTAGAATACAAGATCTAACTTTTTAACTGAGTACTAATTTTATTCAGACTATGCAGTCCATGTCTTATAAATAAATTTTAAAAAAATATCTACGTCTTTATCTTCCATTACAAAATTGATACTGCAAGCACTATCTAAAATTCACCATATCAGCAAACACAAAAATAGTTGTGGAGAAATATGTTTGAAAATGAGAAGAGTAAAAAAAAAAAAAAATTTATAAAAAAAATGTAAGCAACACATTAGTTAGAAGACAGCAAATGATGAAAATCTCTTAGCCAACTGGCAACCATGATAATTAGCTTTAACATAAATTATTTACCATTATTAATTATGCACAACCTCTTCACCATTTAAGAAAAAAATAAGAAAAAAATCAGTCTATATGCTGATACCTTTCTGTGGCATGCTTTAGGAAAGCAGCCTCTAACCAACTCTAATAAAGACCCTCATTTAAAAGAATAAAAGGAACGGTCAGATACAAAATATTCTGAAATAATTTCTCTCGTGAACATCTCACTGAGCTGGTAGATGTTCTATGGGAGTGGTAAATTTAAAATCTTCGGGGAATAATTTGTGTGCCTGTGGATACATCAACTTGTAAGACTGTCGGATGGTCACATCAGCCACGCCAGCAATATCTCCAATTTCTACCAAACAAAACAAAACAAAACAAAAAAATTAATTTATATATTAAAATAAAAATAGAATGGAATATTTTCATAATAAATTGTTTAATCATGATATGGGGTAATTTCAGTAGTTAACATGAGTAAGCTACAGTTTACAAGCCATCTTCAAATTGATGTGTTATTTTCTGACTGGCTATGCACTGTTTTTGTACATAAGATTTTGAAAATGGCAAAATCAGTTGGATTTCATATTAATAATCTGTTATTAATATCTGTAGATAGACTGATAGACAGACAAACATTAATTACAGATCATTAATATAATGATATGTGACTAATTTTAATCGTAACTCCATACAGTTTTTTGCTTTAGTGACTGTTTTAACAAATACAATATATTGAATTTTAACTGAATCTCTGGTTTTTCATCTATCCAGTAAAATGCCTGGATAACTTATAATTCTACCACAGATCAAATTCTTTTTCATTGCAGAAATACCTGTAACAAAGATTTATAGTAATGCTTGTTAACGGAAAACTTATGGTAAAGAAAATCAAGTTATTTCTATTATTTGAAGAGTTAATTTAATAAATATTAATAAAACATACCTCTCTGAGTTTTCTTGTCATCAGAGGCTTGTGAAGCCATGTATATAGCTGCTGCAGCCACAGAAATAGGACTTCGTCTTAAAATGATAAAATCTTGCATTAATACATCTTCCATAATGATCGATTTGTTTTACAGCTCTTAAATAAAATATAACAATAAGTTTCAAACCATAATTATATTTATCTATACATACATTGAATGGGTTCTGTGTTTATGTTACATCCACAAAGAAAGAAAAATAGAAACATTAACTAATTAAAAAATAAAAATTTCGTTTTCAAATTTTTGGGAAATGGAACTACTGTTTTTATATTGTAATTATTAGCATCAATGTTATTAAATGAAAAAATAAATAGAATAAAATAAAACAGCTTAGAAAGGACTATACATTCAAATAGACATAAAAATTTAGATTATGAAAAAAAACATTAAAAACTTATAAAACAACAAAAACTCAGATTCATAAAACTGCAGACGCACCTGAAAAATTGATTTAAAAAAATCCAGTGTATATATATTTGTTCTTGCATGATGAAATTTAGTTTATAGTAAATATATATTAAAATGTGGTTACATGAAATAAACAAATAAACAGAGCAAGCATACCCAGGCACCAGATCCAGTTCCACAGCTTTTCGTGCAATATGTGTAGCTCCTTTCTGCACATGGTTAGGCAGTTGCAAATTTGAACAGAATCGAGACTGAAACATAATCAATGGTTATAAAGTTCTTAATGGATTGTTTTTCAGAATCAGATTAATTTATTTTGTAAATTGCACAAAAGATTTTGTAACAGAAAATTCATTAAAATATATTGAACTAAGTTCCAACCAAAAAAAAAAAAAAAAAATTAAAAATTTGATATGTTATGTACTTTTTTAAAATCAATTAAGAAAATAAAATAAAAAGCTACAAATAACAACATATATTTATATATTTTAATGATTCCAGAATGTAAAAAAAAGGTAACTTCATACTAACTGGCTTTTAGAAAAAAAATAAAAAAAATAAAAAACAATAATTTAATCTCTTCATAAGAATAACAAGAAAAAGATAACTTTAAAAAATCCATAGGAATATGTGTATTTTTACCCAGACATATATTTTTTTTGCTTGATTTGAAATGACATGACCAAAGTGAGTTTCAAATACTGACAGCACACTAAATAATGTTTTCTTTTTACCATAAAATCTCCAGTGGTGATAAGATCCACGTTTGTTTCCAGTGTCTTGAGAATCAGTTTGAACACTCGACCAATCTCCTTCTTTGAGATCTTTGAGACAGCACAAATTTCTGAAAAATTGTTTTAATGCATTACAGCAATTTATGCACCAAAGTCAAAGGGCAGGATCTTCTTAAATGTTTCATACTTAACACAGGAGCTGTATTTCATCAGCTCAGTCAAACAGGCTTGTAACTAACTGCATTTTACAGAATGCTTATGCATGCAGAGAAAAAGAAAATAATAAATCCTGTATATATGTAAAAGTTAATGTCAGTTAATAAAACTAGTAGTCAGTGTCTGATTTTAATTTAACTACAGTGTGAGAACATTTAACATGGTGATGGATTTAATTTCATCATCAAAATGCTTCTTAAAAGAGAAATTAAGGATAACTGATCTTCAAAACAGTAATAGAAGAATAATGTGTTTATGAAAGTGTTACTTTCCAAAAATAATCCAAAAGCAAATCTTACAAGAAGGAAAATTTTATTTTACAAGGGAATAAATTTATTAAAATTGTTAAATTCACCCTTGAATGTCCTAGGAACACCCTCTTGTCTACAGGCTATGTACATGCATGCTGATGCAATAGCATCATTGCTTCGTCCTTTCAGTGATTTGCCTTCATGCACCTGTTTAAACAGAGTGTTTCCTCGATCCTGTGAATATAACAAAAATATCATTAAACATCTAAGTGATTAAAAAAAATTATCTCTTGAGTGATGAAAAAGTCATTTACATTATTTTTTGAATCTCGGCATACATTTCAATTTCTTTTACACCAAAATGAATTTATGAATTCCATGATGCCAGTTCAAGTAAAGTGTTGCTGTGTACAGGTGATGTCTTCACAGTAAGTTATTACTTATTTCCGTTTACTCTTATTTTCATTTATCATGTCTAAAAGACTAGCAGAAAAACAACTTGCTAGTGAAATGCATTTTCAGAATTTTGAGTGAATTAACAAAGATCAAACAGACCCTGAATTATTGCATTGATTAAATACAATTATATTATTTAATATTCACTGTTATTTTATATTTTAAGTAAAGATGTAGCCTGTATCCAGCAATTCAGGCTATCTCTGGTCCAAAGCTTGCCAGATAAATGGTTCACTACTTGTTTATCTTTGTAAACATGTCTTGTTATTTTTTAACTATCAGTTTAAATCTACTTACAGCAATCATTTTGGGAAGATTAAGTCTGTCAGCCATCTGATTAATTTCTCGGAATGCATTTAGCAGAGTTCTGTCTGAACTGTTCATCTGGAAAATAAATTATTCTCAGATTATATATAATTTAAAGTATGGCTTCAAAACACAATTCAGTTGTTAATCTCTACAAGACAGTTCAGCTTCAGACATCTGCTCTAAAAGCAAGTAAACATGTTATACAGAATAACCTTATTTTGTAAGACTTTGGATATAGAATAATTATTTGTATGAAACAATAATCAACTTTCATAACTACACAAAAAAAAAAGCAACAACAGTTAGTCTAAGAAACTAAAAAATTTAAAAAAAAAACAAAACAACAATATGAATGTTTTAATACTGCATGTTCTACAAAGTGAAGAAAAAATGAAAATGAAATGGATGAAATCAACAATATTAACTGAAATGTTAAAATATCAAATGAATTATACATAATACACTACATTTATTATAATTTATGTTAAAGTATATATTTATATATCTAAAATCATTTAAATGAATGGAAAAAAAAAAAAGAAATTTTTTTTTTTAATTTTTTATATCAAGTAAATAACTTAAATAAATTTATACGAAATGAAACTATTCCACTGATTGAATTTACATGCTGTTACTGACCAAGAATAAAGTTCATTAAAAATATTGAATATTTGTGCATTATTATTAGTTTACACATCATAATGAACAATAATAGCCAAGGGAACACTGAGGATTTCTGACAAAATATATTTACAAACTAAATGTTCTCAACTTCTTTGTTTATGTTTGATATAGTAGTTTTGTTTTAAATCAAAGTTGTAGTACCATGTCCTTCACAAGAGATATGTCTGTGTTCAGTTTCTGACCTGATTATTTCAGGGAGATCTGTCCTTCTTTTAGATATTTGTGTTCAGTGACTATCAAAGTTAGCATCAAGTAGAATAACTGTGTTATAAATTTTTGTTACATTACTCTATTAAAAGTTTGTCACACAAATACAATTCTTTCCCCTTCCATTTTTTGGAAAAGAATAACTGTATAATAAGGTTTATTATGTTTCTGTATTAGAAATTGTCTCTGAAACTGAGATTTTTATGCCTTTTCTTTTCTTTATTTATACTACGTGTGTTTGACTACTTCTAAAGGTGGTTCTAGTATATTCAGAAACAAAATAAAAAAGCTTGTGATTGTTGACAGCTCTGTTTTTGAGGAGCCAATGCTCTCTCCTCTAGAGTAAAGAATGAGTGAAAAAGAGCAAAGCCTACGATTCACAAAATAATTACATTTGATAATGCTGTATATGCAGGATGGACAGCTATTTATGTTGAGAACGAATGTTCAATGCATTTGTAAGATATTTTTTCCAGTATTACATTACTTAAAATTTCAGAAAAATAAATTGTTAGTACATACAGTTCTTCGATTTCTGTACATGGGTTTCCCAAATTCATCCAACAAATCTTTTCCTCCCGGGGCTCCAGTTCCTATTATTGTGGACAGATCACCTCCATCAAGCAGCTGGTTCTGTATAAAAAAAAAAAAAAATTTAAATATTAAAAAAAAAAAAAAAAGTGTCCCAGTAACTGCATTTCAGTTACTATATTAGAACAAAACACTGCATTGTCAATGTTCATGGAAATGACTCTTACAACAAAAAAGCACTGCTGGCTATAGACAAAAATAAGTCTCAACTCAAACATAATAAGAGTGAAAAAGTATCACAGAAAAAATTGGAAATTCAAGAATATATTGTTAGACATCTGTGCATTTGAGAATCCTTGTACATTATGTAAATTAAAATATGTACACACACACACACACACACAAATCACTTTTTTTATTTATTTATATTTACATTAACTTATTTAGAAGTAGAAAGTAATTATGGAAATACCTGCACAGAAATTACAAAACTAAATATTAAAATGAAGGATAGCAGTACCTCTGCAGCACCAACACGAGAGGCATCTTTTGTGTTCTTGTCATTGCTGAATGTCCTCCACTCTGAGCCTACATCTACAACTCTGAAAATTTTGTAAATCCATGTTTTAGGCAAAATCTTATAGACCAGATTTATAACAAAATTATTTAAATTGTACCTCATTTATTACTCAACTGTTTGTTATATAAATATGCATAAATACACTATCACAAGGCTTGCTTTTGGAAGGTGGTCATTAAATGGTTTGAATAAAAAAAAACACCTTTCTAAAATATCAAATTAAAATAAGTCATAACTACAAATATGCTTTTTGATCAATTTATGGTTTAATAAATTTGTATGCTGGAAATCTATTAATTATGTCCGTACTATGACATTCACTCCTTGATAATACAGGTTGTAAATAAACACCACATAAATACCTGAGCATTTATACAGACATTATTATTAATATTAATAAATAGCAGTTTATTTATCTATGTTCTAACCAATGTATTAGTTTCAAACTGATAATTATAACAGAAACAGTGAGACAGAGAGAGAGAGAGACAGGAGCTGAGGGAAAGAGATAGAGAGAGAGAAAGAGAGAAATGAATATGACTGTGAATATGCATGTACATTATTTACAAGTTCATTTCTAATCATTTACCTATCTCCCACCACTAAGCCACATTCTGGACAGATCATATCACCAGCATGATAATCTTCAATAAGAGGGGCATCTGGATGATCATGGCAGTAAATCTGAGAACATCTTCCTCCACTGAAATCAAAATGATTAATTGTATTACACATATCACTGTCTTACTCAAAATATATTCTGCTGCTAGAATGGATATTTTTCAAAACTGTGTACTTTATGACCAAAAAGATGGAATTAATTAAGAATATAATTCTAATATTAATAAGATAAAATAACTGCTTTAACTGTATTACTGTTATGTTAAAATAAATCTCCTTTAAGAAAAAATAATTTACTGTGAAAGTTTTGTGCACTTTATCCTACTCCTAGTTTAAAAAAAGCTGAATGTATTAGTGTTGATTCAAAGTCTTGTCAGAAACTTGATTTTAACACTATTATTAACAGGAACATACTATTTCAGTTTTGTCTGTTGTAATATCTAACTTTTAATATAACAATTCTTTGCTAATTTCTGTATGAAGTTCATGTAATATTAGTTACACAGCCATATTATCAATCTCAAAATTCTATGAAATGTAATCATTAAATGATTAAAGTAAAATGATAATATTTTCTGACATCATTCCCAAATACAGTTGCAGATAATAATTCCAAGTAAAACACAGCATCAGGTTAATTAATTATAGGAGTTGGTGATGGCAATGTACTAAGTGTGGATGCTTAGCATCATGCTGTCTGTTTTGGTAAATTCCACTTTTGAATGATTTGGTCTGGGAAGAATCGGCTGAATGGGCTATAAGTTTGTTCCAAGTGTTAATAATTGAGGCTATTTATAATATTTATTATATTATAAAATAATGCAACTGACTCTCAATATGAATTCTCATTGATATGCAGCAATATAATGAATATTCAGACAAGTACTGAAGTACTAACTTATGCAATAGACTGATGTGAACAGTTTAACAAAAACAATTATTCTATTTACCAAAATATCGATATCTTTTTAATTAGAAGCTTTGCCTTGGCTTCAGTGTTTTAAAATAAAAACTGATTCGATACCTGTCACTCAATCGAGTGTCTGTAAATTTTCATGATTTTGTCATCACTTTACTCTTTAGCTTTGTATAACCCCCCTCCCAAGCTAAATGCTTTGGTATATGTAAATATAATCCTGTACAGTGAAAATACGCACTAAAATATTGTCCATTAGTGGGCTAAATCTTTTGATAACATTCCCTGAGCTTAATAAAAACGGAAGTAAATAAATATACACTGTAAACACATGATAAAAACAATGCACATTTACTAACCCTTTACTAGTCGACGCCATACTGTTTTCTTTTGTTATTGAATTCCTCCCGTCGTAGCCCACCCCAAAACTCTAGACCCAATTCTGAAGTCTATTTTGCGTTAAATGAGTAACTCCAATTTTATTATTTGTAATCTCAGAATATGATAATTACACACAGGTAATACCTAATAACTGTGTCAGCAGAGAATCTGTCAATTATTTTGGGTTGTTTCCTAGTGGACATACATATATAAAAAAGTTGTATAAAGTTATATAAACTGTCTTTATAACTTTTCCAGCCTTAGTATAAGCAGCCATGCTGCCGCCACAAACTGATGTACATGAAGAAAAATAGAGAAGTGGAGAGAGAGACAGACAGACAGAGACACACAGAGACACACAGAGAGACAGAGACAGACAGAGACAGTGAGACGGAGAGAGAGAGAGATATATATATATATGATAGAGAGAGAGAGAGAGAGAGAGAGAGAGAGAGAGAGAGAACAATATATTTATTTTAAAAAAGTTTTTGACATCAAAAACCGTGGTTTTATCATTAAACAATCATTAATTTTATTTCATTCCTTGTGCACAGCTAGGCTACATTAAATTGTTATTCTGTAATTCCAGCATAAAAGTTAAATATTAAGATCACTGTATTTGTTTTATTTTGTAATTAAGCATATTTATAATAACCTATGCGAAATACGCAATCAAGCAAGTATTTCACGCGAGCAGTTATACATTTCAAATGTACTTCGCTCGAAGATACCAATAACTAAAAATAAAACTTGAAGGGGAGATAATTTCAGTGGCATATTTTATAAATTCTCTAGCATGTGATCCATGTAAAGTGATTTAAATTAATCGAAAGCGAATTCAAAAATGATAGGTTCGAAAACTTTTCCAACAATTTCATTGCTTTCTGTCGGATTCGGTGTTTGGATAGGCAGCAAATATGAACGCTGGAAAAGCAAAGAATTATTTAATGATGAAAATAATTATAACAATAACATCAAGTCATTGTTTGACCTTTCGCAAGTGTCTACAGTCCATGCAACCAATGTCCCAGATAGTGCAGTGGTTGCTGGACAACCAAACATTCCCAGTCCTTCAAATCGGATGCAAGAGATTATGAAATATGGCTTTCCGGGTTTTGATCAGCTGCGAACTTACGATAATTTTGTACTGTCATACGACAGACGACATCGCAACGCGCACTGGGTATTTGAGCATTTAACACCAGATAATCTGAAATATGATGACAATGTAAACAGGAAGGCGTCTGCATTCAAAGAAGATAGTTCCATCCATCAGTATTTCAGAGCTGTGCCACAAGACTTCAAAGGTGCCAAATTCGACAAAGGACATTTAGCTGCTGCTAATAATCACAGGATTTCTCAAAAAGTTCTCGATCAAACATTTCTCCTTAGCAATATATCTCCACAGGTTGGTTACAAGAGTTTAACAAGCTGATTTAAATAGTTTTAGTATCGTGCGATTACAGATAAATAAGTGTCACCTTAAGAGAATTTATATCACTCTTATTCCATTTATGTATGTAATTAAATACTGATACTAGATAATTTTATAGATAGGACAAATGGTTTGGTGAGTTTTGCTATGAATTTGAAACTGTTAAACGATCAGTTACAATGGTACTAACACTAACGAATAAACTATGGCTGAAATACGTTAACACAAAATAAATAAATAAATAAATAAATAAATAATACAAAGAAGACGAAAAAGATAAAACGTATTTTTTAATACTTTTATTTATTTTCCTAGTTCCAGATAATATTACTTGAATGGAATATGAAAAACAGTAGTTTTTGTTTTCCTGTTCTTGCTGGCCGAGAAGACTAAAGTTAAGTGTATCAAAGTGAAATAGCTGGATGGAATGCACGATTTTCTGCCCATTCGGTATCCTCTGAGTGTTACTTAAATGTATCACCATTTTTGATTTTGGGGAAAACAAATAATAGATCCTTTTTGAGTCATTGGCGAAATGTATGTTTTTTCCTCAGAAGATAAAATGTATGTCAAAATGAAAAAGTAAAAGCCGGTGATAATAAATTAATCATTATTGTCCAGAGATAATATTAAAGAAACAAAATTAAATTTACATACCTATGTACACATAATGTCAGAACATACTGAGCACAAATCTTATCAGAATCACGCAATTTCCAAAGACATAAATATAAAAAACATGAAACAAATGTTCCAAAATATATAATAATTTATTACTGTTGACCATTATATAATAATTCTGACTTCTGTCCAACATCTACCAACACCGTTCGATCTGTAATTTCGAAGTTTGTCGCGGTATTAACATCGACAATGTCCGGTACAAATGATAGTCTTTGTGTTAAATACAAGTTGGAAGTAAATTTAATTCGACGCTGTAAACTGTATTATTTACCTTGCATACGTTTAATATTTCAGCCTCGTTTAAGTTTTCTATTACCAGTTCTGATATTTGTTGTGGCATGTATTTCGCTATGTTGATAAATATATAGACGTGTAAAGAAAATGTTTGACTTAGATATTGCTTGCTATCTATTTACAGACCATGTGTAATGATTAAATGAGACCTAGGTATCATTTAAATATCTCTTTATAGCCAATTAATATTTCCAGCATTTACAAGTGATAATACAGTCGTGATATTCGAAAAGTGTTTTGTGGTAACATTTTAATCACAAATGAAATATTATAACACAGATGGAAATAACAGTATTTATGAATATTATGATTAGCATTACAGTTACTTTTCCTTTGTTCATTAGGTTGGCGAAGGCTTCAATCGGGGCATATGGAACAGCCTGGAGAAATACGTGCGAGCCGTTGCAAGAAAAAATAAAAATGTCTACGTCTGCACAGGTCCACTCTATTTACCCAAGTTTGTACTGTTATATTAATAACGAATTTAACCAATAGTTTGCACTTTGAATTATATCTGTGTCTAATAAATAACGATACTAAATACAATAATTTAAAATTATTCAATATTTATATGATTATTATTAATAATAAAATGATTGAGGAATTTTAAGGCTAGATCAGAGGACAGCCTGGTTTACGATTTCTTGACAAAGTTGATGTAAAATATCCATTGCTGTTAAAATAAACCGAGTATTTATATGTATATATAACTTTAGATAAAAAATGTGGAGTGCGTCGTTAAATAAAATATTTTTAACCACTTTTTTCTATTATCATCATCATATTGTTTATAATTATTATTATTATTATTATTATTGTTGTTGTTATTGTCGTTGTCATTGTCGTTTAGCTGTTATTGTTATTGTTATTGTGACTGTTATCATTGTTATTAATAATTCTAGGGCGGAAAACGGGAAGATGTACGTGAAATACGAAGTAATTGGAAACAACCACGTTGCCGTTCCGACTCATTTTTTCAAAGTGTTAGTGATCGAAGACAACAAAGGACAACTGGAACTGCAGTCTTACGTTATGCCAAACGAGTCCATTCCTAACGGGGTTCCACTGAAGACTTACTTTTGTCCCGTAGAAGCGGTAGAAAGAGCAGCAGGTTTTCTTCTCTTTGACAAAATTCCTAAGAAAACATTCAAAAAGATAAATGGAATGAATAATTAAAAAAAGTGATATTTTATTCACGATGGTTTTCTTGTTTTGTTTTCCAGAAGTGTTTTGGGTATGTTTGTTAACTGTTATTGTCAGGTGCCCTGAAGAATATGATCATAGAGGAAACTTGTGTACCGCTTGAAGAAATGAATGAGTTTGACAACATCAGTGTTTAGTAGGTTAATGTCAAGCAAATCCAGATAATCGTATCAATGGAATAGACATTCCGTTTAGTTTGTTATAAACTTAGATTCACCTTCTTCCGAACGAGATCGGTTCCGCTTAGCATTATGACGTCATAAACGTCTACATAACAATAATATGACGACGTAACTCGGATGAACTTATTATTTCATTCCGGATTTTATTTCGACTTTTATATATATATATAAAGGTGAGTATAAAACAAAACCACACAAATGTTTTAGAGAAAAAATAGTCCATGGTTTCGTAACCAGGTAGATGTTATTACATCAGAAGTAAATGTTATGCTTTTTCTTTTCTCTATAATAATTTATAAAAGTTACGTGATATACGTATATATTTGTAATGTATGTATGGCTGCCGGTTATGACGGTAAACCGTTTTTTTTTTTCTCACGCAGTAGGGCCCTTTGCCATGACCTAACAGGACTTCGTTCAAGCTGTGGAAAGTTTTCTCAGCGATATTTAGAAGTAGTGTTTTCTATGTTTCTTTAACTTAGCAAAATGATCCTAACTTAGCCACGGATCGCAGTTTAGGTTATACCTACTTGTGGAATTCGCTGGTAGCCATTTTTAACTTCTTATTATATTTTATATCGTTGTACTTTTAAGGTACAGTTTTTGAAAATGTCGGTAACATTTTTACTACTTACCTAAATAGCTTACTTTAATAATGTTTAACATCTTGTAATTAATCTGTATGTATCATTAAAGTAGGTAAATATGTTACCCATTCATTTCTACAAATATTCCTAACAGTATGTATTAATTTTATCTACTGTTAATTAACAGTAATCCAATTACTGAAATTACCTAACAATTAACGATCATTAGCGAGAGACAAAAGGAATTTTTGTCATCTACGCTTTGCTCACTTCAAGGAAGTCCGCGACGTGTTTATTTAAGTAAAAGACAAAAGAGCCCAGACAGAGGAACACAGAACAAAACAGGGATCAGAAAAAAACTCGCTGATTCCAATGGGCTATTACTCAAACAATAATCCATGCCTAGTTTATTAAAACACCGTGGCATTTACTGATCTCTTAATTTTATGGAAAAATGCATGGAAAATATCCAATACTGTAAGTTATTAACTCCTGCAGTGGGGCTGATTTGTTCCCTCTCGCTTTAGTACGATACAAAAATGACATTTTTAACACCTAATAATCATTACCTTTAAAATTCATTGCGATATCATTCAGCATTAATTGACATACAAATACCCACGTAAAGAAAAAACACACACACACGCACTAAAATTAGTTATCACATTTTTTAATTAATATTATTGCAAAACGATAACAACACGACTTCACTTAGTGTGATAATATAACAAATACAACAATAACCACGTATATAAATAGTGAAAAATTCGAGTACAAAATCTATAAAAGCTAAATATCTAGTAATGTTCATCAGTCTTCATCGCTGTAAAACTAAACTGCTATAGATGTAATGTGGATTCAACTGGTATGTTTTCGACACTGAATACACTGCCCTATGTCATCGAATGAGACGAGTATCATAGAAGTTGCATTTTTTGAAATTAGTATGCTACTCTGTGGCAGTAATAGTGTGTGTGTGTGTGTGTGTGTGTGTGTGTGTGTGTGTGTGTGTGTGTGTGTGTGTGTGTGTTTATGTGTGATTGCGTTATTGTGTAAAAGTTAGGGGATAGATTATCCATAAACAAATTGTCCATATTTTGACAGCTCTGAAGACTGTTGAATTATCTATCAACCTACTGACCTTGTAATTACAAGAGTAGAAAAAGTAGGTACCAAATGTAAGAAAACGGCTTAATCTTAAAGCATTATGAATGGCAGTGAATGTATCATTGGTATCTCATGAATGAATGAATGAATTAATGAAGGGAATAATTGTTCTAGACAAATAATTTTGTTCATGATATAACTGCTATTCTGTCACAGTTCTTTAAAAAAAAAAAAAAAAAAAGAAGAAATTCACACGTATTTGTAAAGCCTGATAAATATATTATCTTCAAATTATTCCCAGATATGTGTGATGAAATTTAATGAAAGCTTCGAATTCTTTTTCTCTTTTGCTTTTTCTTCTTCTTTGAAATGTTTTCTTTGGCTTTGGGATCCCTGCAAGTACATTTTGCCGTACACGTGTCAGGAAAGGGTCTGACACGGGTGCCTAACGTTGACGAGCAGCAGTCGCCCCCGTCCCAGCCGCAGTTTTCTCTGTTGTTAACCGCGTCACACCAGCCGTCTCCCATTGACGCCTACAAAAATAAACACTTTAAATTAGTGCTTAAATATTGTAAATATTTATTTTTGATATTAAAGACTAAATAATATAAATATCTGTTTTTGGGGAAAAAGTTAAAATTAACCGGATCGGTAATAAGTATATCATTAGATTATAATTACAACAATACACTGGAAATACATAAATATGTATTAAGGCAGTTTGTTCGTTTGACCAGTGTACAAACCAAAAACTGAACAAAATATTCCGTTCTGCTCCAAGTGGATGGTATGTCTAATCTAACTAATTATGCGTATTCAGTTTTAAATATTCATCCCATATTTTTGTTTTTTTGTTTTTTTGTTTTGTGTATAATTAACCGCATTCATTTTACCTTGAACATTATTTAAAAAAAAAAAACGACACAACCCATTTTATTTAATTTCTGGATCAGCCCCTCGTGTTACTCTGACACGCATAGGATTCTCACCTTGCTACATTTCCTTTCGCATTTTAGTGAGCGCGGATCTGGAAACCAGTACGACGACCCCGAGCACGTTACTGTAGCCACGACGTCGCCAACAACGGGTAATTGGGCCTCTTTGTTTACTCTGGAACGTGCTCCCCAAAACACTGGTTCGTAGCCAGGCATCTTGCAGTGCACGGAGCATCTAGATCCTAACACAATAAGTCACACTAATTAAATATTTCGCATAGTTAACACACTCGTTCGCAATTAAAGTGTGGACAGAATTTTTTGAAAAGTATTCTGTTCGCACTGTTTATTTATTTATTTATTTTATTTATGTTTTGTTTTGTTTTGTTTTGTTTTGTTTTATTCTATTCTGTTCTTATCTTATTTTGCTATTTTATTTTATTTATTTTTAATATTATATTTAGAGAAACAACTTTAACAATTTGCAGAACAAGAAAAGTAAGGGGACAGTTCCATACATATCTTTCATTTTATACGTCTTGCAGAAATACCACATATTACGATATGGATATAATAATTCTGAATTTGAGGTTATCATTAAACTAAATTATGCAGGAAAACTTAGGGGACATCCATACATGAAAAAACCAGAAGAAAATGATTAACGTGCATATTTTAGTCTACGTGCATGTGCGTGTACTTGTGTGTGTGTGTATGTTCTGTGTGTCTGTGTGTGTGTTTTAATCTATATGTGTTAGTGTATGTGTAAAACATAATATTGCTAGTTGATAGTTAGTACTAACCAACATTCCAGTTTAAACAGGAGAAAACTAGTTTTCTATAATTAGATATTTTTGGACATCGTATCCGACCAAAGGAAGAACATCTTTCAAAAACACCTGTCCATCGTCCATTTGCTTTACAGGTAATTCTGTTTTTCATCTAAATAATTAGGAACGGAAAATAAAATATATCCAGTCAATAATTCTAACAAAAAAAGAAAAGAACGAATTCAGCTATAACAAAAAAAAAAAAAAAAAAAAAAAAAAAAAAAATAAAGAAGAAGAAGAAAAAGACAAACAAAGAAAAATGAATGGTAACTGTCATAAATAGTTCCTAAGACATATTCCAAAATAAAAATGACATTGTTAATATTAATTGGCCAATAAAATATCTTTGTCCATAAAATTAAGGATTTTTTTAATACACTACATCTGTCCCTCTGTCTGTCTGTCTCTATATATCTGTCTATATATATTTATATGTATATATGTTTGATGAATGATTTCACTCACTTCACTTCTGTTAGGACATTTGAATGAGCATCTACTACCAACATAATTTTTGTCTGTGCAGATGTACAGACCACTAAACATGGCGTCAATAGGCGGACACTGGATTCGCACGCACTCTTCCGTTGTCCACTGTCCATTTTCTTTGCATTTCAATTCAAAAGCCCTCCTGAAAGAAAATAGTCAGGGTCTGAAATAGTGTTCTTTCATTTCATCCTCTCTCTCTCTCTCTCTCTCTCTCTCTCTCTCTCTCTCTCTCTCTCTCTCTCTCTCTCTCTCTCTCTCTCTCTGTCTGCCTCTCTCTCTCTCTCTCTTTGATGTTCTTGTATCACATGTCTATATCTCTGTCTATAAAATCCTTTCTCTCTCTCATACTCATACAGAAACACACCAAAAACGGACATACACACATACATACATAACAAATTTTTATATATAATCATCGTGTTGCCTGTAACTTCCTGAAAACTAAAAATAACAGACATTCCAATGTAACTATGGTAATGATGTTGTGTCCTCCACACGCAATACATTTTGTGATACAACCACGATAGTCGATTTTTTTTTTTTTTCCAGAAACAACATATAATCTTGAATTAAAATACCAATAGCATGGCAACAAGCTAACGTAATAATAACACTAAAAATACAACAAGAAACAAATTACATTTTTCAAACGAGTCATGAAAAATCAAAATCATAATAAACAAAATGAATTTAATAAGTGTCTGTAACATGCCTTTTGCGTTTCACTGTTTTTGTGCGATAACCTTTCCGACATCGGAATTTGCACTTCGTTCCAACCATCTGACGATTTCGTTTGCAATGTTTTGTTAACAATCTGGCATGAAACATACGTCGTACAGGACTGCAGGTCATGTGACATGAGGACTGCGGAGCAGACCAAACGCCATCTTCCTCACATACGATCGTATTATCTGAGCCTGAAATGAACACAAATATTCAGTTTTTATATTTGTTTGTTTGTTTGAATTAGTTTATTTAATGGTTCTGTCAGTCTGTAGAGATATGTTATGAAAATACACAAACACAGTTATTTAATGATATCACCTGTTGATAACTTTAGCTGTTATTATTTATTACTTATTATTTTTAACGGGATTTTAAATTTATTAATAAATCTGAATTCACAAAGTTTAACAAATCAGACGAATCTGAGATTTCAGTGGTTGCAGTAGCATATTAAATGACTGAGTTTTTGTTAAACAAATACGTAACACGTGATTTCTCACCCCACTTCACTGCTGAGAAACTGAACTTAAATGACTGAGTTTTTGTTAAACAAATACGTAACACGTGATTTCTAACCCCTCTTCACTGCTGAGAAACTGAACTTAAATGACAGAGTTTTTGTAAAACAAACACGTAACACGTGATTTCTCACCCCACTTCACTGCTGGGGAGTTGCACTTAAACGTACAACTTCTGTTGAACACTTTCCCGTCTGGACACGAAACCGTGGCGTGAGGTATGCGTGGTGGTGGACATTCCACTGGTTTACACAGGACTAAGTCTGGACTTTGCCACTGGCCCTGTGAGCAAATAACTCCACTGACTCCTGGGTTTGACAGATGATATCTAAAAAAAAAAAAAGAAATAAGAATAATAATATAATTTTGCTTTTCATTTCTTTTTTTTTATTTAATAGCTTATGTACAGTGGACATACATTTAAAAAATGCTGTGAAACGATAAAGTTATAATACCGCTTTACGAAAATTCTAACAGAAGAGACAGAGGGAAAAAAAAAAAAATAAAATAAAGAAATAATGTATTAAAGAGTAACACTGACCCAACACTGCAGACAACCGTGCAGATGTCACCTTCACCCCATCCAGAGCAGTTAATTGTGGCGTGTTTGATGACGTACCTCTCGCACACGAACCCTGTACAGTTCTGTGGTACGCACTGACCTGACCGCGGATTGTAGAGCTGGCCAGCGTCGCACGCAGAGATTGTGAGAGGATCAAGATAGCGCCTCGATCTGAGCTGAACTGCCGCAAGACTAATGTTGGACGATCTAAAGGAAATCTTAGCACCTGTTAATTAATTATATTGATTGAATTAATTACCTGAGTTAATATTTATGATATTAATATTAAAGATTAATACCTGTCGTCATATGTGTTCTTGCGTAGTAATATTACATATTAATCCTTTATTGTTAGGATACGATGATTTGTGTGATTTGTTTGTTTATTTGGGGTTTTTCTTCTTCTTGTTTTTATTTATCTGGAAGGAGGACAATGACGATTTTTTATAATTAAGTTTTGAGAAAGGATTTTATAGACAGAGATATAGACATGTGATACAAGAACATCAAATAAGAGACAGGCAGACAGACAGACAGACAGACAGACAGACAGACAGACAGAGAGAGAGAGAGAGAGAGAGAGAGAGAGAGAGAGAGAGAGTCAACTTTATGAGTTATAATATGCAAGACAATTACCTTTTGTTTGGAAAAATGGTTGAGAGAGATCATGTTTTATTGGAATGTGAACCACACTTTTTGAGCAGTCTAAAGTTGTTTCCCTTGGAACAAGTGGAACTATGTGATTTGTGGTTTTGATTAAATCAACAGTAATATTCTTCTCGGTCATATCTAGTTCGCTACGACCGTCTGATGATATGTATACAATTATTTCTGTGGCGATAGCAGGAATAGGGAAAAACACCTGTAAGTTAAGACGTGAGATAAATCATGACAATTATATTGTTTCACATCATATCGTATATCATCTAACATTATGTCATATATTAATCCTAACATAAACTGCTTAAAACAGTGTGATTAAGAATACATACAGATTACAAAGTTAAAGACATAAATTGCGAATAGCCATAAATTATGCTATTAGCAAACTTTACATTTATAATGTATTTCATTGAGTAATTAATATCTTTATGAATATGTAAATAATTAATTTCCTCTTGTCGTATGAGCTCTTCTTTAAGCTGAATTTAGGACTAAAATCAACAGTGTTATAGAAATAATGAAATTTTGTAGAATAAATTTTAACGGCAAAGATAACGGTAGAAGAAATTTTACCTCAATCCAGAAATTTCCTATTTCTGCCTTTTCGCACGGGGACCAAACTTTATGTTCATCTATTACTGGTTGACAAGCCTATATAGGAAAACAAAACAATAATATAGATATAATCAACACTCACATAAAAAAAAAATATATATATATAGACTGAGAGAGATGCAAATACATATATAGATATCGGCGGTTTCAATTTACATCACAAAAATATATTACGGAATGAATTGCTATTTAAACTGACAAATTACTATTAAATATATATACAGATTTAGGAAATGATTCAATTTACATTTATTCGTTTTCACATGGTAATTCTTTTTTTAATTATAGTACCACATAAAAACAATTAGGATATCAATAATGTCGTGTTTTCTCTTTACACGTTTTTTATATATTTTATTAAAACTAAATACCTAAGCAGCTATCATATCAATTGAAATTCATTACTAAAATCGATATAGTGATAGTTTTAGCAATGATAGAGTAACGTTAATTAAATGATTAATTAACTTATTCATTATTATTATTATACGTGTTGTTGTTGTTATTGTTGTTTGTTGCTGCTGTTGTTGTTGTTGTTACTTGCTACACTATAATCATTATTATTTCTCTGCTTCGACTCCTGTACCTGAGATAAATCTGGTGGACCTGTTAAAACCCATTCAGGACACGACGGTTTTTGATACAACGGGTTTGCAATGGCTTTGTACGCCCACTGATCTCTGTAACCTTCTGGTGTGAAAAAGCCACAGTCGACAACACTGGAATGTCTCTCGAATTCTTCACACTGTCCGTCTCCTTCATGCTTGTAACATAGACTCGGACTTCCTAAGAATCATTGTGAATAATATTTTGTAAAAAAAAAATAATAATAATAATAATAATTAACGGATGAATGGATGCATGTGTGTTCGGGTGGATGAATGGATGAATATGTAGGTGGATGCAATAATGCAAGATTGGATAGACGGATGAAAAACAAAAATCGATCATATTATTTATTAAAGGTTGTTAGATGTTTGTTATTGACGTAATTCATGTAAAAAAATTAGATCATGGAAGTCGATTTTTTTCAGACGGTTCGGCGAGATATTTAAAAAAATCTATACAGGACGGATTTATTTTAACCTTAAGTCAATGTGTTTTTATGTTGTATGTTTGACTAACTGACTGACTGATTGATTGATTCATTAATTCATTCCAATACCATGTAACACCAATGAACGTTTCAAATCCAAGAATTTATCAACGAATGTACTTTTGAAATTATAATACTCTATAATATAGATTTCTTTTTTACACTAACAAATATCCGTAAGAAAAAACATACTTGTTCATCTAAATACCGTTACTTTTTATTTATTTATTTATTTATTTATTTATTTATTTATTTATGTAAGACGAAAAAGAAGCAAGCAGGAAACAACAAAAACAGAACAAATATAATTGATTATAACTGAGTTTTAATTTTAAAACAGTTTTCGTTTTTACCTTTGCAGTGGAAGAATTCTTCTATACGACATTCCATGTCACACCCATCGCCGTTAACCAGGTTACCATCATCACACTGTTCAGCAGATTTACTGAAACAAAACTTAGAAACGTGACGTCATTTTTCTTCCTATTGTGACGTCATTTACTATACAAAAACGAATGATGTCGTTCGATGAATCAGTAAGGAAACTTCACAGTCATTAACTAAGTCTACATTGTTGTCTCGTTTTGGCATTTATTTATTTATTTATTTATTTATTTATTTATTTATTTATTTATTTTGTTGTTACTATTTTATACATACATATAAGCCGTAAAGGAGGAAATTGAATCTTAGGTTTCTTATTTTCTATAGTTGTATTTCCCAGTTTGCAAATGTTGGTGTCGCAAAAAAAAAAAAAAAAAAAAAATAAAAGAAAAAAAAAATATTAACTTATTTTAGGTTGTATTTTCCCTACCTAAGTTAATTTTTAAGGTCATCAATATACATAATCAAATTTGGTTATCTCTGTGTCTCAAAAACTATATTAATATCAGAGTTTGTTTTCCATTTAAGCTTGCTTAATGTATGAGATAAATCATATTTGTAAGTCTATGGTTTATATATACAATTATTAATAATTTCACAATCTGTTTATTACCTGTTTACATGTCCGTCTCCACAAAACGTCTGTCCATGTGTATATTCCAGTTTTGGTGACATTTCGCTGTTTAAACTCCCAGAAACAGCTACAATCCAATACTTGTACTTTTCACCTTTAATTACAGATCTGGAAATAAAAAGTTAATATTAATAAATTTATACTGAGGTATGACTATATCTGTATTTAATTTTATTTATTTTATTTAATTATTTTTTTTGTTGGCATGAAATGGACAAAAGTTTAAGATGAAACTTTAAAATGTATTGATAGTATTTACCGATTCTGGGCCGCCTTGGTATCTGTATAATTATGTTAGTGTTCGTTTAGTATGAAGTTGTGCTTGTAAACCTGTGCTTATGTGAACTGATATCTGTTTAACACGTCCTCATCATTATCAGACATTCTATTTAATTTTTTCCGGGAGTTGCCATGATACGAAAATTGGAAATCAGAAAACATTTCTCCAGGAGATATTGTATATGAACGTAATAACTACTAATATATTTCATCATCAACATTATTATTATTATTATTGTTATTATTATTTTGACTTTCCCCCCGATATTTATTTAACGATGAGTCATATTTATATTTACCACATAAATATTCTTGCCTACAATTTGAGTTCAGTTCCTACTGACTACACCTACATGGAACGTGAGAGGGTACGACAAGTTTATCTCTATCTATTTATCTCTATACATTATCTATCTATCTATCTATATGTGTGTATAAAATCTATCCATCCATCTATCTATCTGTCTGTCTGTCTGTCGAGAGAGAGAGTGAGAGAGAGAGAGAGAGAGAGAGAGAGAGAGAGAGAGAGAGAGAGAGAGAGAGAGAGAGAGAGAGAGAGAGAGAGAGAGAGAGAGAGATGTATATTCAGGCATAGATACATACCCGTCTTTGAATAGCGTCTCACTGGTAACATAAAACGGTCTGTCTCGAAATTCTGGTTTACGAAAAACACGGTATTTGATTGGCTGACAGGACCGACATCGTTTGTCATTGGACGATGACGTCACTTCCACAGCATCAATCGCTGTACCAGGAGAGGCGGTATAAATTTTCATCTGGAATGAAGAATTTAAGAACTACATTAATCATGACTATTTTGTTAGCAGAGAAAGATTAAATGTGAAAGTAAAATGCGTGACGTAATGACTGAGTGGGCAGGTTGGGCAAATCTTTAACAAAGCTTTCAATTTTGTGTCTGTTCATTCATGCATTTGTATGTTTATGTTTATAACCTAACACGTTTACTTGTAAACCATTGATAGCTGTATCTAACTAAAGTAAATTCCAGTACTGTTAGTAATAGTAAAAGTTTATATGAAGTCAATACACTTGCATATGATATCGTTGAAACACGGAATTATTTTCAATATGATCAATATTTTGAGATCCCCTTACTTTTGTTAAAGTTTTGTGTTCAAACAACGTTGTCGTGAACGGCATGTCGCAGTAGGATGTAATTTTGGTGAGGACTGTAGTAGATCTGTCATCAAAAATCAGAATAATTTTCTTAACACCTTCTTCATCGGATCTCGTAATCCAGAGAGACAGTCTATCGAAAAACAACCATAATATTATAATAACATAATATAATATTATCTTTCAAAAAATATAATTTCAATCTCTCTCTCTCTCTCTCTCTCTCTCTCTCTCTCTCTCTCTCTCTCTCTCTCTCTCTCTCTCTCTCTCTCTCTCTCTCTCTCTCTCTCTCTCTCTTAATGATGATCATGATCATAATCATTATAATAATTATTAAACACAATACATAGGATGAACTAATTACCTTCTTGGTACAACAGGCCACCTGAATGTCAGTTCTAGCAAACATTTGTTGTGATTGCAGTCGTAACTTTCCGGCATCCAGGCACGTGTGCTGGGAACGCAGACTTCAGCGTCTGGGGGACCTGCAGATGAAGTTTTCTTTACAATTTTTCTCATTCAGAACAAATAAAAACAATAACATGTATTTTTACATTATCCAAAGCTAAGCAGTGTGTGTGTGTGTATTAAAGTTGATTTCCTCTATTCTGTTTATTACAGTATACTGCACACTACTGTTTAGACATTGAAAAATCTACTAAAAAGGTTATAAGTGGTTAAAGGTAATATAAAGACAATGTCTAAAGATATTTCACACAACCCTATTATCAGCACGGTGTGTTTGAATTACAGGAACGGAAATCGGTCGTTAAGTGAGAGTGACATAATATTTGCAAGACAACGTAAAGAGAAAAACATTTACTAGTATGTACAAAATCTTTATATTATATATGTCTACGAGTCGTTAAAGTTTCACTTCGATACAGAGCTTACTGTTAAAATGGTACTTGCTTTGAAAAGTAATGTCAATCATTGTTATTGTGAAATGGCGTCTGCTGCACTGACCACATATAAAGGTTGTTATTATTATGTTGTTGTTATTCTTACTGTTGCTGCTGTTATTCTTGCTATTGTTGTTGTTGTTGTGTATGTGTATGTATATATTATTATTACTACTACTACTACTATACTACTACTACTACTACTACTACTACTACTACTATTACTACTACTACTACTACTACTACTACTACTACTACTACTATTAAAAAAATCCTTTATAATCTACCTGTTGCCTGAAGTGGAGTCCAGCGACTGCCCATTGTGAAAGGTATTGGAGAGGTGGCAGTATCAGCAAATTGGACAATGGAGCCGCGTGTATCACAGTGCGCGCAGATTTCATTCGCTTTGTCTCTGTGGCCAAGTGGTGGAAGCCAGGATAGAGTCAGAGATGTTTCTTCTGCTGACGCGATCTGTTACGAAATAGATCTTGAAGAATATATATAACAATTTCTTAGATATGGACGGACAGACGTTAGGTATCTCTAGACTATCTATTTACTAGAATAATGTTGGTGATGATGGAAAGGAAGTAATTAAATATATAAATGCAACAGAAAACCAAATATTTGTCATTTTGTATGTGTTGGGTATATTTTTATATATCCAAAGATTTACATTCGTTCTCCATTATTAAAAAACAAAATTGATAAAATATTATATGCTTATTTTCTCCAGCTTAAAATATACAATCATAGGTCATATTTATAATCGTAATGGATATCTTTAAGTAAAAAAAAACATTGATGAGAATATCCGTTACAAGCGATTTTAAACAACTTAAAACCACTTTAAACAGAAAATTGACGCATATTCTAGAAAGAAATGGAGGTTTAAATTAATCTGTTCTGATTTTGTTTTTAAATATTGTTGTTGTTGTTATATTATTATTATTATTATTATTATTATTATTATTATTATTATTTTAAGTTGTTCTTACTTGTTATTAATATATTGATTATAACTTACTACGAAAAGACATAAAAAAGAAAAAGAAAAAAAGATCGAGACTGTATCTTTAAATTTCAGCATCCCACAAGTATTGTGATTAAATTTGTTAAAGTGTACCTTTGATGATACGAAGAAATATTACATATATATATATATATATATACATAAGGCCTCCGGTCTTAGCTAATAATGAAGCATAACAACAAAAGAATACAATATCTCTGCGGCCTGATTTTTCTATAGTTGTGACTACATTGTGTGCAGAGTAAAAGGATTTGTTCTGATTTCTTCTAGCTCTTTCAGAAGAAAAAAAATACGCAGCTATCAATCTACCATGTACGCAGTGATGTCACAAAGCACCCGTGTAGGCATTAAAGGACAACATTTGTATATTCTACAACAATATTTAATTTATTGTCGTAATTTGTTTTCAGTGATGCTAGGCAGCTCAAACGAAATCAAATAATAACTTTTAAGTATAAAATTTTAATTTTTTAAACATTTATTCGTATCGCCACTAGTACACTTTAAAAAATACAGCTTTAAACTAAAAGGTTTTGTTAATATATTAAAAGTGTTTATTAAGCTTATTAAAAGTATGTATTTCATATCCACTCCGTCACACGACCTGACCCTGGGTGCAAGAGGAACTGGTGACTGAAACAGTTCTGTCCGCCACGGCTGGTATACAAGGTCAAGGTAACAATGCATTCGCGCCACCTGGTGACCTGTAAAGTGGTCTGTACATTCATCATCTACAAGCAAAAAAAAAAAAAATAATAATAATAAAAAAAAATTGTAAAAAAAAATAATAAATAAATATAAAAAGATTTATATATGCATAACTTGAATAATAAATATAACAGACTGAGAAAGAATGAAAAAATGTTAATGAAACAGATGTAAGCTCTGGTACCAAATTCTCACACAACAATTTATACGTTAAGAGTCGAAGATAAGAAGATAGATCCATTTAAAGAGCATATTTGGTGATGCTTAATTCCACATTGTTTGTTTATTTATTGTGTATTTATTGTTGTCCAATCTTAATTAGGATCGATTAAACAGATCCAGTTTTAAAAAAATATCAGAGTTTCCCTATTCGTCTATAGTCATATCATCATCGCATACAGGACAGACCTATTTTCAACAGAAATTCTTCTCGAGGCAGAACAAATATAGACATCAGACGGTCAACGAAGACAGATACAACTGGTTTATAACATTATTTTCTTCATACGCTTTGTTATGAGCGAAGATACCTCGCCCAAAATAATAACTTGGTAAGAATAAAAAAAAAAATAGTAGTAATAATAATAATAATAAAAAAATAAATTATTAGACAATTTATTCATGCTGTCACAGGTATAACTTTAAGTTCCTGTTACACTTGTTTAAACCCCTTCAAGAGTGGACCGAATGATCTCTGCTTTAGACCCATGCCAAATCAACGTGTTTACCGAGTAATTTTAAATCGTGAACGTAGCAGACCTCTAAACAATAATTTCTAACGTATTACAGCTGTGGCATTTTGTCACACGTCATACCCGAATAGCTCATATAGTTACTGAATGGCGTGTTTTTATAGGAAGACAACAGTCCACATTTGTCAGCGGAACTATCGGGATCCCGACAAAACAAATTAGCAGGGGTCGGTTTCGTGTCGGCACACATATCTCCCAGTTCCATGGATGCGTGGGTTTCTGCGCATGGATCCGAGCAGTCCAGTTCTCCGATGCCGTGATGCACGTGCCATAGACCCAGATTGTGTCCTATTTCATGCACCAGACCGTCCGTGTGTCCAGGTAGGCCAAAAGTTTCCGGCTGGACAACTGTTCCACCTGAAAAATACGTGGAAAACAGGGAGACATGTGTATATGATTTTAAAAATAAATTTAGGTTTGAAAAAGAAAGATAGAATAATGCAAAACTATCAGTTACATTAAAGAAATAATTTTTCGTTTGAAATATTTTACAGTTACATATCATGAGGTTGGACAGAAATACATTTCGGAATTACCTAAATGAATGTAACACAAAGCTGTTCAGCTGAACGGGCTCGCCCGAGGAATCATTTAGGATCACTTTTCCTCAATGCGCCCATCTTACTATTTAGACAAAACAGACAATTTTGGTTTTCAAGTCATGTTCTGTCTTTCTATGTAAAAAAGTGCACCTAAAATATCCATTACTGCTTATCTGAAAATGTTGTTCACTGAATTGCTGTTTTCCTTTCTTACAATAACATTATGCAATAAGTGATGGACATAACAGTAACAGCTAATATTAACGTATCTCATTAAACACGTATCCATTCTTTCTTTGTGTGTGAGTTGGTAAGTAGCTTACCTTGTAGCGAGTACACGTTTTTCTCCCACGGAAACGTTGACAGACCAATTAGTAGATCTGTTGTCGGCGAGGCGAAGAAGATATTCAAATGAGCGTCGCTGCTGATATTGAGAATCGTCTTGTACTCGGCTATGCTTAGATAACCTCTGAAAAGAAAATTGACTCTTTGGGTTTGCTCTTTAAGTACTTAAGAATGATACTTAACCTTCATACATTTCATATTTGTTTCAGTATACTAGTACTAGGTTTATATATATAAATCGAAATTTATATTTATTTATTTTGTAATTGTATTACGTATTGCACTTTGCGAGTCTGTTAACCATAACCATCCTTATATTTTTTTTTAATTTAAAATACATGCAGATTTACAATAACACAATTATTAGGTATTGCAATGTGTTCTTGCTAATGATAACTACCCTCTAAATACTTTATATATGAAATGCATTTATGAGTACATAATTAGTTCTTTTTCGTAATGTTAACTATAAACACATTCTGCATTTGAAGAACATTGATACAAATGTTTGACGTATAACACTGTATGTTAATTAACACACACACACACACACACATACATTATTTAAAAGTATATATATTGTATTTAATAACGCTAACTAAAAGATACATTTCAAACTGAAAGCACACTGTAATGTACTTGAAAAATCTCGATACGAACCACTATTTGTGAAATAAAGTTTTACACCTGAAAGCAGCTGAAGGTTACTAAAAATCACTCAGTGTGAATCACAACAAACAAATGTCACACTGTAGACGATTACTGCATCTCACGTCAAGCGTCAAAACAGTCTACAAAACAGAGGGTTACTACAAGTCATTTTGTGTGAACAAAACAAACTGACCCGGGAAATCACGACGATTTCGCATGAGTCATTGTTGATATCATCTTTTCAAGGGAAATTGCTTCGATTACTGCAAGGGTCAGACGGTGACCGAGACAGTTTGATCAATACGTATGTCTGGTGTCCTCCGCTCGTCCCGAGTGAGGCTGGCTAAATATTCGTTAATCTTTAGACATTGTGATTCCGTAATGCATTCATTACACGCTAGACGACTGAAGAAGGATGATGAAATGGTTTGATGAAATAATAGCGTTGTTTGTGTATTTATTTGGAAACATGGTAGTTTATTATTGTTGTCGTTGTCGTTACTGTTACTATTGTTATTGTTATTACTATTATTGTAATTTTATTTGTTATTGTTATTATTACTATTAATATCATTATTTATTTATTTTATTTTATTTTATTTGCTCCGTTTTTAGATTTAAACAAATATATATACAATGGCATACGATTGTGAAAGGATATATATATAAGGATATATATATATATATATATAGATATATATATATATATATAGAGAGAGAGAGAGAGAGAGAGAGAGAGAGAGAGAGAGAGAGAGAGAGAGAGAGAGAGAGAGAGAGAGAGTATTAGTAGCAATACCATATATTTTTATATAGATTCTAATACAATTATTTGAATCCAATTAAAAATTTCAGGCTCTTTTTTCTCTGCTTTTGGGTCCAAACAAATAAATAAATTGCACACGATTGTAAAATTTAAAACATAAACTCACACACACACTCACACACACACACAGTAGTATTAGTAGTAGTACCACCATAAGCTTTTATATAGATACTTATACAATTACTAGATACCAGTTAACACTTACAGCTTAAAACTCCTGACACACACACAATTACACACAACACTTACACACTAACATAGGTAACAACATACAACGCGGGTTTGAAATTCCTAGGTACCATTCAGATCACTCAAAACAGTCCCAGTGTTCTTACCTGTGTGGTGACGATGGGTCGTAGCACGTGTAATGCGTGTCGGGTCCGGGCTGACAGCAGTCTCCGCCATCCCACTGGTGATATTCTCGGTTGCATTCGAAATCGCAGTGGCCGTCGCCAATACTCCGAGAATCACAGAAAATATCCACCGCGTCGCAGTCGCCTCCGTCGTTCCCGGTGCGAGTGTGCTGACACTGCGGGTGACATATCCTGTCCCCGACATCCACGGGGTCGCAGCCGAACATTATCAGCTTTCTCCTCAACACGGTGCTTTTGATATTCTTGACGTGCAGTTCGAAGCTGATGTTGTACGGGGCGAAAGCGGATATCAGAGCCTGGTTCTGGTTGAAGATCTGCGTGTTGGTCACGGTCGGATTGGCACCGTCGTCGTCCATTAAGTTTATTATTCTGTATCTTATTGTTTTCTCCGATCGAAGCCGCTGCTCTTTCGCATAGCTCAGCACAATGTTCGGATTGTCGCATACGGTTTGGCCGCAAGGTGGCGGTGTTACGGTGATGTCGTGCCAGCAGACTGGGATATCAGAAACGACAGTTCTTGGATATAAGCTTTCAACAGGAAGCCATCTACCAAAGTCGTCAAAATTTTCGTATAAAACTAAATGCGTTGTGGAGGACGCTACAAGTTTCGACCTATGCATGTGTAACTTTATATCAGCGTGGTTTAAGCATAAGTTCCACAGTTTTAGTTCATCAAAGTGGCCCCGATACAAATGATCAGAACCAGAGGTTCCTCCGATGCGAATGTCCATGCAAGAAGCAACAGCATCGGTGAAGATGTTTCCCTTTTGTTCGCGACCCACGGCAACCAGTGCCCCGTTCACAAACAGATTCATGGAAGAACCGTTGTAACTAACAGCTACGTGTGTCCAGCGGTTAGGTACAAACATGGAATGTGCAAAAATAACTGTAGATTTGTGAGATCGAGCGGCTTGAAGTGAAAAGAATAACTTGGCGTTTTCTTTTCCATATTTCTTAACAGTTTTTATACCTATTAGCCAAGGAGTGCCAGAAGTGTAGCCATTGCACGAATTAAACAGTTCTGAAATAGAAGAATGAATAAATTAATTAGTAAACAAAAAGTAATGATTTTGAATAGTGGTAGAGGTAGCTGTAGTATTAGTATTAAGTAGCAATGAAATAGAACGAATAATATCAGTAGCAGTAACTGAAATAGTAGTAATAGTAATATAAATAATAATAGCAGTCATAGCTGACGTACTAATAGTATAAGTAATTGTAGAAGTAATAGTAGTGGTAGTGGTAGTAGTAGTAATAGGAGTAGCAGTAGTAGTTGTTGTGATGGCTGTAGAGGTAACAGTTACGGCAATAGTACTAGTAATGGTAGTAGTAGTACTAGTAATAGTAAAGTTAGATTTAGCAGGTTATTAAATGTTCGTTGAAAACTTTTTTGATAGTGTTAAAAGTTAAGCAAAGTTGTTTTCTTTGACTAAACTGCATTAGGCCAGTCTGCGTTACAAACACAATAAACGAACAGTTGAACGATTTTACTATGGTTACATATTTTATCAATTCCTTTCAGTAGTGATATCTTTTTTATTATAATTTCTTTTTCTTTATATATATATATTATTGTTTCTTACTCTTTCTAATAATTAAAACTGGGAGGGAGGTAGGAGAGGATGGTGCGAGAGAGAGAGAGAGGGGAGAGAGAGAGAGAGAGAGAGAGAGAGAGAGAGAGAGAGAGAGAGAGAGAGAGAGAGGCAGAGAGACAGAGACAGAAATAAACAAACAAGAAGACAAATACTGACCCTGAAAAACATGATGTTTATTGACTACCTTTCGCTTTATTACGTTTTATTGCCATTGTGCTAGCTGACATTTTCGACATTTTTCCAAACAATAACTTCACTGCTCCAATATGTTTTGGGCCAAACCACAAGCGATGTTCCCTGCCAGGACAGCATACAGCCCATGTTGTTAACATATCTCGTTTTTTTTTTTCGCCTCTTCACAGATTTAAGGGGTTACTAAGGGGTCATTTGGTGAAATCACGTGGCTTTATTTGAGATAAACCTCGGCTACAGTGCTAGCAAGTTTATCGCGCAGGGAGGTTTGTCGGCGAACAAAAGCCACGGTTCTTCAATATGCACAAATAATGCGATGAATTCAAGGCGACAACAAACGTCAAAACGACGTTCTTTCTAGACTGCTGTGCATCAGTGACGGAAGAACTTTTGTTAGGAAACACACTTCCCAGCATGAGCTATGATCACGAATGCTTCTTTGATCCTTTAATCGCTCATCAGCGTCTATGATGGTGGTCCTGTCCGACATGCCTTTGCTCGGGAGCAAACGAGTACGTTTTTTTCCCTTCTTCTTCCTCTTCTTCTTCTTACACAAACGTAACTGAATATTAATACTAATTGATCGTCTTCAGAAATGAAATGTTTGCCAATAGCTGACACTGCGTTCAGAGAGAAGAGAGGATGTAGTAGTTTTATTATACTTCCAAATAATCGACAACACTACCAGCAAAACAGTAGAAGCTGCAGCAGTAATAGAAATTGTGGTAGTAGTAGTAGTAGTAGTAGTAGTAGTAGTAGTAGTAGTAGTAGTAGTAATGGTAGTAGTTATTGTAGTAGTGGTGATGATAATAGTAGTTGTAGCCGCTGTTGTTTTTGTATCAGCAGTTGCAACAGCAGCAGTAGCTGTAGTAATTGCAGTAGTATTATCTTAACACTGACATATATTTGATTTATCTTGTCTACCTTTGATATGATTTGATGGCTGTCAGTTAAAACAACTGATATTTCCGCAAACACATCCTAAGAGCTGTTAAATAAAGTGTCAGTGAAAACAGAAAAGACTGAAATGATAAACACGATTCAGACTACGCAAAAGGCCAGACACTGACTGCTTGAGTGGGCTGATACGACCCTTAGATAAACCAGTTAAGAACAAGTTGGTTATCTGCAGCAAACACGATAAATAACCTTTGAAGATTTATTATTATAATTATAATTATAATTATTATTATTATTATTATTATTATTATTATTATTATTATTATTGTTGTTGTTGTTGTTGTTGTTGTTGTTGTTGTTGTTGATTTTATTTTATTTTATTATATATTTAACTTTTGGTGTTTTTTTTAGTGATACTACTTTGTAAGTACAGTTGCAGTAGCAGGATTAATAGAATTAGTATTAGTAATAATAGCTGTAGTCATAGTTATAGCAGTCACAATAACAGCAGTAGTTAAAGTACTAATCACTGTAAAAATATTAGTCGTAATAGTAGTCGGATTAGTCGCAGTGGTAGTAGTAGTAGTACTAGTCGTAATAGTAGCAGTAGTCCTAGTCGCTATAATAGGAGAGAACACCGGTAGCAGTGCATATGAAATAATTGTTATTACGTCTTGATTTTTTTATTTCTTATTTTTATTATTTATTTATTTATTTTTAATGTAAAATATTTTATTTTATTGTGGATAATAAAGACAATAAGCAAGTCACGATGAGGACTTAAGTACTGCCCGTCCAGATTTGGAAAAAACCCAAAACTTAAAGGGTTTGGTTTGAGGCATTTATTCACTCGACTGATAATCCATAATTCTCATTACTCACTTTATTAAAGAGTCTGTATAAGTAAAATAAATAAATAAAATTAATGACTTAATATGGAAATTATTTAGTAAGAACGGTTTCCTGTTTTTGATATTCATAGAAAAACACGTTTAGCTTGTTTTAGCAAAACGAAGGGAAATATAAGAGACCGTCTGATGTAGTCATCTTGCTTCGAACAGGACGTTACGACATCATAAAAGGCTTACGTCATACACGCTTAGCAACGTAACTGTTTTGTAGTCAGTATACTTTTTGATGTGGGGGATTTTTTTGTATTAATTTAAGGATTGACCCTTTTGATCTTTTGATTACCTAAAAGGTGAGTACGAAACGTTAAAATAGATTTAGTAGATAATAAATCAGTGATTTATTTATTTTTTGTTTACGTTTAAACGAGTTTCTTCTTTTAGAGACCTTATACTCAATTCGTTGGTTGTTTAACGTAATGAGATGTATAACTTTGTAAATTACTTGATGCTGACGTTCTCACTTTTATTACTTTTTGTTATTTCCATGTCAGCTCTAACATTCAGTTAACAAATAGCTTGCAATTAAATTTTATCTGTCTGAATGTCTGTCTGTCTGTGTATCTGTCTATCTATTTTACGTATATTTGTACGATTTAATCTGAAACGTAACTCTAAACCGACCAGGGCGCATCTAAATCTGTTTGTTACGGGAGTCTGAGTCGATGTATTTCTTTATAGATAAATAAATAAATAAAATAATAATAAAATATAAAATAATAAACTAAAATAATAATAATAATAATAATAATAATAATAATAATAATAATAATAATAATAATAACAATAACAGTAATGATACTAATAATAAAAAAATAATAATAATAATAATAATAATAATAATAATAGTAATGATAATAATAATAATAATAATAGTAATGATACTAATAATGATAATGATGATGAATAATAATAATAATAATAATAATAATAATAATAATAATAATAATAATAATAATAATAATAATATAGATTTTGTTATAAATTTATAGAGTGCATTACGATAAGTTTAAGCAGAAGCAGTTCTTAACCTTTTCATATGTTCGTACAGCTCAAACATTTACAATACTTTTCCGTACCTGTATATATATATTTTTATTATTCGTCGAAGTTATTCACAAACATAATAACTGCAAAAATCGGTTTAAAAACGGCGGTGTCTTGAGTCACCATGTTCACGGTTTAGTAAGAAAAGCTCTAGTTAAGAAGATGTCGTATCATTTAGTAAAACGGTATTGTAATACCAAACACGTAATAATTATAGATATTACATATAAATATATATATGTTTGTATGTATGTATTATGTCTCAAAAGTATTTGTCCTTGGGTGTTTTGAATAGTTTCCAACTCTTTTTAATTTTTTAATTTTAATTTTTATTTTACACCACACTAATTTAAGCAATGAAAAATTAATTCCATGTCTGTTTGTGAGGTTTAAACGTCTTAATCGAATCAAACTGGTGTGAAGCGAGGCCTCTTTTTGGAAACGATTTAGAATCCTGGGTCGTCTACCCGGGAGAAATCTGGAGGATTAGTTTATAAAAAATTACCTTTTTTGATCACTGTCAGGGCTTCTTGAATTGATGAAAAATGATGTCGAATAAATAATTTAGCCCTTTGTGGTCAGTCGACTATAAAATGCTGTCGTAACAACAGCTGTCTTTGTTGAAGATTAATAAATCAGAAATGCAACGTTCTGAACACACATTATAAGAAAGCGAGAGACAGACAGACAGACAGACAGACAGACGGATAGAAAGAGACAGAGAGAGTGAACGAGTCTGAAAAAAGGAGAAAGGACACAGGGAAGAAGAGACAAACGTGTAATAATTATGAAAAAGTTAAATAATAATAATAATAATAATACTATGATGATAGTAATAATAACAACAATAATAACAACAACAACATCACATCAGTAATAATAAAACTAATAAATGCGTTAGTACAGTTGTAACAGAAATATCTACAACGCCAGTGCTATTGCTCTTTTAGTAAGAAGCAATGAAAGAAAGAACGCCGAAGACGACGGGAGAACACGCCCAAGTATTATTTAAACGAGATAGTTAAAGTATTGCGTTATTCAGTGCATCGATTTGCACTAACTACATAGTCGCACTTTCCATGTCATTTGACTTAAGAAAGTAGACCACACATAAGGTATGCAAAGGCAGTATATGAAAAAAATAGCTTTATACTTTATGCTAAAGACGTCACAATGGTCAAAGATTAAAACTATTTTTGAATAGTATCACATTTATCGTGTTAACATACATTTACCTGCAGAGTTCAGTTTAAAATTATACAATTTACACATTGCACTGTTTATTGCATTAAATGATATAATCATGGACAGTAACAATACAACAAAAAAAAAAATAATAATAAAAATAAAAAATAAAGAAATAAAGAAATAAAGAAATAAAACATATATTTTTTTATTATATATATTTATATATATATATAAATATAAAAATACCCACAACAAACAACAACAACATATTGATAATGTACCTACCTATAATAGTCTGAGGGTCGTTCTGGCCTCCCTCGGGTTTTAACCAAAATGAAACAGTGAACGTCAGATTAGGAAGGAGAAACGCGGCGTGTTTTCTATTCAGCTTAATAAGTTCATGCCCCGACAAATACATCGCTTTCCCAAACACTGACGTCTCACTGGCGTTGTCGTGAATGAAGATCCCTGGTAGCGCCGCGGTGTCCCTGGGGTGGCGCGATAGACGGTACGGTTTCACTTCTCGTTTGATATTTGTGCAGAAATGCTGCTCTTGAGTTAACTTGTTGTTGTTGTTGTTGTTGTTGTTGTTGTTGTTGTCTCTTGCCGCCGGTGGTTTACTTTCTCTTTGCATTTTGATAACGTGCCTGTCAACAATGACGTGTGTTGTTGATACAATGTTAATTGTCAGTACGACGACTGCGACAGTTATGATAACCGCGATAGCAAAATTCACTTTGTGTAAAGGTGACCGCATTTTGTGTACGAGTAAACCGCACTCATCTCAAGTGAGAATTTTTATTCTCGGAATCGGGGATAAATACAACATTTAGTTAAAAGGATTTCTTCTAATTGCGCCAAATGAAGTCACGTGATATGTCGTCATGCGTCTAGTCCGAAGAAGGCCGCACGAGTCCGGCGGTGAAGTACATCCAATGAAATTGAAGAGGAAACCAATCTATTGCTGACCGATTGTCATGTTTCGCTGACCGATTGTAACGTTTCATTTTCGCAATAGTTTCTCTAAGTAATTGCAAAACACTTTAAATCCCCTCTCTCTCTCTCTCTCTCTCTCTCTCTCTCTCTCTCTCTCTCTCTCTCTCTCTCTCTCTCTCTCACACACACACACACACACACACACACACACACACACACACACACACACACACATATATATATACAAACTCGATATGTGTATGTATGTGTACAATACGTGTGTAAATATGCATGTATGAATGTATGTATTTATGTACGTTTGTTAGTGTTTCTTTAGCGGTAATAGGTAAATTTCTATATTTTGTGTATGTACGCAGTTATGCATGTGTATGGTTAATATATGTGTGTATATGTCTGTGATTTTTTTTATGCATTAAGTATATACTTATACTTTCAGAAAAGCATTAGTATTTCCATCCTTGAATAACAGCATGTTTGCATTTCTTTGAACGTTTGTTTGTGTATCCCTGTCTAGAAAAACAATTAATGTTTACGAAACGTACTCTATCGTAACCAAATACTAAGAAATTCATGACTTGTACGAAATCGATAATAGCACAGTTGCTTAATGGAGTTACAAACACTTCGACTAATTACAGAAGAGAAAAAAAGAGCATAGGAATGAAAGAAAGAAGGAATTAACGAACGAACGACCGAACGAATAAAAATAGTATCTAAATATAACCATTTTTCTCTGAAATCTGGTACCGATTTGATTAACAAAAAGAAATAATATAAATGAGTAAAAAGTCTTGTCTCTGTCTCGCAAAATGTTCCACTTTTAAATTGACAATTTCTAGTAATGGGATGTCTTTTTCTCTTGGGAAGTAAAGCCGAGACGAAATTGGATTCTCTGTCGTATTCTGAGCTTAAATGATCTATGTCTTAATTCCGTAATATTTCCATATCCCAATGTCGATTTTGTCAACACTGTGTTTTGTCCCGTAACTGGTAGCAGACGAAGAAGATACATATAATATAACTGATGTTTGTGCGCCAGTAATAATACTGCCAAGGTTATTTCTACTACGTTGCGTACAGACGGCCAAATCGGCGCGTATGACTAACGTCTTGCATACATTATAGCGTGCGATAACGTAACGTTTAATAATAGCTTTACGGTATTAAGACTTGGAAACAGGTTTAAGGAATAACAGTAGTAGTAGTTATAGTAGTAGTAGTAGTAGCAGCAGTAGTAGTAGTAGTAGTAGTAGTAGTAGCCCAATGAGTGGCAGTACTAAATTATTGACAGCAGCAAATAATAATAATAATAATAATAATAATAATAATAATAATAATAATAATAATAATAATGAAAGTAAAATAGTAATAATAACAGTATTGATGAGGATGATGATGATAACAACAACAACAATAAATAATAGGACCATTTCACAATAATAATAATAATAATTAAGAAATTAACATAAAATAATATTAATAAAATCATGAAATAAATTTTTGTTTCCCTACATTTATTTTCTAGGGGAATACTTTTATACTAATTACATAGGAATTTGTAAACACAATATTTAACTTAATGTTTTTAAGTTTATTTTATTTTAATTAATTAATTAATTTATTTATTTATTTTATGTTTTATTTCCTTTTATCTAGGTTCTTAACAAAAAGACAGAAAAGAAAATTATTTTTTATCTGTCAATTTAAAGTAGTTGATGAAAATGTTTTATTATTCTGTAATAATGGTATACGTTTGTTCTAAAGATTCTATAATTATTTATTTATTTAAAATGCTTAATGTTTTACAGAAAATCCCATGTATGTTAGTTTTGAGTCATCAGGTCTGTTAGTTCATCGTGTTCTAACAAATTGTTAAATAACATATCTGTTGTTTTCATTTCTGACAGTTCTGACAACACAAATATTTAGAGTTTAAACACAACATATGTTTAGTTATTAGTTTAAATAATTTAAACTTCATTTAATTGTGTGTGTGTGTGTGTAGGGTTGGAATTAATGAGTTTCCCCTTTTTAATTACTGTCATCGAAAGGTTCTGTGCGGCATATGTAATTTCTCCAATGCGATATGAGGTCTTAAATCTCCATCATTAGATTATTTACCGTTCTAACCTCTGTTCCACAACTGATTATCACAGGCCATGGTAAATGCTTGTAATTAATTATTTGTAATCATCGTCATCATTTATTTATTTATTGTGTTTTCATGTTGGATGTAAAAGACAACCGCAGTCTGACTCTAACCATTATCTTTCATCCTGCTTACATAACGTAAACGTTTCTTGTTTATTAATTTATAATGCTTTTCATACAGGTCAACTGTCAGATAATCCTCGTGGAAAGAATAACAATAATCTTAAACAACTTATTGGCAAGAAAAAAATTTAATAAAACTTGTAACATATACAAATTAAACGAAAAATAACTGATTATACAAGCGATGATTCAGGCAAAAAAAAAAATAAAAAATAAAAAAATAAAAAACTACTATGATAATAACAACAACTACTACAACGACTACGGCTGTTACCACTACTACTATTACTGCTACTATCACTACTACCACAACCATCATTACTACTACTATTACAACTACTACTTCTAATAATAATAATAATAATAATAATAATAATAATAATAATAATAATAATAATAATAATAATAATAATAATAATAATAATAATAATAAAATACTAAAGGAAAACAAATAACAGTTTTCGAATGTTTTCGGTTCACAAATTCTCAAACATTAACCTGAAAAGTTACGGATTACACTTTATTCATCGTTTGGTGCAGGTTACGTGCATGTGCACTTTGAGCAACGCGAAATAATTTTAGATCAGTGACGGCTGGACAGCTTTTGTCAGCTCTGATTATAGACAAACGCTGTAATTGCTACAGCTTTTACACAGTTTGTTTCTCTCTCTTTTTTTAATTAAAAGAAAAACGTTCTCAGTAAAATGAATAAAAATAGCCACAAATCACTAATTTTTTTTTTCCTTTCTAAACTTAAATGTGGTCTAAGTTATCATGTGGATAGCATAATGATGTCAGGGTGTAGATCAAAATAAAAGATTCCTTTCTTCTAATCGATAATAATAGTTTATATCAAACACACACACACACACACACACACACACACACAGAGTAGTAGTTAATATTAATGTCTGGATCCGCTCTTAAAAAGTTGAATGCACTAACAAATATTGATTTTGTAACATGAATTTTTTTTTATTCTGTTCTCACATACATGCAGACAGACACTTATACACACACAAACAGAATGATAGATAATTGAACTTTGACGTATATTTGTGTTAATCTGATAAAGTATATATACGTGTCTGTATACATGTGTGTGTGCGTGCGTGACCATTACACATTTCGTATATCGCTATCTCTCTTTCTCATTCTCTCTCTGTCTCTCTTTCTGTCTCTCTCTCTCTCTCTATATATATGTGTGTGTTTGTGTGTACATATATGCACATACACAAGGTAACCGAAATAAAAATTATGCTGTATATAAATTTTATTATTATTATTACCGTTATTGTTATTAAAATTTTTGTTTTATTTTTAATGAGTGATATTTATACAAAATTCATTTCATCTTGCAATGCGATTAATCAGATTCATACACTTTTGTGGGTGTGTCTATATGTATGTATCTTTCTGGCAGTATGTATGTACATATATTTTGTATGTATGTTTTATAAGTACATATGTTGTTTTTTCTTCATATTAGAAAACATTAATTATAGCAACAAAAAAAAAAAAAAAAAAAAAAAAACTACAATTTTATACCTTTTAGGCCCTAGATATCATGACCCTGCAGATAATACTTTATTTCATTTTTTTTTTCTTCCTTTATTTTTTTTAGGACCTAGAAATAATGACCCTATAAAGAAGAGTAATATATCATACTGCTGTCACATGAATATAAACCCTGTTATCAATTTAATATTCAGTCGTGAATGAAAAACCTTTAACTATTCCAAAATGTATAAAATTCGCCAGATAATAATAAATATCCTATGGCTGCATAGAAAAAAAAAAAAAAAAAAAAAATCGAAAAAAAAAAAAAATTTGCTATCATTACATAAAATAATTCATCCACTGAACTCAATGTGTCGAAAGCATGTTTGGAAATTATATAATTTTATTTTATCTTATGGTAAAGTTATTGTCAAAATTAAGCCAGTTGTCGTAAACAATATACCAGACAGTTATATTAAAGGTATTAAGTTATTCAAATAATAACCTCTACCCGCAGTGTGTCAACGCAAAAATCGGTCTCTCAAGCTGTACTCTTCACGTATCAGTGTAAGCTAAATTAGGTAAACTTCATTCGTTTTACTTCAGTTTGCTTGTTGTACATAAATGAATATACAAAACGTAAATTTTTTTATATATATATTAAATTTAAAAAACCCTTCGGATTCTCTCCTTTTCAAAAAAAAAAAAAAAAATAATAAAAAAAATAAATAAATAGAAAATAGAAATAAAAATAAAAATAAAAATAAAAATGAAAATAAGAAAATTAAAAATTAAAAAATTTAAATAAAAATTTAAATCAATATAAAACTTTTCTGCCTACATACCCTTCTCACAGTCCAATTGTTTTAGAGCTACGTATTTTCAACTTTGAATAGGATGAAAATGATCCGTCTTTGTCACCGTCTTTTTCAGATTTACCGTCTCAAGATCACAGTATTCATTATATCAACATATATTACTAAACTATTATATATAACCTCAGCCTTCCTTCTCTCTAGGAATGTGGCCATTAAGTTTATTTATTTACTGAGTTTTTAAAATACTTTTTTTTTTTTTTTTTTGGTATTTATTAAACTATTTCTTTTCATCTTCGAACTATCGCAGTCCCATCACATTACGACCATCTTTAAACTGTTTTCAAACACTAATACAAAAAGTTCATGTCGCCTCGCTCCTTCCCTCTCCGCTTAGTATTCCATTCTTTAATACTGATAATAATGTGTTCACTTTCATCCTCCCATGTCATTCTATAAAAAAAATGTTTTTTACTCGCACTCCCCGTTTCTCTCGCCATTTCAAATTCATGTTCGTTTACAGCTGTAACATTGCACTTTCGTCTTCACTAGCACGGAACACGGTAATGCGTCTTTATATGTATTAAATAAATAATAATAATAATAATAATAATAATAATAATAATAATAAATAAATAAATAAATAAATAAATAAATAATTTGATTTAACTGTATCCTTCACTCATGTCATTGATATCAAATTTGTATAATTATATATATCTAATTTTATTATTATTATTATTATATAAAATTATTATATAAAATTACCTTCCCTTTCTCTCTTGGCAATACACACCTACTAATTTATAAATAAAGTATATTACCAAGTCCCGTAAAAATTATGGGATTTCGTTTCTGGGTACAGACGAACTATTTCACCTCAGTCTAACCCCACCTTTCTCTCTCCCATCATCACTTTACATCATCCATTCCAACTCAATTATACTATACTTCCGTCAAAGAAAAAAAAAAAACATAATTGTCTGCGTCATTCGCTGGTAAGTAATTGTTTGCTTGCACCTTGTGATCCCTGCAGTACATAGATTGCGGCACAAGTTACCGATGTCGCTTAATCCTTTCTGTTCGTTTGATCTCGACAGCAATGAATCCTCGTTATATTACTTCCGAAGCGGCGCTCTTCTGGCTGGGTTTAGTGGCTCGCGCCGAACAGCCAAGAGCGGTGTTGCTGAAAAGAATCTGTCAGTGAAGGCAAACCACAAATCCCTCTTGCTATTGCTGGTGTTAACAGCTACTTAGAAAGAGGCAGGCACTTCACACGTTGTAAGTTTATTCAAACCCGCATGTAATACGCATGTGTTGTTGTCGCTGAAGTACGTCTTCCCGTACAGCGGCTATGTGGGTGGCCGACAAATTAGCTAACCAAATGCAAACAGTGTATTGTATGGCATATCCACAGTGCGCGATATAGTGTGTAAACGACGTTTAGTAAAGTATTTTATATTATGCATGTATTGCATAGACAAAAATCTGCAGCAAGTGCAGTTGCTTAGCATAATCATTTGTTGTGATTCTAAAGGATGGCGGCTTCTTTTTAAACTGATATAAAAATTACTTCGGTGCATTGGGATATGTCAACGTAAACACATCTTTCTAAAAATACATTTTATAATAGAAGAAGAAGAAAGAAAGAAAGAAAGAAAGACAAATAATATACTGAATGATTATGCAGTACAAACAAGTTTAACAACAGAATTTGATGTGTGGAAATAAATAAACACTACTATTATTACTACTAGTACTATTACTACTACAACTACAACTACTACTACTACTACACTACTACTACTACACAACAACAACAACAACTACTACTACTACTACTACTAATAATAATAAAAAATTAAATTTAAAAAAAAAAAAAAAAATACTATGTGCACAATACACTTGGTGAACTATTGTAACTTCATTACGTTTCTTAAAACTCCTCTTCGTTAGAACGTAAATTAAATATCACTTTTCTGTCCATCTATTTTAAACCTTTATTTATTATTATTATTTTCTCCAAACGCATCAAACACTTACTTATAATTAACATCACACAAGGAATCTGTTAATGTGTGTGGTCGCCGTGAATTCTTCTATAGTTCTGTTTGCTTTCGCAGACGATGAGTTCAAAACGAGGTTCGCAAGTTCAAAAGTACATATAATAGGTATTTTTAACAACAATATTTCGTTTTATTATCAATCTCGCGACAAAACGCCCATGTTGTAAGCATTACTACCAAGAGGAATGAAAAACAAACAATGAAGTGATATACATTATTATCCTAATGAAAAGGCAGTTTTATATTAAAGGTTTGTTGACAGAAAAGTTTGTGGGGTTTATTGAAATTTTTGCTTCTCGTTTCTTTCTACTCTTCTTTTTTTTTTTTTTCGGTTTTTAAAAAAGGCATTTTAAAAGTACTTTTTGTAGGTTAAAATATTTAATCAAACATTTAATTGCACATATAGTGTAATATGAATTATAATTGAGTAAATATTTACTTTTTTGCTGAATTCAAGTAACGTGTTTCGTTTTTCTTCTTTTCAGTTTTCACTTCATTATTTGTGGGTTTTTAAAATTTATTATTTTTTAACCTTTTAAATTTCTATTATAAAAATGTACATTTTTCGTTACTTTTAATAAATATTTTTTTGGTAAAGTGTGTATATATATATATATATATATATATATATATATATATATATATACCCTTCTCTTCACAATCCTTCCCCCTTTTTAAACTTTTTTCCCTATTAAGACATTGATAAAAACAACTATATTTTAATGAGTTTAATCTATATATTTTTAAACTTGCTATTCAGTAAAGTGTTTATTAATTTCTTCTTCTGTTTGTTTCATCCTAAAACGTTTTTTTTTATCTTTTAAAGCAGTTAATTAAGTCTTATACACTTATAAATAAGTAAAAGGCCATTAAAATATGTATAAAGTTTACTTATTCAATACAATGTTAATCAATTTCCTTTTATATTCTAAATTTGTCTGTTTTATTTCTCATTCTTGTTTATTTAATAAATATATAAATAAAGAATGTAAAGTGGAAAAAAAGAGTACACACTCATTAACACCACTTTGTAAGATTTATTTCCTCTTTAAATATCCGATATAATTTGTTTCAAAATCAGAACAGATTCAGTATTGTGTAATTCATCAGACAGCAGCAAAAGGAAGAAATAAACAAATCCTGATATGATTTAAAAAAGACGAAAAATATAAAAATAGAAGAAAAAAAATGGGGGCAAAAAAAAAGACGAAAAAAATTCTATACCCACAACTAGGAATTTCAGATGGGAGCAACCATGATTTATTTTTTCTGCAATTAGTTGAATTGCTTCCAGGAATGCATGCCTGTGTGTATGTGTGGATATAGATATGCACCTGCTAGGTACGTTTTACAAACAGAAATGGAGAGATCTGAGAGAAATATTCTTTGGAAGGATTTAACTGTGGCTGAGATAACCAATGATTCTTGTTATGTCTACACACTGTACTCAAGTTAAGAATGAAGTTTTGTGCCCTTTTGAGGACTGTTTGAAAGTCAGGAGCCCGTAATAAAAGTCACATTATGATATGATATTGAAATTGTTGTTGCTGTGGTTGTTGATCTCATTCATTTTCTTCTTTCTTCTTCTTATTACTATTATTCAAAGTTGATAAATAATCAAAATGAAGACTATACAGACATCCATAACCACACATTAAAAAGTAAATGATAAGTAAAACAACATTATTGTAGCATTATTTTATTAACTCAGCACATTTCCATGTAAAAATAAAATCAGTATCAATAACAGTAATTTGATAGTTACACTGTTTTCTTTTGTTGTTTTTAATTTACTTTATTTTTCTTTGTCTAACTTATTAGCTGACATTAATGAACACATTATTAAATTATGAATTCTGATTACACAACAAATAAAATTTATGCTGAAAAATATAACTGTTATTCAAGAAATTGTTGCTTTTTCTGCTGTTGTTGTTCTTACTCTTATTAGTTATTATTATTATTATTTCTTGATACCTTGATGTTCAGTTTTTCAAAGGATAACAGAAGTACAAGAATTGTCATCAGCAGAGTCATAATTAAATATTTTTGCCTTGGTTTACTTTTAATGCCCTTTTGTCAATAATATATACCCCAAAATACACATATTATCTGGGGTTCAAAAATAAAAAAAATAAACCAACTTTTGAAGTTTGAACTATTAATTAAAACTATTAATCAAAAACGAAGAAGAAATATATACAAACAGTTAATTTAATTAAGAAAAAAAAAATTCCAACATTTTCTGATAAACCATTGTTATCAATTAACATAAATATCTAAAACTGAAAGATTTTCAAACATCTAATAGTAATATCATTAAAGAGCTGAATGATATTAAAACTTTTAGCAAGTTTGACCTTTCTGGTTTACATGTCATAACTATAATAGAATGATTTTTGAAAAAAACCCAACTTAAAATGAAGAAAGTTAAAAAAAAGAAGAATTTACAGTTTTACATTATTCAATGTCTATGACAAGATAATTTAAATATTACTTCCCAAGTTCAGTAATGATTTACTAATGCTGTTTAGTAATTACCTCCCTTCCCAGAAAAGAAGAAAAAAAGTAATAATAAAGAAAAAAAAACCCAAAACCATATACATTAGTTCTTAATTGAGTATTGCCAGTGAATATATATATATATATATATTCTTTTTTTTTTTTTTTAAAGTTTTTATGAATGAACAGACCCATTATGCATTTTGAAATTTCCAAATTCAAAATAGAAATTGAAACATGCAAGGAAATATATTAATGTTTACCTCAGTTAAAATATCTAAAATTCTATGAAAGATAATTCTTAATCTTCAATTTTCAGTTTTTTAATATCAAACCTACTTATAAGTACCATATACTGATGAACCCCCCCAAATTAAAAATACAATAAGCAAAATAGAAAATATAACCCCCCAAAATTGTAACCTCAAGGAAATATATTAATGTTTACCTAAATTAAAATACTTACATTCTATCATAATTAATTTCTAAAATTAGATTTTTAAAAACATACTTGCATTAAAAGTATTTTATCATAAGGAAAGAAGAAAAATGACAACAGTAAAACGAAACCCCCTTCAAAAATATCCCCACCAAATATAACACTCCATCAATGAATCTGAAACTTCATTAACAACCAAACAAAACAAACCAGACTTCGGCAAATTTCACAGATTATCTTCACAATCTGAATCAGAACTGTCATCCACGTATACAATTTTATTATCCATGTTATCTCCTCTGCCGTCACAAAGCCCCTGTTCCACGCTGTTTCTGTCTGTTCTGTCATGAAGCTGTCTGTCATCAGGGACACACCTCAGCCTGTCACCACCCCCATCCTCGTAGTCGATGTTATCACAGACCACGCCAACACCCAAATCAACCTCAGCACTCTCCACTTCATCAAAGTCAACGTCCATGCAGACATCAATGTCAGAGGTGGAATTTCCTTTCACCTGCATCAGCAACTGCTTGGCCAGATGTTTGATTTCAGCATAAGGTCTTGGATCTTTAAGAAGTCTTTGCAGTAATTCAATGCCATTTTCTTTTTTCAGCAGGTTGCAGTACCTTTCAGCTAAATTATTATTAAAAAAGAGATTATGTAAAAGGGGTGACTTTATAGTTATGAATGGTTTATCATAAAAGCATAAAATACAAATACTTACAAACCTAATTACAATCTGGCAAAAACAACTTATTAACAAATCCATGCCCATATAAATACAAATCCACACATCCACACAAACACACACAAAGACACAATCAATGCAGACATTCACAGCAACACATTAAAAATACACCATACATACAAAAATTCATTCTCATGTACAAGAAAAGAAAGAAATAAATTTAGCATAAATCTAACTTAATTTACATTAAATCAGCCGTAACAGATTACTTGCTCATCCCTCTAAACAGCACTGGGATTCACAGAACTACAACACAATACATCACTGGTTAATGAGGGTTCTAATTAGACTTACCTGAGAATCCACACAGGTTGCAAAGAGCCCACACAGCCCAGTGCTGGACTTGTGGTGTATGAAACACTGACAACAGTCTCAGAATTGGTTCAAAAGATCTTAAAAAAAAAGATAAAAAATCTTCAAGTGATCAGTCAGTCATGTACTGCAAAGAATTTTGATGAAACTAGCCATTTATGTCTTGTAATATGATTTATTTTATCTGTAGTTTGTGTTGTGATCCACAAAAAGTGATATTACTATCTATAGTTTGTGTTGCAAGTTAGTATATGTTTTTATCTTTTACTTTGGGTATAGAATAAGCAATATTATTACCTACAGTTACTGTTCAATTTAATATATATGCAGTTTTGGTTGTAATATGGATACAGGATAGCTTTATCTCTAGTTTATGTCATGACATTAGTACAAGTAATTTTATTACAGTAATTCTAGTTAACCTGTAACATTTTATAACATCAAGTGTATGTGCTTTTTACCAGAAGGTTATTTTGATTGGTAGTGTACATTTTCATAGGTAGGTAGATATTTAGGTAGATAACTTCAATGACAGATAGATGTGTACATGTGTATGTGTGTGTGTCTTACCTATAGTTTATATTTCTGTTTGAGTTGATGTCCCATCTTCGTATTGCCCTCACCATGCTAACCAGAACGTCTTTGCGAGCAGGTTTATCAATATGCCAAGCTTCAACTCCATCAGAGGCCATGTGTGACAGCACTCCTGCTGCATTGTAACTCACTTCTATACCATCACTGGTGGAGTTCAGCAGCTCACTGAACAACGAAATAATAATAATAATAATAATAATAATAATAATAATAATAATAATAATAGTATCAGTAATACTAGTAATGATAATGATGATCATTCTGTTTCTTAACAAAATAATAAAGGATAATAGTTACCTGAAAACAGTAACATACTCTGTCACCATTAGTCTTGGTCTCAAGTATTTTACTTCTGCTATGTTACCCTGTTAAAAATAGAATTTGTTTGAAGTCAGACATTAGTAGTATGGTGTAAAGAATAATTTCTTTCAGATCTTATTATAATATTATCCAAAGTTCTCTATTTTCAACTGCAGTCTAAAATATTCAATATCCAAACATTTTAATATTTCTTTTACAACTGTCCCCTGCCCTTATCCATGGGTTGGTGGTATCCACACTTTGATCAACTCCTGTTCAAATATATTTAAAAGAAAAATGACTGCACAGTAAACTGTATTGTTAAGGTTGCATAAAGTGTGCTAGATTACTGTAGACTATATGATTTAGGTGGGTTTTTAAAGTTCTTAATAGTACTTACAGTTGGGTTTTCAAGTACTGAATATGTATAGAATATGTATGGTTTTTGCACATTTATGCAGTCCTGGAACCAAATATCCATGAATGGGGCAGACCAAATGTAAATAATATCCCTCTGTTTCTAACACTGACTGATAATGAGGTAAACAATTATAAAAATGAATAGCTTTAAAGTTTACTTTTACAGTATTAGCTTATTAAGTGAAGATACGATATAAATTACTCATTTATGCATTTTTTTATCAGTACATCAGAAATGTATAAAACTTATGTTTCAAAATTTACCATTAGTCCCATCATGTTTCTTAGCAGTTCTGGTTTATCTTCAAAATCCTGAAAAAAAATCAGTTTTCTATTATTTAGTTACAAAATATTCCATTCAAATGTAACTAGATTAAAAAAAAAAAAAAAAAAAAAAAAACAATTTTTTGATTGTCTGTGAGTTTTTCTTTATATTATTATTATTATTATTATAGAAACATTTTCAATTTAAACATTTACTTATGTAAATTAATTTTAGTTAATTATGTTCATTATATTATTGCTACTAATGACAACTGTTATCACAAACAAATTTTTTTAAAGTGTTCTATCCAATAATTATATTTAATCTGGATCAAAATTAGCTGCCATTTTTCACTAACTGGTATACTTTGTTTAAATTTAACAAATGAGATGAAGGTTCAGAAAATTCTAAAGTCTTTAGACATCTAAAGATATGTTATGTGCAAATTTTTGTTTCTTAAATTAACAACCTTCAAACATTTCAGGAAGTACTCCATTCCATTTTGATTAAGAAATCTTTCACAATTAGCCGGTGTTTCATCTGCAGAAAAAAAAGAAGAATAAATGATAAAAATAACTACAGAATAAAATTAAACAAAATGAATCTAGTCCATATCTCTAGAACTGATTTATTATTAGTATTATTTATTTATTACACTTAAAAAGTTTTTTTCTGTAATACAGTTACACATTTTATTTTTATTATGTTATAGAATAAATAATAAATGATGACAATAAAAACTGCTGTAACACATATTCATTATTTTTCTCTATGCTGTTTTTATAATTTATTTTAATTATTATTATTTTTAATCATTTCTTCAACAACTGAAACTCTCTACCTGTAACATTCCACATTGTACTCCAAGCCACCTCCAGTATTTCATCACATTCATTGCGCACCACCTTGCGTTTAACAATTAGCAGCATTATCTGAATGATAAAAGTGAATACAAAAATACAGTAAATAAGCACCTTGCAATAGTTATGCCAGTTTAACATGTGCATGTTCTCTCTCTGTTGTTTGTCTATATCGGTCTTTCTCTCTCAATTCCTCTGGAACACACACACACACACACACACACACTACCCAACCACAAAAGCCTGTACACAACACAGACTCAAACACGTAAGAACTGCACACAGCACAAACAGAACAGCTAGTGAAAGACACAGACAGATACACAGAGAAGTATTCAACATCAGGAAGTTTTCTCTGTTAACACTCACCTCTATTGCTCCCATCTCTCCAACCAACTCTTTCTCCTTGCCGTCCACTTGACAGGCTAGACTGTTGAGGAGATATATGCCAATACGATGAATGAAGTTGTCTCTGTGGTCAATCATTAGCATCTTCAGCAACACTTTCACCATTGTCTTGTAGCAGAACATCTAGATTATAATGAATATATTTAATAGACATATATACATATATATATATATATATATATATATACATACAGTCCCACACAAACAAAGTAAATGAATAAAAATGAAAATATTTTAAATCTATGTCATTACATTTTGTACTTAATTGAACATTGTTAATAAACATTATCAAAGAGAAATCATGTTGACCTATTGATTAGCAGGATGGAATATTATATATGTGCCTTCCTATAGAAAGAAATATACATATATATATGGATTGGAATGAAATGTTTTTTGAGTAAAATTCAAAGAAAGTATTTAGATATTTCTACAGAGGTAAATCAACAACATATGTGCCACTTTGTTCACTTTTCAGAATGTATGTGTGTGGGTATAATAAATTTCAGTAATGTGTGAATTGAAATCATGTGCTCGAACACCATCTACTGAAAAATGCAACAAATGTATAAATATATATATTTATTTCCATCCACATATACACAACTAATTAAAACTTACAAAGTCAAAAGGTATACTGAAATGTGAAAGGGTTAAGCATCCATTGCGCATCATCTGAAAAAAATACAGAAAATATTTTGAAAACATTCCTGTAAACAATTTGAGAAAATAACATTTAATCAAATAATTAACATCTTAATTTGTCAAATGTGATTTTAAGTACAGTGTTCAATACTGCAAAAAATATCTCTGACAAAATATTGTTTATAAAATATACATATTTAGATATACTTGTATACAGTATCAATCAAGTTTAAGGTCCAGTGCTAGTTTTAGTAGGTTAGATTTACTTACCGTTGGTTCAGCTGAAAAATGTTTCATTCCATTCAGTAAAAGTTTGATAATTCTCCTGAAGAAAAAAAATAAAAATAAATAAAGTTAGTTATGAAAAAAGTAGTGGCTATAAAAAAAATAAAATACCAAAGCTCATTTTTACTTTATTTCGGAAAACAAAAAAAAGTAAATCACTATTCACTGCTGACAAAAACCCCATTATTTAAAGAAATTTAAAAATAAGTAACTGCAATAACTAGGGAAAAAAAAAAAAAAAATGTTTATATGTATGTGTGTGTTTGTGTGTTTGTATGTACATGTACAATTAATAATTGAATATTACATTATTAATAATTTATTTATTTACTTGTTTTAAATATAGAGTCTATCCTTTCAGTATAATTTATATGTGCATTTGGTTCCATTTTATAAAACTGTTTTCAGACACCACTGAAAACAATAATAGACAGTAATTTTAATATAAATACATTTACCTTTTCTGATTTTGTGTGATATTTCCTTTCTTACTACCTTTGGCAATGTAAAACAAAGATGCACTGTAAATATAATAAAATTAAAATCTTTTAAAAATATTTGTAAATTATTTCTTAGATGAAAAATCAACAAATCCTCATGTTATATGCCATCAGTATATATAAAAAAGTAATGTTTTTAGCATTTAAAGTTTATCCAAGTACAAAGAAAAATCCTTCAAGACAAAGGTTTATATTCTTCTTAAGAAATAAATAATCATTTTTTTATACTATATATTAAAAACTGAAACTATAAAACTTGCTAATTACATAGCTTAATACAGAATTCAAAAATATCAGTATTATTTATTTACAAACCTCCCTGATATCTGTACATCTCTTTCTCTTGGATGACGTTCCATTCCAGATAATATGCCCTGAAAACCAGAAACTTACATATTGTACATTGTACCCAAAACACACAATTATGATAGCAATACATACATACTTATATAAACATGTTAACAAACAGTGTGTTCTTGTTTTCTGCTGATCATGATTACAAGAAAAATGGAGATGTATTAATAATAATAATAATAATAATAATAAAAAATAATAATAATATAAAAAAAAAAAAATGGCACAAATTAAACTGTTTGGTACTCATAATGCTTCAATATTAGTATCATAAGTGTTTGTGTTTTGTTGTATATGTCACTTTATGTGTGTGCATATGTGTTTTCATATAAGCATATGTCTCTATTAATATTTAATTTGTATTATGGTTTATGGATTTATTGAAAATGACAACAATTCTGGGTCAATCATACATATGACATACACACACACACATTCAGTAATATGAATTGTCAATTTTATTATGATAATATCCTTAAAATATTAAATTACAATTTCATATTAAAAATAGCAAGAAGAACATAGCAATAACAACTTTAAAGATCAAAGATAAATATTTTTGATAACATAATGTGGAATATTTAATAATATCTTGAAACAGTTACCACTGTGAAAGTAAAACTTACATCAAGAACATCACAGCATCTTAATACTGAGGACGTCTGGAATCTCTCAAACATATTGTTGAGAGCTCGGACTAGAAAATTGGTTCTGTCTCTGTAAACCTGCATGGCAAATATCAGCTGTTCTTCATTATGTTTGCCTGTCACCTGGTTCAAATACACATTACAAAACTGATTAAATATTGAAATACATTGATTAAATCTGGAATTAATTAACATTTTGAGGGATTCATTTTACATAAGCGTCCTTAGGACACCATTTCATTCTCCATAACTTTGCAATTGTAATGAAAGCCTTGTTGAATATCAATAATCAAGGAAAATTTTCAGAAAATGTGACTAACTTCTTTTTCATCTAGGTAGAAAAATTTCCTTGAAAAGTATTTCTTGCACTATAAACCTATGTTTATACTGCAATTATTAGATATGAACAAATATTGGTTTTAAGAATCTCAGAACTGAAATTTTACAACTGCATTTAATTGATAACTCAAAAACTGGTACTGCAATTGAATTCCTCATACCACTGGTAGAATCACATATTTAAATAATTACAATCACACATAATCTATAATCTAGATTTTTAAATTGCATTCAAATATCGGCTCAATTAAACATCTTGGTAATGCTGAAGAATAAATATTACTGATTACAGATTAAACTGTTGTAAATGATATGTCAGTAATACCTTGCATGCTGGTATGTGTTCTCGACTACAAGCATCGTACAGACAGTCAAACAATCCCAGGAATTCCAAATGTCGACCTTCTAGTCCAGGAATGCTACATCTGAAACACACAGAAATATTGCATCAAATAAAAAGTGGATATAAATAAAATTCAGGGATTTTATGCTTTAGTAGCCCTAATCTTGATAATTAGTTACATAAAATATCCAAAACATTAACTGATTAAGCACTAAAAATTATTTTCATAACAGTAATAACAACAACAGCAGCAACAACAATAATAATAGTTATAATAACATTGTTTCATATTGTCCTGATAATACTAATCGATTATAATATTTTATTTACAATTATTTATCATTTTATAACCCTCATTTTAGGACTTACAACTGAAAAGATTCTTGTAACAAAAGCTTTAAATTAAATGAAGTTATAAAGAGATAAATATACTATCAAATGATTTAAGTTAAATATGTAGGTATATATCTCTGTCTGTCTGTGTTTGTTGTGAAGTGAATTTAATGCAAAATAATTTATAAATACAGTTCATAACAACTTCAGATTAAATACAGCTCCAGAAATTCACACAAAATGGTTTCTGATATGCTTCACATATCCTTTGCTAAGAAGCTTTAAAAGCCTCAATTTAAAAAGTAATGCATAGGTGGTAGGTGTGTGGTGTGTGGTGTGTGTGTGTGTGTGTGTGTGTGTGTGTGTGTGTGTGTGTGTGTGTGTGTGTGTGTGTGTGTGCACTGTGGATTCAGATAAGTAGTTACATTTCAGAGTCTTCTGTGAATTCAGATCTTGGACCTAGTCGATGGGATGTGACTTTAGGAGGCTCAAAACCAGCCAGGTTTGTTCCAGAAATGTCTAGAGATGTCAGACAAGGGAGACAATCCATGAGTATTTTAAGAGGTGGTGTATTGTTTTGTTGTACAACGTATGTGTAGCCGTTCAGTACCTCACCACTTTGTGATAAGTCCAGATGCCTGTTTGATGATAAAATGTGATAATAAAAGTACTGGTACAAAAGTCAAAAAAAAAAAAAAAAATGTGTGAATTTTAAAAATGCTCCATTAATATCATAAAATAATCCAGCTGACATAGACAATCTATATTAGATATATAGAAGTAAAGGTAAACATGGGAAAAAACACATGCACACACACAAAAATATATATATATATGACACATATACAGACACATGCAATCACATATGCTCACATATCCAAACCAACATACACTGACTCAACATACAGACACATATTAAAATACGTATAATTCTTTGTTGTATTAAGCAGAAACAGGATGGTCTTCACAACTTACCTCAAATATTTCAGTTTGCATATATTCAACAGTATTTCATCCAAATCAGGCAGGTCCACGTCAGCCAAACTGAGTGAGAGGAGGTTAGTGAAACAGCTCAGACCTTCCAGGAATTCATAGGACAGCGAACATTCTGTCAAGTCAAGATGTGTCAGATGCATATGACACGTCGACTTCCAGTTCATGTCAGAAACATCAAGGGCAAAATTACAGAGACTCAGTCGACGTAAATGAGGGCAGCTGTGTACACATTCAAAAATGGATGCATCCTGCGGTGTTGTATTCAGCTGCAGATGCCGAAGTGTTTTTCCCATGGCAATGATGGACTCCTTGCAAGCACTTGTCAGTTTGGTACAGTGTGACAAGTCGAGATTAAGAACTGGCTGATTTTGCAGTATCTGTAAACCACCGTCGGTGATGTTTGTGAACCTCAGGTTAAGATTTGTTAGCTGAGAAACCCGAGTGTCGCTGAATATGCTAAGAAAATTATCATCAATGTCTTCATTGTCACTGTTGTTTATGTACGCCTCCAACAGTTTATCACAGATGACTTTAGGCAGAGACAAACCTGGCTGCAGTTTATACTGTTTTTTCTTTAGATCATTATCCACCAAGCTGGTAAATGTTTCCACATGACTGGCACAGAATTCAACACAAATATCTTCCAAACAGTTGGGATTGTTTTGAGGCCACTGGTCAACTGCCATTGTTCTTAGACCAACAATAAATATTATCAGTAAGCATTCAAACATAAACAATTTATGAATTACTTTTACTTCTAGTAATTTTACTCTTGAATATTTTAAGAAACTTATAAACTTTTGTCTTATTAATGAAACTAGCTGTAGTTTAAGAGCATTTATATATAGTTGTACATTTTCTGAACATGTTGCTGCAAAAATAATTAAATGTCCAATAACTATTTCTGAGTCAAATATTGCACAAAAATTTAAATCTTACAAAAAGGTACGCTAAACAACTGAGTTACAATAAATTTAAAGCTATAGTAATAACCATATTCATTAAGTGGCACTTTAGATAATTAATAACAACTTTACACACACACACACACACACACACTCACATTTTAGATCTTAAAAAGCTGATTTAAATCCTTAATCATTTATTTTTAATTTTTACATGTAAAAGTGTCAGAATCCCAAGGAATGACATTAACTTCAGAACTAATGACCATTTTATATTTTTTTGTTTCTTATATTTTTATCTGCCCAGCAGTTACCTGTTCTCTTATACATCAACCAGCTGAAACCTCCTTTTCTAACACTTTGAATCTTTCTCAATGTCTGTCTCATAAAAGATGTATGCTGTAATACAAAGAATGAAAATCTGGATAGAAGAAAATTATACTTCTTCAACAGTTTTGTAAATTTATGTAACTGCAACTGACTTTAAAGAAATGTATTTTAATGTCATTACAAGTACGTTATTTAAATAACTACGAAAGAAACACAATTATTCTAGCATCTAATTCTAAACTCATATAGTGATATACGTAATTTGTTTTTATTCTAATCCCACACACTGAAAAACCATGTTAACCCTAAACCTGGATGTTGTGTTGCTTGCATTTGCAAACAATTGCGAGTAGTAGGGATTACTAAATATTCAGGATGAAACAGACTAAAGTATGCATTAAACTACCTATAATATACTACAGTATATATTTTATCAAAACATTAAATTTATAAATTATATTTTATATTAAAATTGAACACGATCTCTAAAGCAGTAATCGTTCTCCCGGGTAACTACAAATCAGAAATATGATCTGATGCATGTATTGGACTAATATGCTGCTATCCCCGCAAAAAGTAAGTTAACATGCATACAGTCAAAAGTTATTTGATTTCATTTTGACATTATTGTGTTATTATTACTCAGCCGTAGCAGGTTGACAGCTCCTAGACTACATGCCATAGTAATAATACGCCTTATATATTAATAAACCTAGACTTGGAGTTGTGTATCAGTCTATCGCTCTCCGGTGCTTAATTAAAAAGAACCCGATATTTACTTGAATTTACTGTTTGGTTCTTTTGATGTGCTGTTTTTGTTATTACTATTATTTTCTGTAACCTGTTCTTAAGGACTTCACTCATTATTTATCCCATCAGAATATTTAACTCGTAACTGGTAAATCTAACTCGACAAAATGTCACTAGTTGCCTTTCAGCATAAAAAGTGGATTAATCTTTAAAAAAATAGTTCTACATCAACTTTGAATATTAGTTACAAATAGAATAACTGAATAAATATTATTTGAATAGTATTTGTAGTAATAATTATTCGGTTATATGAAATTCAGAAGATACTCCGTTTTAATTACTCTTACATTATTCAGCTTATTTTAGATTCAAATGACGTAGCTAATGATGCCATTTTCAAAATTACTGCTGGACTACACTTTTATTTATTTATGTATTTATTTATTCACTCATTAATTCATTCAATCGTTTCTTTTGCCGTCATAGTTTTATAAGCAAATGCTACCACTGAAGGAAATTCGAATAATTAAAAAAGCAATTACAAAAACAAACAAGTAAATTTATAATTTTATATATGGTTCTAAAGTAACTTTCACATGTCACAAAAATACCAACACCGGAGCTTGGCTATTGCGTTGTTTTTTTCTTTCTTCCTTTTTTTTTTTTTTTTTTTTTTATCTGGTATTTTCTTTTCGTATCGTTTTATTTATTTATATCCTTATAGCTTTGATTAATTTTTCTCTCATTTTATCAAGATCTCTTTCTGTTATCTTTAATAGTCTCATTAGTAAAACATTTAAAACTGTTAAAGATGTTATCAAACCTATTTAATATCCAGCACGACGTCTAGATGTCTCTCTTTCCCTTCTCTCTCTCTCTCTCTCTCTCTCTCTCTCTCTCTCTCTCTCTCTCTCTCTCTCTCTCTCTCTCTCTTTTGCGCGCCTGTGTGTATATATATATATATAATTAAATTTTTTAAATGAATATTAAAGTGTGTGAGAGACAGAGAGATTGTGTCTGTATGTATGCATTTTTATTGCTTTTGATTAAGCTGATCTTTTTGTTCGTTTTGATATTAATGTATCTTTTTATATTGTTCGTTTTTTTGTTGTTGTTTTTTCGGGATAAAATAGATAACTAATTAACTGTTTTTCAGCAAACTCATGATGATATCGATGTAAAACCCCACCTATTTTATTATTATTATTATTATTATTATTATTATTGTTATTATTATTTTGTTTTATAATGTCAGTTGTTTATTTTGTTTTATAATGTCAGAGAAATGAGAGAGAGAGAGAGAGAGAGAGAGAGAGAGAGAGAGAGAGAGAGAGAGAGAGAGAGAGAGAGAGAGAGAGAGTACATTTCTTATATTGAACAAAATATTTTGGGAAGTGGGACTTCATCACTGAATATGTTGACAAAATGATTATGAACAAATAATGATTTGTCTTGTATTTATTTATTTACCACAAGAAAGAAAATAATAATAATAATAATAATAATAATAATAATAATAATAATAAAATCAAAAAATAATAAAAATAAAAATAAATAATGATGATAATGATAAAATTAATAATAAAAATAGAATAGTAATACTTATCAATGTAAATCGATTAGAGCCGTATTATTAGCTATTTTTATTATTATTAATTATTATATTACTACTACTACTACTAATAATAATTATTGTTATTATTATTATTGTTGTTGCTGTTGTTTTTATTATGCTGTTGTTGATAATATTTCTATTTCTGCATCACTTAATTTCATCCATTTTTGTTTTAATCTTGTCACGTTTATTTCACCTCTTAATTCCATCTATCAAACAATCAAATGATAGTTCCTACAACGCTCCAGTTAGTTCTGTTAGAGCAATAAAATTAATACTTTTACGTAAGATGCAAAATGTCTTTATTTTTCAAAAACAAGGTATATCAAAATGTCAGCAATTTCTTGGCTACATTATCACACAGAAAAATTGTACTTTTAATCACAGTGTGCTGCGTATGTGTTAGAATTATAACTGGGTATTAGGAATTGGAAATCTGTTTTTTTTTTTTTTTTTTTTTTTTCCAACACAATGGAGATTTTGGAAACTGATCTTCATCCGCCTTGAAATTACAGGTGAAGCCTCAAAAGGGTTGATAATATAGCAACCAGAGCACACATGTTGTAGTTCATTGAGAAGATCAAAGAAAATAATTTGTAACATAGTGGTGTTTTTATTATTATTATTATTTACAACAGAATTAAAAATGAGTTGTCTTTGATTCTAAATTCACACAGTATTAGTAACATACAACTGTTTGTTCCTTTGCTTGTAAGTAAGTTTATCATTGTTTTTTGAAGTTAAGCAAACATGAACATGTTATCAGTCAGTATGAAGGCCTGCCGTCCTTATCATAGACAGCGAAAAGGAGCATGGAAATTCTGAGTAGCATTATCCATTTTCATCATCGTTCGCCTACGGTTACTTTTTAAATAAGCGGGCGAACATAATTTATCAACAACAAAACGAAAAGAAATTAATTTATAAGAAAAATTAATAATAATAATAATAATAATAATAATAATAATAATAATAATAATAATAATAATAATAAAAGACATGTTTTAAAACAAAGTCAGATGCGTTGATCCAATCCTGTGTTTACAGTGATTGTCGTCTTCCAGACTGAACAGTTCTGACATGCTAACGGAATGTCTCTGAAGTCTCTGTCGCGATTCCACGCCGCGCTTGCCCATCTTCCCCAGCAGACTGAGCATCCCGTACTTCAACGACGGGGCTCTCATCAGCGCCACACCGCCGTTCGAGTCGCGTGAATAACCGGCGTCGGGCTGGTCGTGGTCACATGACGATATCGACGTGTCAAGGTCGGTCTGTCCACTGTCGCACGTGTCCTTGTCCCACGTGCTCGTCATGTCGCCGTCGCTCTCCACGGTGCAGACTTCGACGGCGTTGCGAGGTGGCGTCTCTTCTGCTGCTATGTCCGATATGGCATCCGCAGATGCTTTGTGTCCGGAATCCGTGCAGGATTTAAGACAGGAGCTCTCCTCACTGAAATTAAACAGTACAAAATACCCATAATTGCTCATAAATATTTCATTACGAAACGCATAACGTAGGCATCGGGGGCGGATAGATGAACATTTTCCGGTGGGCCTCAAAATAATGGGGAATTTAAGAAAAAAGTGGAGAGAGAGAGAGAGAGAGAGAGAGAGAGAGAGAGAGAGAGAGAGAGAGAGAGAGAGAGAGAGAGAGAGAGAGAGAGATTTAGATCCTGATAAGATTTTTAAAAAGGCTGAAAACAGAAATTTTAGATCCAGTCCGCCACTATTTTGTACAAATTATGTTTGGTATTTGGTTTCGAACTTGAAATTATTTATTTATTTATTTGTGTATAGACATAAACGTTTATAAAAGTCTATTTCAGTTACTGCAACTTTTATAGCTAATTGTTCTTTTGCCTGATGGAAGTCAGATTACTCGGATATCAAAGACTGTCCAAGATTACTAAACAGCGGAATATTAATACCAAAAAGTTGATAGACTGGTCTCAGGCTGTGGATGACGAACGTCTGAAATTATTCTCTCTACGAAACTAATCACCAGTGCCTGTTATTAGCGTTAAGGATGGACGTATGAAGTTACCTGCTAGAGGTCTGATAGTAATCCTCACTGACCATCACAGACAGGTCTATGTAGGAACTCGTCGCTTCTAGGAGTTTATCAAGCTGACATGTTAGTTCTGCAAACGAGAGACGATCCTGAGGCTTTGGATGCCAACAACTCAACATGATCTGGTAACTGTAAAAAAAATGAAATTAGAATAAATGTACATGTATGGAAGACCAAGAATTATATCAGCTAATCTTTCAAGGGCGGGAGGGGTGAATTTTCATTTAGTACTTTATCAGGATTAATGAACCTATGGACTAATTTATGAAGATTAATATTTGGACAAATTTGTAAAGACAGATTATTGTTTGGACTAATCGTCAGTAAAAACAGGATGTTATTTGTTATGTATTAAGAAAGCCTGCTTGGAATCCAAGTATACTCGGAATGAACAACTAAAACTGATCAAGTTAGAATATTTAGATGACAAATAGGTACACTGTTGACCAAGAACAGTTCCGCTTATAAAACCGAGAGATGTCCAAAGAGTATGTCATTTAAGAGATAAATGATCAGCTTCTAGTGTTTAATTTGATGAACTAGTGATATACGTGTACGTAATACAAACTCTTCAGTTTTACACCAGTTTATCATCATCGTCAACATCGAATAACTGGAAGCAGACATCCAGTCACTTCACGTATCCAAAAGATGTTTTAAACAAAGACGAAATAACTCAGTATTTCAGACAAGTAATGTTTTCATTCTGTATTGAGTTAGAGAAAATAACTTTCAAATTTATTTCTAAAAATATCGTATTATACAGTGATCAAAGCTGAAGCTTAAACAAGAGAGAGAGAGAGAGAGAGAGAGAGAGAGAGAGAGAGAGAGAGAGAGAGAGAGAGAGAGAGAGAGAGAGAGAGAGAGAGAGAGAGAGAAAGAGAACATAATCTTAATTGTTCTGTTATTCGTCTGGGTAATAAAGATTAATGACAAACTGACATTAAGCCGGACAGATACACATAAAATATCAGCAAACCAGAAATACAGACATCCAAAGAGATGTAAACAATGTGAAATAAAAATTAATTAAGAAGTAAGTAATAGAGTATTACAATAAAACTGAAAAACTAGATCAGTGTAGAAAATAATTATGAAGACTTTCTATCACCGTATAAAACCATAACCTCTTTGAAAAAGAGTGAAGTATGCTCATATATGAAAAACAATTATATCTATAATGTTGTGTGATTAGTTCTGTCATAACCAAGACCGTCTTATTCCATTGCGCTACAAGGGATGCAGTTCCTGGCTCAGCACTTAGTGGGAAGGCTTAGACAGTTATGTGTTGTTTGTGTATTATACATTTTCACAGGCAAAAAAATCGAATTAACTCTGGGGACGAGAAAACCTAGAATTTGCCTGTGAAAATTTATAATACATTTATAAACAACACATGCTCAATATAGTATCATCACCACAAAAATTATCACTGAAATAGTATAGTATCTGCAGCGATTCTTGTCCAGTTACAATCTTTTGAGTCGTTTTTCTCAAAACCATTGGAAGTAATAAATACAAGAGTGACACTTTCAGACTATATTACTGCTTGTTCTGGTTTTGTTTTTGTTATTTTATTATTTATTTTGTAATGCTGATCTATTAAGGCATGACATGTTACAATAAAACACACTAAGTGAAAACTTACATTTCGTGAGAACAGTTTTCGGGTTTCTCCATTCTGTAGCCATCTTTTAGCAGATAAAACAAATCTTGATTGTCGATGCCCGGATACGGAGAGCCCCCGAATGTCACAATCTCCCATAACACAATACCAAACGCCCATCTAAAACAAATATAGACAGAATAATTAACCATAACTGGATAACATGTAGATAACATAAATATCTATCTATCTATCTATCTATCTATCTATCTATCTATCTATCTATCTATCTATCTATACATCTATATATATATTCATTTTAAAAATAATAAAACGAAAGAAAATAAAAGTTATACTTCTGTTAACCAATTTTATAAGTGGGTGTATGATTCCCCAAATGATGTGAAAAATCCGCAGATGCTCAAGTAATTTGTACAAAATGACTTTTTTTTTCACCCTATTTGTGTTCATAATCTGAAAGTCCCAACTGCAGGTACAACTTAGAACTCATAAAATTCTGTCATACAAAATGCAACCATAAAAATACAATTTATTGTACAGTAATTGAAAAAATAATATTTCCGAACTGCATTTGGTTTAAACTGCGGACGCCAAACCCTCGAACAAAGGTGACTGAATGTTAGTATATTAATGGTTATTAAGTGTATAATGATTATAACTGAAATATGAAATAATCAAAAGTGTAATGTCGTTCATAATCACGGACCTACAGTGCTATTCCCTTTAAAAGAAAATCTACAAATTCGTGTATATGTGCACTTTGTACAGTTATTTTTCAACTCAAACTGAGTCTTTGAAACTCACACATCACTCTTGATTGTAAATATATTGTCCATTATGGATTCCAAAGGCATCCATTTGTAAGGAAGCCGTCTGGCAGATGTCGGCTGGTAAACGTTAGTTTCGTATATGTCACGAGTTAATCCGAAATCAGATATTTTTAGCAGTCTCGGACTATAAACAAGAATATTTCTGGCTGCGAGGTCTCTGTGGACAAACTTCTTGTGCGACAGAAATTCCTGAAGATGAATAAGTAAATAAAATCCTATTACTAATAATATTTGTTTAAAATTTAGATGAATATATGTTTGTTTCATGCAACATTATTTTTCTTTTTACAATTCGATGGATAAATTTCAAAAAATCTAACATTAAAAGATAAACAACTAAAATACATTTCGGAGAATTCGTTTAATAGTAATTTCTTTTCCGTTTCTTGCAACAGTAATAATAATAATAATAATAATAATAATAATAATAATAATAATAATAATAATAATAATAATCATAATCATAATCATAATCATAATAAATAAATAAATAAATAAATAAATAAAAAGAACAACAACAACAAAAGTAATATAAAACTTATAAGTTAATTAATGTTATAATGTAATTTTCCTTTTAAATAAATAAATAAATAAATAAATAATACTAACCATCCCCATGGCGATCTGCCGAGCATATGAGAGTAGTGTCCCTTGATTTATTCCACCTTCATAATCGTCTGTGATTACAGAATCTGGGGAAATAATACAGTAAATATAACAATTAGATACTAATGATATAATATCTGGAAGAATATAATTAATCCTCAATAATATGATTCATGCAAATGCTGGTTTTATTTTTAAATACCTTAGTAAGTATGACCACTTAATGAGAATGATATCATCATATCAAACAACAACGTCACCACCAACCAAACATTCACTACCATCGTTATTTTCGCCTGATGAGAATAAGTATTTTATATGCATATATAATTCAATTATATTGCAATATACACAATTAAATCTGTTGTCCATGTGTAACTAGTAATTAGTAATTGTCTCCCTTGATGTTTCCGTGTTTGTTTTAGGTAACTTGTTAAAACCCAACCATATATAGATATGTATTTCTCCTTTGTGAATATGTAATAAAATTTCATAATTTTTGTGACACTTAATGCATGTGCGTGGTACAGTCAGCATGAATGTATATGCATTTCAAATTAAAATATCCTTCAATAAAACATACTGTTATTTTTTTTTCTTCTTCTGTGAAAATCCGTATATTTAATTTAATATTAATCCATTCGGTACCATATAAATGGCTAACATAGTCACAGCCCAGAACATGTAGAAATGCATAGTCACGTTTCAGTATTTTTCTCTAATAACTTCCGAGGTAATTGTTGCAATTTAATCATCTGTGAGTCATTTATAATAAATCAGCTGAAACTACATGACATATTAACTCCGCTTTGTTTTAGTTTGTGTGATGCCAGTTCGAGTGTACAGACGATCTTCACACAGAATAAATTTCAGTTTACTCTCATTTTTCATTTATTATCACGTCTAAACGTTGGAAGAATGGCAACTTGCTGGCGAAAAGCGTATTCTATACAGGTATTTTAGGAATTTTAAGTCAAGCAAACCCTGTTTTAGTAGTGTATTACTTTGTGTCTGTTAAATAGAGTTTGGTTCTTTATTTTATTTTAAATTTTTTTTTTATATTTTAACGTAAGATTTACCCTGTATCCGGAAATTCAACATATTGTTGTTGTTGTTGTTATTATTATTATTATATAGTTGTCAATATTCAGTGTTTAATGGTGTTTGTGTGTGTGTGTGTGTGTGTTGGTCTGTGTTTGTGTTTGTTGGTGTGTGTTTGTTAATTACCTCTTCCCTCTGTTTCTTGAATCATATATGATGAAGATGATTCAGATCTTCTAGAAGTGAATGTCGACCTAGTTTCGTCTGAATCTGTAGCCTCGTTGCAAACTGAAAAGTACAATTCCAACCAATCAGATTGCTGCTGAACATTTCAAAATCAAGATTATCTACTATAGGAAGGAATTAGCTGCTACTGGTGTCTGCGACAGACACGCCCGCTGGCCTGGCAGAAAGCGTGCCCGTCGTAGACGTGCTTCACAACGGATTAGCACGTTACATTTTTTCCACATCCACTTCCACTATTGATGTCGGAACCAAATTTTCAGAAATATATAATTTTAAAGTTTACCTTTGGCAGATTAAACAACAACTACAGCAACAAATAAATAAATAAATAAATTAAAAATATAAATAACAATGCCTGAAATATTATATATACAGGTACTACCCCATTATGATAGTGGCTGCCGAACTTTGCTAATAATTAAGTTTGTCAATAAAAGTAATAGATATTAAAATCTGTCTGCTGCTATTTGTATTTTTTTTCCTCTCATCACGTAATTTCGAACAGACAAATGCATAAAGCAGAGTAAATCATTGTGATACAATTACAAATTTAATTCCAATCAAAAAATTACTCTTATTCTAGATCAGTAACGAGTAAATAAGTAGACTATTACAGCCTACCTCTTCCCATGGACGCGTGACTGGCATGGCTAATACCACTGTCAGAGTTCAGTCGACCTTTGACCTGAGAATAACTTATCCCAGTTAGCCTGTCTGTGAGTGAAGGATAAATGTACTGAAAAGATGAATAATAATATAAGAAAATTATTTATAGTTTATTCTTGAAATAGTAAAGATGATGATGATAATGATAATGATTATAACTGTGGATCTAAGGAAGATTCATCCAACAATTCCTTATACCCGAGTTTGAAAATTTTCGTATGTAGGTATATTATATAGGAAGCGTTTTTAATTTTATTTTTTATTTAGCATTTCCCTCATTGTATGTGGAATATCTCAGACAAACGCACCTAATTGCCAGAGTTGCCCATACCTTCCTTCTAAGTGCAAGTATGTTATGTGTTTTTGATGATAGATAGAGATATATGTGTATTTATAAACATATAGAAAATTAAAAAGTGTGATAAATGACTATGAAGTGTTTTTCATTTGCTGTTCTAAGGCATCTAACAAAGAAAAAAAAAACGAAAAAAAAAACGTGTCAGACAGCTTTAAAAAGGACAAAAGTGGAAGTGTTTGATTTTCAGTCACCAAATGCTGTAATGCTTTTTGTTTGTTTTGTTGTTTTCGTAATTTTAATAATAATAATAATAATAATAATAATAACAATAACAATAATATTAATACTACTAGACTACTACTACTACTAATAATAATAATAATAATAATAATAATAATAATAATAATAATAATAATAATAATCAAAATCATAATCACAAGAATAAGAACAAGAACAATAATATTAACTACTACAACTGCTACTGCTACTGCTATTTACTAATGACCTTGTTATTCCTAATGTTATTATGTTAGATGAACTGTTTATTTATTATTCGATGATTCCCGCACGGATCATTTTATTCTGTATCTGAGGGAAAAGGTTTAAATTATGACGGCGTAAAGGCATAGTTATGACGTTCACGAGAAATCATCTTGGCCCCCAATGCTGACAAGAGGAATTTATTATATATATATCTTGAGTTTCAAACAATCGAAACAGATGTTAGTACCAAGTAACTACATGATTACAGAACAAAAAATATCTTTAAATATTTTATTTATCCTCGTTCTATACTGTTTGATGACAGACATTTTGCCCACTTTTATTACGTGTTAATATTTTTATTTATTATTATTATTATTTAAAAAAAATTTCTTTAAGGTAGCTGTGTCGGGGTAAAAAAAAAACATTTTGAAAACATATATTTTTTCAACCCCTGAAGGTGATTTTAAAAATGACATTTCTCTTTGTAAAATGGCAAAATAGGAAACATTAAAGTTATTTTAGTTACTACTTCCTATAGTTACTACTGCTGCATTCCAAATAGCAAAGGTCTGAAGCATAAACCTTTCCATGGTAATCCCTCCTCAGCTAATCTGTCTAATTCCCGTTATAACCACTGCTCTTGGAATGGTTTATCTCTGGCAATAGTAATTATAGGAAAGGTGCTTATAATGTTTTCGTTTTCTTTCTTTCTTTCTTATTTTATTATTATTATTATTATTATTATTATTATTATTATTATTATTATTTTAATGCTTACAGAATAGTAAATATTATTTTAAAGTGTTGTTAAATAGTCACTCATTGATTCGAAATAGATAGCATTCACGGTTCTTTTCCAAATATCCTTCCCTTGCACCCCGAATATTACTAGGGAAGGCGAACGTGTGCGTATTTACCTTATACACACCGTTAAGCTATAAACGTGTCTATAATAATAATGGTAAACAAACAAACAAAAAAAACCCCAAAACAAACACCAAACACAAACAAACAAAACAAGCGAACAAACTGCGAAATATATCGCTTCATTCACTACTATTTTGGCATTAAGAACAAAATGGCTGCCAAACCTTCTGCCGATATTTTCTCAAGTAAGAACGAAGATCTCCCAGTGGACAGTAATCCATGATGAGGCAGAGGTCAGGCCCTTTACTGCAGCAGCCGAGCATGCTGACGATGTTCTGATGTTGTCCCAGCTGCTTCATCGTCTCTATCTCGAGTAAAAGGCTTCGGCGCTCTTCAGGAGTGGCGTATTCTGCAAGAAAAAAAAACATGTAAGAGATTTAGTACGGTACACACAGAGAGACATGTACAATATCATGCATATAGCTTTAACATGGTATTTTGTAATATGATTTAATAACAACATCAATGTGAGATTATTATGACAACTCTTATTCAGAATAAACGCCATAGGTTTATAATACAGTCAGAAGCTGTTATACATGTTTGTTCGTTTTACTTCACGTATATAGGCATATATTTAAATATTTAAATAACGATAAAGACATACTTCAAATATCCATAAAGGTACGAAATGAATTATATTTTTTATATATAAATTTATAAATATGGTGATCTCTTAGTGATACGTAAATTCATTTCAGCAGTAACTATAACAACAAATGCTACCAACACTATCCCACTGCCATTACCAAGAACATCATCTTTGTCAATAAAGAAATTTTTAAAAATCTGTCAGTAATTAGAACTTATTTCAAGTTTACCTTTCAGAATTTTCACAGCAACAGTACGCGTCGCATTGTCGCTACTTAATTTTGCTTTCATAACCCGACCAAACGCACCCTCTCCAAGAATTGTGAGAAATTTCAGGTGAGATATCTCAATTTCGTATTCGTCTGGCAGTAAATAGGAAGACGAGTCTTCCTTGCATCCACCGGCCATAACAACGCTGCCGTATATAGGATTAAATTCCTGCAAAACAGAAAATGATTCAATGAACGTTTGATGAGAATTTAACACATTTCAGGATCAACGGTTATTTGCTGTCAGATTATTGTTTTTTGCCTTAATTGCGACATGAGAGATTTAGCTTGCTTTTGCTACCTACTACATAGACTTCTTTAGCCGATTAGAAACAAGATGAGCTTAAAAAATTGAATATATCAAACAAATATATATTAACATTTAATGTGACTACTATATCCAATAATAATAATAATAATAATAATAATAATAAAAAAATAAATAAATAAATAAATAAAATAAAAAAAATAAATAAATAAACAAATAAATAAATAAATAAAAATATTTCATACGATTAGGAATCAGCTTTGAATGAAAGGAATCTAAATGATAGTTTACTTTTAACTTATTTTGAAAATACGTTCTCTCATTTCATCACGACAGTGTACTCTGTATAAAGCTAAGTATTCACAGTAAGTTAGCCGACGATTATATAAAATAAATTAATACATTAAATGAATTCGACAGGTACTGAGGTGTCAGAAAATCGTTTAACAGTCAGTGCAATACTCATAAAACGAAACCTAATTTAATCAACGCACGCATGAAAACAATTTTCTTCGCCACCGTAACGTTTCGTGTTGCCAAGTGTTTTATACACCTAAAATTAAATTACTTAGTAAATCCAAAACTGATTTAACAACTTGAGATATATAGCTTTAATTCCTGTTATACCAGTGCGACTAGTTAACACAATTTCTATATTATTAACGGCAGCTGAGATACGAAAATTCATTTGCAAAACTAATAACCTAGGAAGCATCTGAATCGTTGATTTTTACCAAAGAATTTGAACAAAGCTAATTTCAACTGTAAATAACAGAACTGTATTGAAAACAAAATTGTGCTGTATTTTTCACAGCACTGTATACAGACGACACATAACCTATTAGAAAGGTATTTTCAAAACAATATTCTGAGGCGACACAGTTGTAAGGTTGTAACATAAAAGTGATAATGTAAACAATTAACTGTACAAATTTCGGTCGAGATCGAAATCGTTAAACTTGAATGATTAGATATAATCCGTTTGTATTTGTATTAAATATGTATCGAAGAAAAATGTTAAATATATTCTGCATACGTCCAAATTATTTCATTCATTTATTTATTTATTTGTTTATTTATTTATTATTATTATTTGCTCCCGTTGTTGTTAATCAAGGACGACATTTTTCAGTTGTCGTGACGTCAGCTCGTTGAAGGTTGTCCATATGCACTAAAGTTTCTTCTTTCGTTTTCAAAAGAATACAGGTATACATCATAATAATACGTGCACGAAGATGTCACGTCATGAAAGCGAAAAAATATCGGTGCTCAAACACTTTTTAACATTGTTTTGTACGAATGTATATAAATCGATCAAAATAGTAAAATAATAACTTCTAATTTTTTTTTTTTTTTTTCTTTAGACCATTTTTTTCATACGACAACAGGTAAAACAAAGCCTCACCTGTTTGGCCATGCGGATGCGAATCCCGTCTCCTCTCAGCAGCTTTCTTCTGAACTTCACTCTGTATGCGACAAACACCAGCACAGCAATAATGGCCAGGATCGCAGGCAGAATAGCGATGTAATAAAACTCCACGTTAGATGTCTTCTTTACATCATCTGGAAAACACGTTTTTATATATGTATGTATGTATGTATGTATATATTTAAGATTGAATATTCTCTGTCTTATGTGCGTCTGATTATTCTCTGGCACAACAGAACAAAATCCAGTCACGATCTCACTACTGTTAGTATGTATGTGTGTATGTATACCAGTACGACACTAGTTAACACAATTTTTATATTGTTAACGGCAACTGAGATAAGAAAATTCATTTGTAAAACTAATAACCTAGAAAGCATCTGAATCGTTGATTTTTACCAAATCAATTTGAACAAAGCTAATTTCAGCAGAAAATAACAGAACTGTAATGAGAAAAAAAAAAAAATTGTGCTGTAGTCTGTACAAACAAAAACGCACACACACACACACACAAACGCATGAACACACACATATACGCGCACACTCATACGTGTATTAGAGCATCTGGTAGACTAAGACTTTAATTATGAATAATTTATAAAACATTATCTATTTGAACTAAAATTATTATACATATGAGCACTTGACATTTAAAAAAAAAAAAAATGGATAATTTCCGTTGTAATATTCCCCTGTTTTAATATAGAAACAAAGCTTCAAACATGTTAGAATAATTAGAATTCAGAAAAAAGCACCATCAGTAAATATAGAAAACCTTTGAAGTGTGTCGTATCAAAAACAATTATTTTCATTATCTTCTGTTGTTTGAATGAAATCAATAGAAACGCTCACATAGAATTAATTATTGGCTGAATCTCTGCGTTTACGGGCAATCAGACAAATTATTATTAGCTGAGATGATCGGAGCAAATGATCATAATATCCTGGAATTTTCTCACTTTCTTTCTGTCTGTTATTAAGACTCGATGTGGAAAACATGAAAAGGTTTTAAGTGGTTGTAAATCAACTATCTGTGAAGATATATAAATTTAAATTTCCATGCGACAGTCTGATATAATTCAGAAATCAAGAACTGATGTTTGTTTAGGAAATGTTTAACATTGTTTTCTTATGTTTACGCTTTAAAGAACTTTTACCTTATTTTATTTAATTAATTAATTAATTTATTTATTTATTTATTTATTTATTTATTTGTCTGGGTGTTTTTATTTATGTATGTTTATTTATTTGTTTATTTATTTAGTTATTTGTTTGATTATTTTTATGCAATTTTTTTTTTTTTTTAAATTAATTAATTGATTTATTTATTTATTGCGTTGTTGTTGTTGTCCTATGCAATAAAATACAACGTAAAATAACGCTCGTAATTTGATCTGTTCAAACTTTTAGAATAGCTAGGTTAATTTGGTAATGTTTAGCCTTGCTGTCTCATGTTTTTGTTAGCTAGGAACCTGTCTTTCCTTTTTATCTAATAAAAAGTAATTACACGAAACCAAACTCTGCTAATCTGATCTCACCTTGTTATTTGAAATTATCTAATGGTAATTTCTTTTCAGTCTATTGTGAGTTGGGTGCAACAAAATACTGTTGTTCTGGTTCTGTGTACTGTCTGTACAGGATTATTTCGATTTCCATCTTATCTTGAAAATGTTTGCGAAACTGTCTCATTACCCAAGAAATCGTAGATTATTATAAGTAACCATTATCTTCAAGCGGACTACATTTTGTATATGATTATTTTAAAAGCCAAAGACAGTTTCTGATTTGAAATTTTTAATTCTTCTATGTTACATCCTCCCTAATTTATCCAGATAATGTTATATGTAATTAAGCAATTACATATCAAATTTACCTACTGTTTGTGATAACTTCGATAAAAGATAGATTAGGAAATTTATTCTGAAATTGTCTCATAATAACACTTTCTGTGATACGGGTTTTGTTTAAATTTATTTTTTAGGGAGGAATCCATAGCTCCCTTTTAATCTTTTTTTTTTTTTGGTCGTAGTCGTATAGTTATCCATTTATCCCCCTTTTGTTTAATTGTTGTTGTTGTTTAGATGTTTTTTCTCTGTTTATACTACAGAGAGTGAAAAAGGGGGAGGGAGGGGAGGGAGGGAGAGAGAGAGAGAGAGAGAGAGAGAGAGAGAGAGAGAGAGAGAGAGAGAGAGAGAGAGAGAGAGAGAGAGAGAGAGAGAGAGAGAGAGAGAAAAAACAAAACAAATTCTGGCATTAAAACGCATTTTTTAACAACCTATACATACTTGTAGGATTAGGATCACGGCTGTCTTGCAAAACATTTGGGTAAACAGCTCCTGCAAAATGAAAAATGACAAAAATAATAACCATCGGTTTGTAATATTTAATACAGTAGCGATTCGCTAATGGAAAATTCAGAAAACCCGCCTGTAGGAACGAAAAGGTACCAATTAATGACACACTATCTAATAATTAATTTAATTTCTTAAGTTACTAGCTCGGTTTGGTTAAAACCACACACTACATCCCAGCAATAAAGTACATGAAAGAGTAAAGTAAACAATGGATACTTTTTTAACATAATGACAATGAATAACGCTATATATAAACCCTAATAGAAAAATCATTGATTTTAAAAATGTAATTAGAAAACATCGGTTGTGATTAAATAACAGAAGATTAGGAAAAACAAAGTCGATGAACTCCCTTTAAGAGATTAGGAGAAGTCAACGTCTGATTTGATTTATAACACAAGTTTATAGAAGTAGTCGATCGAATCCCTCTAAGATTATAAAGATAGAGGAATATGCGACTTTACCAGTTTCTATAAGTATGCGGTTCTCTGATTCTCCTCCCGCAGCCTTTGCGGTGACTTCAACCCAGTAAACACTGTCTACGTGCAGTTTGCGAATCACGTATTCTGTAGCATTCTAAACAACAAGAAAAAAAAATCAATGATAAAAACTGTAGATAAAATTAATACAAAATATTAGTAGTCGTAGCAGTAGTAGTAGTAGTAGTAGTAATAGGAGTAATAGTAATTTTTTCATTCTTATTGTTATAATAATCGTTTGGTAATGATTGTACTAGTAGTAAAGATTCTAGGAGTTGTAATAGTAATACTAATATTAATATTGTTGTTACTGCAGTTGTTACTGTATTAGTTGTATTAATAGCTGGTGGTGTTATTAGTAATAGTGGTAGTAGTAGCAGCTGTAGTAGTGATATGATTGGTAACAATTATATTAACACCAGGTAGTAGACGTAATCCTGTAAAAGTCTTGAAACTCCTACTGGAAGTGTTACCACTGTTCTTTGGCTCTTCGAGTAATTCACAGAAATGTTTAATAACAGGACGTTGTAAAACGAACTGGATAAACCAAAATATTATTTTCTGTGACGATAAACCATTTATTTTCTCATTTTTTTCCAAAGATGTTATTTACCCATGGTAGAGTCTGGATTCCTTGGTGTATGAAGCTTTTGCGAGTGACACTCAATGGCGGCGCCTTGTGCCATTTCACAAACATCTCCATGATTTTATTGTTCTCAGACAGGTGTGCTGGGGGTAACCAGGAAACCTTGACGTCAGCCACGCTGCTGCCGTTCACACTGTATGGTTCCCCAACTTCGTAATGGAGATTGCGTGGCGGTTCAGGTACTGTTAAAAAAAAAAATAATAATAAAAATTAGAAATGATCATGAATACGATGATAATAAGATGGATAATAATAATAATTGTTAAAAACACAGTCACCTTCATTATCATTATCATCATCATCACAATTATCAGAAAGAGAGAGAGAGAGAGAGAGAGAGAGAGAGAGAGAGAGAGAGAGAGAGAGAGAGAGAGAGTGCTGGTGTTTGTGTGTGTGTGTGTGTGTGTGTGTTTTTTGTGACTCACCACAAATGGTATAATTGTAATTTGCGATTGGAAGACACTCAGATGTCGTGAACGTCAGTGATGTAGCCATGTTGGTCGTTCTATAGTTCCTGTTACACGTCTGCACCTCCAACGAGTATGTGTGTCCAAACTGAAGATTCGTCAATTCGTACTTGAACTCTGGCCACAGCTGTGAAACATTAAACAATTATTTATATATTTCGTTATTCGATACAAGTCAGCAGACTTGAAACACGATGGAAATAACTGAAAAACTGATGGAAACAGTTGAAAACATGGTGGAAACAACTGAAATACAGTTGGTAACACAAATCAAAATCGGTAATAGAAAGCTACTGAAACTGTTTCTGAGCTATAGAGAGATCTAGTTTCATTATAAGAAGAAACACTATTAGTTTCGTGTAGTGTCGAAACTCATATCTCGCCAATAAGGAAGGTAAGAGCTATGTTTGTGAAATAGTAGAAGAAGAGGCAACAACAGCAGCAGCATTAATAGTAGTAGTAGCAACAAAGCAGCTGAAATGGTACTTACAGTAGTAGTAAAGACATAATACTAAAGATAATCAGATGACGTAAAATAATTGAATGACGTCATACTATTGTTTTCTCATGTATACTGTAATTCGAAAGGTATTGGCAACATTAACCAAGGTAAATGCGATATTGGTAAAGTAGTAATACTAGCAGCGATGGTGGTGATTGTGGTAGTAACAGAAGAAGTAGTAGTAGTAATAGTTATAGTAGTAATGGTTGTAGTAGTTGTGGTAGTAGTAGTCGTCATAGTGGTGAGTGTGACAGTTATCGTAGTATTTGTACTGCACTTAGAAAACGTAACAACCTTTTTCTTTCGTCGTTGTTATTATAAATAATAATAATAATAATAATAATAATAATAATAATAATAATAATCATAATCATAATATTCATGTAAAACTGTTTATATATGACTGCTTACTCGAATGTCTCTTGAATCAAAACTCAGTTTCAGAATGTCAAAAGACATCCAGCTCAGCCGAAAAAAGCAGCCTCCAGCTGAAAGATAAAGATAAAATTAACATCATACAATATCTGAAATAATGTTGTAATTACTGACTTCAATCACATAGCCATCATTAAACATCAGGTAATAATAAAATTTAATAATTTATAATTATCCTGAAATAACTGATGTTATGTGTGTGTGTGTGTGTGTGTGTGTGTGTGTGTGTGTGTGTTTAGTGTCCAATAGCCAATTTTATTTTTGTCTTGGAGTGTCATTAAACATACGTGTGCGTTTGTGTGTATATTATGTAAATATGTATCTGTGTGTATTATGTGTGGGTATTAGTATGTAGGAAATCTTTTTTTCTCTGGATGTCTGTCTTTCTGTTTATCTAACCATTCATTTATCTCTCATTCCTCACCTCTACCTGCTCTCTCCCTCTCTCTCTCTTTCTCTCCCTCTCTCTCTCTCTCTCTCTCTCTCTCTCTCTCTCTCTCTCTCTCTCTCTCTCTCTCTCTCTCTCTTCCCCCTCTAAAAACAATACTCAATAACCTACTTGGTCCTGGGTTCCATCTGACAACAGCAGTGAGTGATGAGCCGTCTAGGTACTGTCTGGAAATTCTCACATTTCTCGGAGGACTTGGCTGATTTGAAACTGCTAAAATTGAAATATTAAAACAACAATGATGTAGCCACTGCTTATAATTTTATATCTTTCAGTTTTTATTTGGTATTTTTCTTTTTATTTTTCTTTGTTTTTTCTTTGTTGTTGTTGTTCTTATTGTTGTTGCTACTGTTGCTGTTTTTGTGTTTCTGTTATCGGTATTATCGGTATTATTATTATTATTATTATTATTATTATAACTTGTTATTGCTATTATTATTATTTTATCATCGCCATCATCATCATTATTATTATTTTATCATCATTCATTATCAAGAAATTATCTGTTATAAAATGATGTGTTTTAAAACTTGACTCATTTACCAGGCAGGATGGTGACCCACTGGGTTCTTCTGGTGACGTCAACCGTCCCGTTAGCGAGGACGGCGGTGACGTTGAACTGATACTGCGACCCCGGTAACAACCTTCTTATAGGCACGAAGCTAAAATTTGTCTGAAATAATAATAATAATAATAATTATTATTATCTCTTTCCTGTTTTTCTGTTTTACCTTTAGCTTTAACAAATAAACACACAAACAAATAAATATAAATAAAAATAAAAAAGAGAACGAATTTTTAACCAATGTCAGTTGCAAAAAGCGACGTTACATTAGTCAAAAATTAAACGTTTGCGCTAGATACATTCATAATTATTTTTCGAGACCTACTTTGCCTAGAACTCCCCACGACGGGTCTTCGGTCTCATTTTCACGTCTTCGCATGCCGACTATGAACGTCAGCGGCAGGGTTGACGACGTGTTCCGCGCGTTTCTGACGTTCCAGCGTAAATACACCATGTGTACGTCTGGAGATCCATCGCTCCCCTTCTCGCTGTGCATGCAGGTGACGCTTGGTCCTGTCAGATGTAACAGTGCCTCGCTTCTCGTGAATTCTGGAAAACAAAACAGACGAACATAGTAAGCCACGTGAATGCTGAAAGTTGTATTTGCGGCTGAATGTAAACTTCAGACATACAAAACTGAATGTTGTTATATTTATTTTTTTTAAAAGTGAGAAAGAAAGAAATTTTGGAGAATGAAATAAAAAAATACAATAATTAGAAAGATATAATTTTATTTTTTAAAGAATATCTGTAAGTTTGAGAACATATAGAATTGATTATTACTTATGTTACTTATTTATGGCATAACTGACTGAATTAGCAGTTATAATCTACCATGTTTGTCTGAGCAGAGTATAAAGTTTATAGATAGATAGACAGATCGATGGATCGATGGATCGTTGGATGGATGGAAGAATGGACAGACAGACAGACAGATAGTCTAATATATAAATTGTAATTAAAAAAAAAATGATATACAGAGCTAATGAACAATAATTTTAAAATAGTTCTTCCATTTCCATTAATTAATGTAAATTAATCATGTGCTTCAAGGGATGTTTAACATTTCTCATCAGTCAGAAAGACGGCAGCAAAGACAACGAAGCAGAAGCTCTCGAGTACTTTGACGGAGTAAGCAGCGCCAGAATAATTAGAAAAACATGAAACCGGATTGAAATAACAATCTGCATACAACAAAGTAAGGAAACTCCTCTTCTTCTGTTTGTACAAGCTAATTTTATGCTGATGGTGATAATCAAACGATTTGCCTTGTTCGGTTCAGATAACAAGTTAATTTCGTTTTTTGCAGTTGTCTTTTCATCTGTCGTTTTATCAGTCAGTCAGTCTATCTTTCTTTCTCTCTGTCTGTCTGTCTGTCTCTTTGTATCTTTATCTATCTATCTACACACACACGCTCACAACATTTAAAGTGTTACATATTTAGCTGTTTAAATGTAACAGTAAAATACATCTTCTAATAGACTGTATAGAAAGTACTTATAACAGTCTTGGGTAAACCACTCGTAAGAAATGTGAGTTAAGTAGAACTAACTGATCATGAGATGTAAAATGTTCTTACGGATTAGTTACAGAATTTTACGTTTACATTTGTTCCATATATCAAACATCAAACATGACATCTACTTGATTCATGTATCCACATAAGATATTCTGCAAAAGTTAACAGAATTAAGTTTAATTTATACAAGGCTTTTTTAATTTTTAATTTTTAATAAATTTATTTTATTCAAAATGTCAAGACAAAATTATTTTCCAGACAGACAAACAGGGTTAATACGAAGCCTCTCTGATGAAGCTATCAAGACAAGAAGTTTTAATTTGTGTCAGCGGAAACCAGAATGTCGGATCAACCTAAAACGTATTACTATTGACAAAGTATGAAAACTAAGGTCTTTGTGACCTAGTTAAAAAACAGACGGTCATACTAATATATATATTTATAATTATATTTTAGCTCTTCCTTTTAATCTGAAACCTAAATGTGTTTGTATGTGCGTGTCTGGGTTTCTATGAATATATACAGATAGAGAGATATATGAAATCTACTTTACATTTAAATTATGGGGAAAAAATGGCGCATTATAAGTTTTAAGACTTCAAATCTACTTTATATTTACGTTTTAAATTGAAATAAAGCAGTAAATGGATTTAAAAAGTCTTGATATTTTGTTTCTTGATTTTTGTTATTTATTTATTTATTAATTTAATTATTTCGTTATTTATTTGATTGTTTGTTTATTTCTTTCTTTCTTTCTTTGTCTTTTGTTTATTTGTTTATTTCTTTGTTTATTTATTTATTTATTTTATTTACTTTATTTTTGTTTAGTTATTTATTTGTTAGTCTTTATTTAATGTCCATGTTTGTTGTTTATTTCTTGCAGTATAGTCTGAATGGTTTTCGAACCTTTATATTACTGAATCCATAATAACTGATGTAAATAAAATATATACGTATCCAAAACAAAGACGAAACTCTTACCTTCCTTTTCGTCTTCTTCTTTCTTTATCCGATAAAACACTTTGCACGAATCCTCACAGACATGACGATCTTTCTAAATAGACAAAACATCATCATTATCATCATTTATTATTACTATTATTATTATATTTATTATTATTATTATTATTATTATTATTATTATGGTTGTGGTTGCTATGCTGTTATGGTTGTTACTGTTGTCGTTGTGGTTATCATTGTTGTTGCTGTTGTTGTTGTTGTTATTATTATGATTTTGATTATTATTATGATTATTATTATTATTATTATTATTATTAACTCAGTTTATAATAATATTAATACTTTATGCTCTTGTTTATTTTATAGGTGTTTCAAAAGAGAAGGAATATTAAAATAATTTTGCTTGTAACATATAAGCTTTACGTATAAAAATTATTACAAAAGAAATCAACTTACTTTAACACACAGCCTCTGACATTCTGTTAAATTCGAATGTCCTGAATACTGGCAAGGCAAACTGCACTAAAAGTATATACATATACAAAAGACTAAAGTTTTATTACATATTAATATACATTTGAAATAGAGAGAGAGAGAGAGAGAGAGAGAGAGAGAGAGAGAGAGAGAGAGAGAGAGAGAGAGAGAGAGAGAGAGAGAGAGAGTGTGTGTAATTAAGCAAACACACGGTATTTAGTTCACTAATGTTAAACCCAGCCTTTTAACATATGTAATTTTCTCATTTGTCAATCCGCTTATTGAGATATATTTCTTGAAACCACAGCTTAAGTTTCAGTGGAAGATTAAATTTCTAAGTTAATGGAAAACAAAAGACGGAATAATAATCTTGATATCGACTTGCGTGACCTCAGAATACTAGAAAATGATTCTCCTCAGTCCGTATTTTTTTTTTTTTTTTTTTTTTTTTTTTTTTAATTCCTAACCCTTTTCTCATCACGGAAACAACAACAATAGTTATTCAAATTACTGATTCATATGTCCATTTCTGAAATAATTTTAATCTGCATTCCGGAAAAAAAAAAAAAAAAAAAGACCCAGCTAGAAAATAATAAAACAACTAGCCGCTATTTCAAGTCTATATCGGTCGAGTCTATTTATCTTTTTATTTCTAAATACGACAAAAGCAAAAAAAAAAAATAATAAAAATTATAATAAAAAAATAAATAAAAAAAAAATAAATAATAAAAAAAAAAAAAAAAAAAAATAATATAAAATAAAATAAATGTCTAACACAAACACACAAAAACACAGAAATACAAACTAACATATACACACAAACACACAAATACAGTCTAACATATACACAAAAACACACATACATATATATGCATATATTTATAAAAATTTAACTTATACTTTATACATATAACATACACACACATTCACACACACACACACACACACACACACACACACACACACACACACAAATTTGTCCATGACATCTCTAATTTAAAAATAGAGGTTTGGACACTACATAACGTGCAAGCTGTAGTTACCTGTTCACAGATTGACGTATTTGTAGCACATACGAAGGATCTGTAAATATCAAAAATATCAGCAGCGGCTGTTTGAAGTTGTTTTCCATACTGAAAGTAAAAAAAAAACAAAAAACAAATGTTAGACTTGAACATTGTAATTTCTTAATTATCTTTTGTTTTTCCTTTCTTTTTTCCTTTCTTCATTTTCCCCTGTCCTTGTTGTTTTCTCATAAAATTTATATATACATATACAGGGTGTCCCAGAAGTCGCGCACCATATACATGTATATATTTTTTTTTTTTATATTACAGAGTAAAAAACAGTTTTATAAAGAGAATTGAAGTATGTATCAATGCAGAGGGCAAGCAATTTGAGCATTTGTTATGATTATTATTAATAAAAATGTTATTCATATGTATCTAAATAAAAATCTTCATGGTGCGTGACTTCTGGGACACCCTGTATATGAATGTATGTATATGTGTGTGTGTGTCTGTGTGTGTGAGTGTTAATTTCAAACCTATGTGTGAACTTGTGTTTGCGAGTGTGTAAACAAACCTGCTGAACTTGACAACGTAACATATTTCAAGTTAACCTACATTTGTTATTTCATGATTGAATCATTGAACCTAATCAACCAAATGAAAAGTTATTTAATTAAATTCAAACAGAATTGCAATCCATTCATCTTTTTTACAGTCTCAAAGCAAACTCTTTATTTTATTAATATTTTATTTTTATTTTTGATTATTTCTAGTGGTGAAGGATGTCTACCATGTGTGGTTTCATAACGCTGCATTTGCTCTGTTTTAACACAAGTCGCGTGAAGAAATCGTATGTGTCAGTTTAACCAAATGAAAATGATTTGTTTTTGAGAGAAGTGAAAGTTTTTCAGAAATTATAACACTGGTTGTGTGACTAAATTAATTTTCTGTTTATTGTCTTAAATTGAATCCAACACTTTAGTGATTAATTTCATGACCAAATGCACAAAATGAATTATGAGATATGCTCGGTGTTTCAAGGACAAAATAAGCTTGAGGTTTTATTCTCCGAGTTTTTTTTGGTTTTTTTTTTTTTTTGTTGTTGTTAATTATTTATCCAAAATTCTTTCTTTTTTATATGTTGTTGTTATTCTTTTCACTGGTTTTTTTTTTTTTTTCGTTTATTTGTCATATACATAAACGCACGCTCGTAGAAAAAATGCACAAAATAGTAAAACTGATATAAGTATATATAATTATGGATATATTTATTGAAATTTTAGGATACACATAACTGAAAATATTAGCAAGAATTGAGAAAAAATGTTTCGCCATTGTCTGCTCTGTACACTCCTTAACTCTTCTTAAAGATTACATATAAATATGATCATGAATTCATCATTTACCTCTCATATATAAACTACTGAAATGACACTTCTGTTTTTACGCGCTTAATTTCAATGGCATATTAATCAATTAATTCTAACACGTTTCGATCTGTTTTATCACCAAAGTATTGTCAACAACCTGTCAACATGTTGTTTGTTTTCTTCTCTTTTATTATCGCTGTTACAACCGCTTCAGTAGCTTTTCTCTGTTCAAAAGCCGTCTCATTTTTCATTCTGATTAATCAAAACGCTTTCATCTGGACGTATATAGCAAGAGGCAAAAACGTTTTTAGGCCGAAAAAAAAAATATATATATATAAATGAAGTTATTTTCATTTGAGGATTAGTCTGGTAGGACAAAAATCATGATGGCGGCTTGGACTGAAAAAACATGATGTTTTTCTTCAACTATTTTATATTTCACGAAGAGTTCTCTATTATTATTATTATTATTCAGATTAGAAGTATTCTAAAAAATTAATTCATTTAGCGGATGCTATATGTTGTTAAGATTAAAGTGTAATATTCGTTACTGGCTAATGGATTGTGAGTGTGGAAACAATGTTGTGTGTGGCAATATGATGGATTGATCTTCGCATTAAAGAAGACAGAAACGTCATTTAAGAAGGTCATTAAAAACCTACATTTAATCAAATGATAGTTTTAAAAAAAAATTCCATTCTTTTTCTATTGATTTTGCCTTTTTTTACTCTTTTGTTTTTTCTTTTATTATTATTTTTAGTTGGTTTTCTTCAAATATGAAAGAAATACTCTATCTATCTACCTCACTTTTTTCTCATTATGTTTTATGTTTTTATTTGATGATGACGATGACGTGATGATAATGATTATTATTATTATTATTATTATTATTATTATTATTATTATTATTATTGCTATTGTTGTTGTTACTGTCTTTCTGCTCTTGCTGAATTTGATGATGAAATAGTTTGTTTTGTTTATGGTATTGTCAGCTTTGTTGTTGTTGCTGTTGTTTTTAATCACACTTCAGAAAACTGGATCCAACATGTTATCCACGTTGCTGAGTTTTTTTCAAAGTTTTTTTATATTCACCTACACTTTAATATTTTTTTCAAGCGGCGACTGTAAAGGCAAAAAAGCATGAAATTAACCTGACAAATCTTTTGAAGTTTTTTTCTGCCGATGTTTTGTTTTTCTAATTGTGATTACGGGAAACGCCTAAAGGAAAGATTTGTAATATTTTTTTTTTTTTTTTTTTTGAAACAGTGTTCTGCTACTGTTTCATTATTCCAGTCTGAACTTCAGCGTCATTCTGTTTTCTAGGTCAGACTGTAGTTCAGTGGTTAAAGCGATGCACGAGACGTTATGGATCAGATATTATCAGAAGCTGTGGATCAGAAATTATGAGACGTTATTGATCGGTCCTCGTGAGACGTAATGGATCTGTCTTTATGAGACGTCGTGGATTACGCCTGGGACGTCATGGATCTGTCTTTATGAGACGTCGTGGATTACGCCTGGGACGTCATGGATCAGTCTTTATGAGACGTCATGGATCTGTCTTTATGAGACGTCATGGATTACGCCTGGGACGTCATGGATCAGTCTTTATGAGACGTCATGGATTACGCCTGGGACGTCATGGATGTGTCTTTATGAGACGTCATGGATCTGTCTTTATGAGACGTCGTGGATTACGCCTGGGACGTCATGGATCAGTCTTCTCGGCGCACTGGGGATCAGTCCTACTGACACATCACGAATCAGTCCTCTTCAAACGTCACGGGTCATTGTTGATGATATGTAATTCGCGTTACTTCTCGTTCCAGCCAATGTACCACAACTGACATGTGCTTTCCTGTCTACGGCCGATGGTTAACTTAGCTGATTTCTTTCCTCCATTGTCTTATTCTATTATCTTTTCTTTTCTTTTTCTTTCTGCTGGTTTTATTGATCTTATTGATGTTTCTGTCAATTACCTTTCTTTTGTGTATCATCGTCGTATTTGTTTCTATTAGAGGTTTTTTATGATTATATTTTTCTGACGTTATTTAAATACTTTCTTTTCTTCTTTTCTTTGGGGTTGATTTTTAATTAAAGTTTTTATACCGCTGATATTTCTATTTGTTACCTCTTAGTTTTGTTTTTATCGTCTCAATGCAGCTGATCTTTTGATATTCACAAACGCTGTTTCTTCAAACTCGCCGATCTCGTCTATTCCACGCTAACTTGTTGTTTCAGTCTTCCCACATACTCTTTGGCGATTATTGATAAATATTTAATTGAGAAAGGTGTTTCTGTCAGCCGCACATTTGACAGACTGATACCACCGACAAGAAAGCTTTTTGTTCTCGCCATTGTTTTCGCTACGAGTCGAGTTCCGGCGAAAGGAAAGAACGAATAAATCTTTCTTCTGAAGGGGATGTTTTTAGACCACACTAATTACAAGGTGAAACTACAGAGCATTGTCAGATCCGGCCATTATCTCAGTTCTGCATAGGACCTTAATCGTAGAGAGATTTAACGAAAGCTGCGACATTTTAATACGGTCAGATCATAACCAGGGCTTAATCGCAGAAGAAGAAAGAAGAGGGTAACGGAACGACTGGAGTTTGTACTCATCGCTGAGGAGATCAGCCAAACCAACAGAAACATTGTTAATAAGATGTTTACAGCCATTTTGTTTTTATTTTTAGACTGACTGAATGAAGAATAAAACCATGGATATCATTAGCTGAACAAAAGTGGAAAGGGGTTAAATTCAAAGAAATAATTTGAAAATGAAACGTCTTTCAAAGAACTGTCCTAAAGAATCACAAACTTTTAAATTCGAGAAATTTTAGAAGTTAAAATAAAGAAACGAAATCATCAGGCGCTTTGTCGTATATCTGCAATTTATTTTGCATGCACTGACAATTCGTATAATGCATAGCTTCTAAAATGTCCTGTTATCCCACTTCGGTCGTTTACTCATTCATGTACCATCATCACACATATTCTGGACAATTTTTATTTATTTATTTATTTATTTATTTATTTATTTATTTATTTATTTTATTTTATCTTTTGAATAACTCCTTCGCACACTCAAGCAGTATCAACTCTTCATGTTGCTGCAAAGGTTTTCCGTGTCACAATACACCGCAACAGAAATTTGACAAAATGATTTAAGAAACGAAATTCGTATTCCCTCAAGTAAGTCAATTATGTAGTAGTTTCCAATCAACTGAGCATAGGCTAATGTAATGTAAATATGACATTTAATGATTTCAGAATATTCTGAACATTTAAATGATATTTAAAATTCAGTACCGAAAAGGCAGGAGTGTGGATGTATTGTTCATTGCAGAAAGTTGTAGAAATACCTCTCTCCCAGCACTCAACGTACGACGGATAATTTTCACCCTTCTCGCTCGCCTATTAGCAGTCGTAAGATGATAGTACCAGCAGTGTACGTTATGTTTCGCTGGAATGTATCTTCAGCAAATGACATACGAGATGAGTTTCTAATGACTGGCTCGCAGAGAAGAAAAAAAAATTAATGACATTTATTTTTTAGAGTAGACGGACCATCTAATGTACCTTCGGGAATAACTGTTAATCTACAAAATGCCGAACTCAGGAAACTACTGACCACCGGAGCAGTAAAAGTACTCGTTGTGTTTCCAGCACACTCGCATACACTGTGTAACACTAACAGCAAACAACAGTTGAATTAACAGTCACGTTTTATATTATATGTGCTGCACATTCAGTTGTGTGTATATTTATGTGTATTTGAATGCTTGAATATATGCATGTGAGTGTGTTTGTGTATAAGTACATTTGTATGTATATATATATATGTATATATATATGTATATATATATATATACATATATATATATATATATGTATGTATGTATGTATGTATGTATGTATGTGTGTATCTTTTTGTGTTATATATATATATATATATATATATATATATACGTGTGATCTGATGATGATAACAGTACTTGTATGATGGTGGTTTTAAATAATCTTACTAAAATATAATCTGAAAATCTTGTAGTAGTGTCTGTGTAATAATAATAATAATAATAATAAATTAATTAATTATCAAAGAAAAAAAAGAGAAAATATTAAACTGTCATCCTGGCCTCTTTTCAAATATTTCCCTAAAGACTTCCTTTACGTGTCAAAATTAATATTTATTTATTTATTTAGAAATTTAAAAATAAAAAATAAAGGAAAACAACAACAATAACTGAAACGTTAATGAAATTAACCGATATCGTAGCTACACTTGAAACAAATCCTTCGAGAAGAAGAAGAAGAAGAAGAAATAAAACACATCGAATTATCTTTATCCCTTTTCTTGTTTTGCGTTTCGATATATTAATTCATTTTATCGTCGTCTGTTATTACCACAACCCACGGGTCCATGACATAACGGTCATAATCACAGTGTTATTGTCAGTCGCTGGTATTACTGGGTAACGACATCCCGACGTTGTTGAGGACGGCTTTATGCTGTTATATAACCCACAGGATTTCACAGTTATTTCCGTGGAACTACACCGCGAGACTCGTGTTTCGTAGAGCTCATCTCCGCTGTGTAATCTCAGATTTTACAACAGTTAATGTCGGATTAGCTAACCCTAGTACACGTGTAATATGATTATCCCAGTATTCATCTGAACTGATTGAAACGTTGCTTACATCATACAACTGTGCAGAGACAAGCTGATGAGGACTGACAGTTACTGATTTAATATAATTTTTGTCTTTGTCACAGATCAAAACAACAACAACAAGAAAATCAGCCAACAAAGAAAAATGCTGGTAGTAAGACAGTATCAGGTAAAAGTAAAAACTGCTTTTTTTTTTTTTTTTTTTTTTTTTTAACAGATACAAATTAGTTGGCTACTAAAGCCCATTTCTGGTCTGGGAAAATAGGAAGAAGAAAAGAAGAATATTATATTCATAATTATTGTTTGAAATTTATGTCATGAAATTCTAGTTTCATTTGGGATTATAGTCGTATGGAAACCAACACAAGTGCATGTCGTAAGCTACCGTTTATGTTCTAAAACCAGTGTCCCGTTAGAAGACTGCGAAGTGAGGTCGAATGCATGTGGATAGTTAATCTTTATAAACACTATCTGAACATTAATCAGCTAATTTGATTTAAGTTATCTAAATTATTTGTGTACATAAATACAATCGTAGAAACATACATAAATTGAAACAGAAATATATACATACATACATACATACATACATAAACACACACACATACATACATACATATATACATACATGCATACATACATACATACATACATACATACATACATACATACATACATAAAGATACATACACATATACATACATATTTAAAAATTATATATGTTATTCCTCTTGTTAGTACATTCTGCTCTATCTTATAAATATATGTTTGTCTACACTGAATCTAGAATAATTATATTTACTCAAATCTGTTTTATTTCTTAATCTTGTCATGGTCGAGTACTTAACCCCGAGTCCCTCTGGTAATATGTTTCGGCTCGCTAAGGCAGTTTGCCTCTGTCTTCAGTTAAAACGATATCTGATAATAAAATTCTCTTGTGAATTTCAAAATACAGCTATATGCTTTGGTTTACAAAAAAAAAAAAAAAAAAAAAAAAAAATCCATTGACATTTTGTTAAATGTAAAATTTGTCATCATTAGCTGCAAATTCATCTTGGAAAGTTAATTTTTTTTTTTTGCACGTAATGATTACGATATTAGTAAACACGTGTGTATGTACTGATGATATTTTTTATTGTTTGCATATAACGGTGATGGATCTTAGCTAAAACGCAGCTAACAACAAAAAAAAAAACAACAAAAAATCAAATTTAAATACGCAGTTGTTGATGATGTTTAAATCTCCTCGTCATCGGAAAATTACATAACTGCATTTCACCTGCTTGTACTTAAAGAAATCTTTATGAGAAAAAACTGAGAGAGAGAGAGAGAGAGAGAGAGAGAGAGAGAGAGAGAGAGAGAGAGAGAGAGAGAGAGAGAGAGAGAGATTAAAAAGAAAAGACGGAAATAAAAAAAGAAGAAAGTTTATCAGGCGATTTATTCTTCCAGCATAAGTAATTAAATTATTTCGCGTAAAAGGTCTCCATTTCTTTCTCTTTTTTTTTTAATTTCTTGTTTAATTTTTTATTTTATTTTATATATTTTTTTCAAAACTAATTTTCCGCATAATTTTAATTCCACAGTTTGAAAAAACTCGTTCTAAATACTGTTTTATTTTTATTTCGATCACGTGATTTTACATTCAAATCCATTTTATTGTGTCGTCAAATCAAAAATATATTCAAACCACTGTCACATAAATCGAGTTACCTCCCCGCTTGCCCACAGGTTACAGTGAAACCAACACAATTTTAGCGCCACCGCAAGATATGTAAGCAATTAACCTAACAATGAAGAGTAGTAACAAACTGTATTATTTTTGACTCGAAGTGTTCTGGATTCGATTTATCAAGTTATTCGAGTAGACGGCGATAGCTATGGCTTTTTGAACTGAGGCTGTTACAAAAGGAATAAAATAAACTATTGTGTTAACACATCCGTGCATGGATAAGTGACAGGTGACTGGGAAAACGCAGTGCAATAAATAATTCAAATCCGAGTGTCAGGCAGACGGTTTCCATTGTGTGATGATAAGCTGGAAATAAATACTCTGTAATATTAACTTAATAGTGATTATTTAACATCGTTAACTCTTCAATTCCTCGTGGTGCGTAGTTGACACTGGTGTTTTCATGTATTAACTGCTGATTGGACCAAACACATTACCATCAAAAGTGTCCAGTACAATTTTTTTTCCTCAAAATATCTAGGCTGTTTAATTTACCTTCTGTTAACAAGTGTTATCTCGCAAATATACGATACCTTTTTTTATTTTTTTTTTAAAAAGACACTAGACTTTAACTGTCCAAAGTATTCCTGTCAGCCGGAAATGTGTCATAACTCACAACATATCTACTCATATTTTCTGACTGTCAGACGAATATTCTTCTTCTTTTTTTTTCTTTTTTTTTTTTTTTTTACTGACCACAGTCTGGGAATCAGTAGTAAGCTTGAAAAGAGTAAAATTGATTTAATAGCGATTACTGATAATCTATGGTCTTGTATATTTATCAAAGCAGGAAAAACCATTCCATCTATAATTAAAGGCTGCTAATTCAGATCGAATCCAGTAATATTTTGCGACAGTCAGACGATCACGTGCGTGGTTTTCTTAAATGTGATAGTCTCAGACCAGTGTTATATTGCCAAAAATAGGGAATGGTTAATTCGAGTTAAAGAATTTTGTTTTCTATAGCTGTAACCAAGAGACAAAGTCTGCTGATTCAGAAAACAGTGGTAATAAATCTAATTGTCAAATGGATAATTTCCATGCTGTGACTATCAGGGAACATGTGTTTGCATGCCAGTGCTAAGTCGTCGGTTAATCACTGATGCTAAAACTTCCTAAATCAGGATGTATCACTGCTATCCGTATATTAAGTCTGATAATTTGAAAAACTATTAAATATAATATTAATAGTCAAACCACTAATGGTCATAATCTGACAGTCTGTGATTCTGCGTCATACTAAGCAAGATTAGACGAAATCACTGAACTTATATATCCTCCGAGGAAAACAGTAAGATTTGATCATTCAAAATATCATGCACTATTTTGTAGCTGTTTTTTTTTTTTTATATAACTATCAGCATAACCTATCAAATATAATGCAGCGTTAATTTAATAATGAAGAGTAATAACAGTTAACTGATGATCTTATACATCAGGGGAGTCCACATTGTGTCCACAAAGGAATAATTCAACAGGTATTATTATTTATCATCAAAACCTATTATTCCCTGACATTCAAAACGGTAATGTTTGATGTCTGACTATCTGCGAACCAGTCAACATTATCTGCCAAAGAGAACATAAGATTAAAGTCACTGGTCCAATTAATAGTCAAAAAAGACCTGTCAGTTCGATCCATAAATAAAGTCTGATAATTCAAAACACTTCGATTTAATTTCTGTCTATCAGACAGATAATGTATAAAATTTCACTGTCTCCAAACCAGAGAAAGACTAGATCAATGGTGATTGCTTAATATGTTCTTTTACTCACTGCCATCCATTAATAAACAGTAAGGATTTAAAATACGTTAAGTATTAGTCATAATAGTGAGAAAATCGGGAACAAGCGTTATCTTCAAAATTACACATAAGGTTAGATAATTCCAAACAACTTGACGATCAGCACAGGGTTCAAAAATAAAGTCTGATGCTTCAAAAAAAACGAATTAAATATTAATTTCTGACTGTCAGATGGGTTATAATGTTCTGAGATACCAGTTGAATTCACTGCAGCACTGTTTAAAACTGCTGATCTTGTATATTCCCAGAAGCGTGACGACTGAGTTAGGTTCCAATAACGAAGTCTGAAACTTCTAATTACATCCGACATTATCTAAATATCAAGCGTATATGTTTTCAAGGTTGAAAATCTGGGAACTTGAATTATCGGCGAGAGAGACTTTACGGTTAACTTACCTGGCAATTACATAGAAAATCGGAATACTGGTTATCTCTGTCTCCAGTTATTTTTCTATGGAGACCGCAACGGAAACAAGCTGAAAGTCGATTGCTTTAATAATCGTGCAGTCCAAATCTATATAAATAAAAACGAATGTGTGTGTTTTTGTTTGTTCATTTATTAGACCAAAGAGTCTCAAACGGCAATGAATGTGGCTGTGGCTGGGACTAAGAGGTCGCTGATGATCACTGTGTTGACAACATCCATGTCGGTGGTGTCTATCATGTCAGTGGTGTCTATCATGTCAGTGATGTCTACCATGTCAGTGGTGTCTATCATGACTGCAGCCACGTAATGGCTTTGGTTAATCAGTTTTCAAGATCTTGTATAATTTTTGTTAATTTAATAACTAATGCATTTGATTAGATGACGTCATATGAAAAGAATAATGTCGCAGCAGTCCATATATTAATTAATCTCTTTTCGCCCATATTCATTTTGTCCGTCAGAAAAGTGTAATTAAGAACAGCAATCTATTTTTATTAGATCCTCTGACTACAAGAGAATATAAATATTACATTCACATCTTTAATGCATGAACAATCTATGTAAACGCCTCTCTCGTGGTTACTTCTATACTGAAACGTTCAACAATAAAGGAAGTGGAAATAATGTATTCATCCTCACGCTTGCTAACGGAAAAAAACCGCGAATGCTGAACACACTGCTGATTTACAAAAATCTCAAACGGACTGTAACAGTTATAGTTTATAGCTTTTGTTGTTTACTCCAATAAACTGATTACTCATTAAAATTCGGTTGCTTTATTTTTTTCATTTATTATTAGTTTAAACCCTTAGTTACATAGACCGAGAGCCCAGTTCGTCCTCGCATCGCGGCTCTTCACGATAAATGAATGTAGCTTAGCGGTAGGAGTAACCCGAGGCGAGTTTTCCGTGAGACTAAGGATAGTAATACCAGTTATTTCATCTTATGATTACTGTCAGTTCCTGTAAATTCTTATAATTAATAAAATGACAGCGACAGAAAAATGCCGTGAGGTATTTTGTCCAGCAGTTTTACCGTCAGTATTTTTTTGCATTATTAAACTGTGCAGGAATAAATGTTGAAAATGTTTTAGCTCTTTCTGTGACAGTTCATACATACATACTTGCATAAAAAACATACATACATACATACATACATACATATATACATACATACATACATACGTACGTACGTACATACATACATACATACAGACATACAGATATACACATATACACATATACATACATACTTCCATACATGCAAGCATACATACATACATACGTACGTACGTACGTCATACTGTGATCACACATTTCTGTCAGAAAGTATATTAAATTAACTCCAGCCGATTGTTTATAACCTGTTTGTAAATACGCGGCGTCCAAGCACAATTAAACTGATTTTCTGCGCTCACAAAAGCAGTGGAAGAGATAACTGTAAACAGTCGGCGTAAACAGATTATTTAATCAGATTTTTCTGTGTATATCTCCAGTAATGACTATCGGTCTGTGATAGGATGAAGAAAGCAGGTTAATTCTTTAGATAATTGTATTAGTGCGTTTAACGACAGAATAATTGTTTACGGTTTGATTTATGTCGATAGTTTTTTTTTTTTTTTTTACAACAGAACAAATTGTTTACAGTTTGGTGTGTTTTAGTATTTAATAGTTAAATACGATGTTAAAAACTGGCCGTATGTTGTTTGTGTATTTACGAATTAGTCCAAAAGTTATTAAATAAAAATAAACATATACTGTATTTTGACAATCTCTATAGTATTATAGTCATCAAACATATTCATTACGAAAAACTGTGATTTAGACTGTATAGCGGGATTTAATAATATAATTTTTTGTGAGTTATATCTCGTTATAGACACTGCTCCATCAGTGGTTTTATTAAAGCACATTCGCTATTGATAATAATATGTAGTTCGTGTTCACGGTAAGCTCGTAATTGTATGGACTAAACAGTAGAATTTTCTAAATACGTGAATATGCAAATACAATGGACATACTAAAATAAAATAAAATTCATCTTCGGTGTTATCCAGACCTTATATACCACATTCTCTCTGTGATCTTTCCACAACACTTTCCTTGTTCAATGACTAATTTGTGCGATGATACAGGAAATTTTGTATTGTAAACACAAAGTATTTGTTAAATATCTTAAATTATTAAAGTTAGGTAGGTGAATTATTCAACAGTTTGTCTATTCTTTTAATACAGTGATCTGACATGGTAACACTTTTTATAAATATTACATGATTATCAGCTTGCTGATTGCTTCATGCATTTCCAAATCCTAAATGAAAATAATAAATGTTTTACAAGGCTGTTAAAAGATTCCTGACTTTCTAACACATCATCATATACTGATTTCAAGATTCAGTCGATTCTTCGCCTCTAAAAGTTTCAGCCAGTATTTAACAATTGTTTCGATGACGTAACTACACGTAGAGACAATGTTCCTAATTATGTTACCACAGCTGCATCACTGTACCATTTGAAAATTTACCATTGTAATTTAGCACTAATCCATGATAATTATTTGGATTATATTATTACTGTAAGTGTGTTTGTTTTACTCATCATTTTCCTCCTAATTCTGAATACAATCATTTTTTCAAAAAATCGAAACGTAGATTTGTGTATGAATTTTCCCTATTTCGGCTAATATAAATAACAATTTATGTCTATTTATTCTGTCAAAGGCTTTACCTGTTGACAACAGAACAACAATACAACGCTTTCAAAATCAAACAAAGAAGAGCAAATATAGCGTCAGTTGTGCCTGACCGGGTAACAGAGTGAATCATTACAGGTGTATATTTCAGTAGCGTAATCAGTGTAACCACATAACCGTTTAAAATGTTTTGTAAATTCATCAAGGTTTAATTCAGTAATTTAAAAAAAAACTGTCTAGGGTTATTAATAACCAATCCTATCACTTTCCGGTTTTAGACATTTTCTTTTTATACAGCGTTCATATTTCTTACACTGGCGTTTAGCATCACATTCAATTTCTTTCAGTGTTAAAAAAACAAAACAAAGCAAGTTTGGTAAGTATTGTGTAACATTCTACACTTGCTTGACTTTGCTTGTTCGTGTGTTTGGGCTTGTGGGGAAACTGGGTTATTTCAGATAAAAGACGGTGTGACTACAACAAGAACTAAATAGACATTCTTTCAGTGTGAAAGCTATGCGCTCAGCACCTTCACCAACGACCAATGCCGACACCTCCAGATTATTACAACATTCGTGAAAATCGTTTATCTTTTTATTCAGGTCATATTTCTTCTGTTCTACGATGTACAACGTTTTCGAGGTTGGTTGATTGTGAAAACATGTCTTGTGGCATTTCATCATCTTTGATGTAGTTCACATAAAATTTTACCAGAGCGTTTATTTACCGGATGTAAAAATGACGCGATATTTTAACAACAGAGATTAAATACACTGATCTGTCATATTAATATATATAAAATATATCAGATAATTTAGATCACTTTCTTTTTTTAAATAGCTTTAAAAATAATATTATTGTTTCAGCTTCGGAATAAATCTTTTTAGAAAACTCGCAGACCAACATAATAACGGTCTCTTTTAACAGTACACTGAAGTATTCAATTTAAGTTATAGTGATTGTACTTGTAGTGGTTGCAGAGGCTGTTATTATGAAGCCCTTGACCTATAGGACAGTATGCTAATAATCGAAAAGTATCTCATGTTAGGATTCTATTTGCAAATAACATTAGAATGATTCAAGAAATTATCTAAATAACCAAAAAAGATCATTAATTTTATTTATTTATTTATTTGTTTCTTTTTGCGTGTTTGTCTGTTTATTTTTATTGACTGTTTTAAATAAGATATAATTCTGAAAACAGAACAGAAAATTAATAGAAGAATTAAACCTGCATGATAAAATGTCAACAAGAAATAAAGAAAAAGCATTTTCATCAAAAGCAAAATGATAGTAATAATGAAGGAAATTATGCTGATGATGACGATGATCATAATGATGACGATGAAGATGATGATGACGACGATGATATAGGCATGGACATAATGGCATAGATGGTTTGATGACAATGGTCATGATTACAGAGATAATTCCACTTTGAAGATAATAACAAAAATATATAGACAATTATTTTAAAAATAATCTTTACCTTTTCATTGCAGTGTGCTTGACATCTGGCCTTTATAATGTAGTAGCTAAATTTTTTATCCAGAGTTCTTTGATCCAGTTCCACAGTGTGAAAACACACAAAAATCAGACACAAAACACTTGCAGTTTTCAAAGCCATATTATCCGATTGTCGCGTATTCTGTTTTATGTTTGTCTGGCTCGATTCTCGCCTTTAAATAAACAAGTCAGATAAAATCGAAAACATGGCCGTAGAAAACAGAACGGTGAACACGCGATCTGTATATGAACACAGATAACTCAAAAAAACAACAAAAGAAGATTTTCTCTGTTAGGCTTCTTCTTTTTTGTAGAGCCAAATTTTAGAACAACACGGAAGTTATAAATATAATTACAGTATATATTTGTCCACTTAATTACAGTAAATTATGAATAAAACAAAAAATAAGTGCATGAAATCATTGATATTTTAAGCAGAAAACTAGCGTAGTTTTAAACAGAATTAGAACACGTATTTGTCCAAAGATTAGACGTCGGTTTCTGATATAAATCGAACTGTGAGAAAGCACAATTAAAATAGCAAGTCGAAATGGGTGGTGTCATGAATACAATCGTACTATCAACAAAGAACCGAAAAAAACGCGTTTTTCGTAGCAAAGTTCTCTTAATTTGATTGTTATTCTTTAATTTGGCTTGAAGAATTCATCCACCTATTAGAAAACATCAAATCTTGTTGTAAGTTTCCCAGTAAATACACAATAAATTCCTTCCAGATTTCCTCGTTTTCCAGTTTGCGGAAATGAAATTAGTGTTTTATTTAAAATTCTAAAACGCTTTCCTTCCCGTTAAATGAACCTAGAATCCACTGAAGTCGGAAAGTCACGCCTTCCCTTTATGTAGATTCCGCTAAAATAGTTTTCGGAGATTTCAAAGACGATATCTTTTATTTAAAGAAAATTTAAATATTTCTACGTGTTTTGTTTGGATTTTTGTTTGTTTGTGTATGATCCAGTTGACATCTGTTGTAGCGAAACTATTTTTTGTTAGTTCTGTATCAATGATAGATTAGTAGCCAATGTTTTGTGACAAAAGACGAACGACTTCTATTAAATTAATATAAACTTCTTTGTCTGAGACAGTTCAAGCCGATATTTTGTTTGCGACTGCCAAAGCACACGTAATTAAATAGTAATTACACATGCTCTTTGTGTGAGAGTAGCACGCATTGTGTCAGCAGTGTTTTAATCCATCCTTTTGTTACGTATCCACGCTTGGTGCGTTGTTTTGTAAACTTCAGAAACTACATTTGTACGAAACAACCTTTTCAGCCTTTTTTTTTTTGTCGCTTTGTTAGCAATAACATCTGAAGTCTAGAATATTAAGATATCGTCATACTGACTTCATTTCCAGTTATAAATTACTGAAGCCTTTAAAAATGTACAATAATAATGTTAATTGCTATGGAATATTCAATTTATAATGAGAATATATGTAATATATAAAAATTTTTTTTTTTTTTTTTAATAGAGATATTTATAATCGTATACAGTTCTTACAGGCTGTTTTCACGTTTTGTCAGTGGTGTTAATTTACGCCGGAAAGAACTTTATTTGCTAATGAATGTCTGATGGTATTTGTCACTGTCGTAATAATTATTCAGTAATAACATGTTTAGCAAGAGATTAAACCTCCAACACATCACAGAAGAAAAAAAAAAAAGAAATAATAATTCCCGATGAGTTAATTTAATTCGGGATGTGTTATTTAATAAATCCGTTCTTTATGCAGTACTTCATTACAAATACTTCCAGGCCGTAATTCAAAGATGTAATCCGCTTTCCAGAACGACAGTGATTCCAGCGACGTTTCTTTTCGATCCCCTATTAAAAAAAAAAATAGTCTATAGTTTACTGTGTACTGTTAGTTTTAAAAAAAAAAAAAAAAAGTTCATCTTAAAAATATTCTGAAAAAAGCCTACAGGTTTGATTTTGTTAAAAGCACTTTAAAATATTTGTTAAGAATGTAAATTACTTCTGCCTCTCCATAAAGTAATAATAATAATCATAATAATAATAATAATAATAATAATAATAACAACAACAACAACAACAACAACAACAACAACGACAAAAATAATCTCTCTCTCTCTCTCTCTCTCTCTCTCTCTCTCTCTCTCTCTCTCTCTCTCTCTCTCTCTCTCTCTCTCTCTCTCTCTCTCTCTCTTACTGTTTCTGTTATTCTCAGTTTCATCAGAACTGTACCAGTTGTAAAGGTATGCACTTTCCAATGAAGATGATATATATATAAATTTAAAAAATATATATATACTGATCAGTTTCCTCTCGCAATAGAAATGTTATTTATATGACACCTAGTAACATTTTTATATAAACAAATACAAATATTAAACAGCATAATTTTTTGATCCATCGATCTGTCTGTCTTCCTACGTAACCACACCCACGATTAAGTCACATCCGTTTCTATATAATCATGTAATAATCACTCGACATTTCAGCCATATCAAAGATTAAACGATACCACTACCATATGATTTACATTCGTCAGTTAACATTCAAAATAAGAAATATCAAACAGCCTCATACATTTTCAGTAACTAACAGACATTGATGTAAACAAACTAAAAGAGACTGCTGTCACATAACTTACGTTCGTCCATTAACGTCTAAAATACGAAATACCAAACAGCCTCAAAACTCATAAATAGAAACATACACAAACAACTTTAAAAATACTGCTGTCACACAACTTAAAACACGAAATGTAAAAGTTATGAAACAGCATCACAAACTTTCAGAAGAAAAAAAAAAAATAAAAAAAATAAAACAACTTACAAGATATCGCTATACCACCTATCTAATTTCCACTGTCGATTAATATTCAAAAACACAAACAGAAATTCAAAAGAACACCGCCGTATTATACACTTTCAGTTTAAAGATTTGCAAAAAAATAAAAGAAACCAAGTATTAAGACGATACCAACACTCCGACTTGAAAACAGAACTCACTACATCACAGCGCTTTCAGACGGCTTGCTAATATTTCAGTGATGTCGTTTAATAGGACGGAGTACTTCGTGCTGATCGATAAGATGGTTCTGGAGGCGGCCCTCACGTCACACTGGATAGCAGACCACACCGAGCGGTCAGTCGAAGATACCAGAAGAAGACAGATTCCAACTAATCCTATTTTTTTGCTTATCAGATTCGATACAAAAGACAGACGAGTGTTTGTTGATCTCCCGTCTAATTAGCGGAAACACAAAAGGGAGGGATTAATAAGATAATGAAAACTGAGATAAAAACAAACTGTACATCAAAATTAATAATATGGTAATAGACATTATTATTATTGTTGTTGTAATTATTATTATTATTTTTATTTTTTTTTTTTTTTTTTTATTTGGGTTTATTTTCCTTTTCTAAATTTCTTCTAACGTTCCCTTTTACAAATATACAAACATCTATGATGGATTGTTGATACTAATAATTTTATTAAATATTTATTCAGTCTATCGGTGGTTTTATAATTTTTAATTTTTTTTTTTTTTTTTACCTTTATAAATGTAAAGTTAAATGTCAGCCTAACTGTGTCATGAAAAACTCATGTTTTTTTAAAGTAATGTCTTACTTTTCTTTCATTAATAAAAACTGTTAGCCAGAAATAAACAAATTGTAAAGTTGAAGCAGACGTAATTTATTAAGAAATATTTTTTTTTTTTTTTTTTTGTTTTGCATTCAAGACATCTAAACTTGAACAAATTTTTTACAGTCTTTTCTTCAACTTTTCATGACCAGTTTTATTCAGTCTTTGAAAACAAAACTTTGCTCCAGGAAACGGCAGATTTGACAGTGAAACTCTAAAAGTGAACTGTTCATAAACAGACGTTACGGTCAGCATCGACAAAGAGAAATCAGAACAACACAGAATTATTTATTTTACATTTCCTTAAAGAGCCTCGTTTGAATTAAAGTGATTAAGATAAGGTGTCCTTCAGAATGTTCCGTTACCATGACGTCATTTCATCAAGGTCGGATTTGAAAACGGCAATTTAGGTTAAACGGTTGCGGCAGATATATTTAAAGTATATAAAGGACGTCCCGACCTTCAAGTTAAAAAATAAATAACTGAAATAAAATAAAATAACTAAAATAAAATAAAATAAAAATAAAAATAAACAAAATACAATGTTTGGAGTTAATAGTTAAAGATTCAACGATACACCTTATTTGATTAATTTGGCTTATTTTGGACTTACGATAAATAAAATCCAAACCAGATCAGGAGATGACACTGCATAAATTAATACAGATCGCAAAATGGGTTATACGGATGAACGAATGACTGGAAGAGAGAATGACAGAGAAAGACTGACAAATGGAAGGATGTATCCATGAATCAGTGTTCGCTGAACGGCTCCAGTGAATATACACTGATAGTAAGAACGATGGATGAATCTTCAGATAGACAGAACAAAATCCACACAGATATTCAAACGGACAGGGAACTAACTGAATCGGTCACAGTGATGGAAAGAAAATGATGAGGAAAAATTGTAATCTCTTCATGATGAAAAAAAAAGCTCGTTTACTTGCAGTGTACTCAGTCTGCAGTGTCCCTGCTGTCCACTCCAAGTCTTCCGTGCACCTTTACAACGTCTGAATTACATCCGCGACTTACCACGATTAATCACTTTCAAACAATGCACTGTTACACACTTCATTCAAATCAGAGGCCAATCGATAGCACGAGTTTAACCTCGTGGAGTACTCCGGACACGGTGGCACAGTACGAGACCGACAAAGAACTATTTTAAGGATTTTGTTTCTAATAAACACACAGCGCTAATCTTTCATTACCTTTTTACTTTCGCTCGAACTGTCACCGCGTCTTTCGAGATTCTTTTTAATTAATGAAAAAAATAAAAAATTAACAGTCAACAGACTCTGAAGAGGATCTTGATGTCCGGTTCGGACTCGAGTTTAACGCTTCACTGCAGACTCAAGACTGTTCTCTTCAAACGAGTTACACTTTAATCATTTGATAAATAGGTGCAAACCTATAAGGTCAAGGATTTTTTTGTGCGAGATAAAAAAAACGTTCAAACCGTGATTTCGATAATAAATGTCTAACTGTTGGTGCAAGTGGAAGACGATTAAGTACTTTACACCTGGTTTCTGCGTAAATGTCCAAAAGTTCATAGGGTTATACAAACAACACACACAAACACACACAATCCCTTTTTAGACACACATGTATGCAGGTATCTCTTTATGTATGTATGTGTGAGAGTGTCTCTGTGTGTGTAAATATGAACGTAGTGGATATACATACATGTGTTTGTATATGTTTAGATGTACGTACGTATAAATGTGTGTACATATGTATTTATGCGTTTTTATATGTATGCATAAATATATTTCTGAATGTACGTATTTTATGAATGAAAAATGAATAAATAAAAAAAAAATTATGTTCTAGCATAGACTTCTTATGATGTCATTAAAACTGTTCACTGAAAATAACTTTTGTATACGATGCTTAATGAAAAAACACTGTGTATGTTATTCACCATCTGTCGACAGGTGTGAAATCTCTAATACAGCACCAACAATCACTGAGTGAGAAGCCCCATCCTGTTCTACCATAGCAGCTTAACAACAGTAAAACAGTGATTGTATGAACAGTAACAGGATGAAGGACATCTTTTCATGAGTAGTTGTGTGTTAAAATCATAGACACCTTTCAAGTACTGTTTTAACTGGACTGCATCATGAACGTCATCGACGTTGTCTCTGCTGTCTAGCAACTTATCGCATTCAAAGAACTTATTGCTTAAACTGGATATTCTTCGACGTACTGATTTAATTCAAACACAGCACCAGTCCCATCAGTGATAATAGCAAAGTGTGATGTCGTTTGTAACCCATCAGAGCTCCGTGTACAATAGAGTTTATTGTATAAAGCTGATATCTCTTTGCGTGCTGTTTTATTTCAGATGTGACATCAGTTCTAGCAATGATAACTTTATGGAAAGTAATAAAAATATTTATTTTGTTGTGCTTCGACTTTTCGCATATAAGCAAGACGTTACAGCATTGAGCAATGTTTAAACAGAAGAAAGACATATTTTTATTTAACTACAAATTTAAATACGAAGAATGAATTAATAACTGAGAATGAAATGTCAAGAAATTCTATAGTTTCATAATTAGACGGTCGATTTTGCATAGAAAACGAATTACGTAAGTTGTCACTGAGTAAATGGAAAAGAAGAATTATTTATGATTTTATGTGCGCTGTTTTATATTTGCATTGTCCTGTCAGTATTTCGTTGTTATCTTTTCGTTTATCTTGTGTGTGTGTGTCTCTCTCTCTCTCTCTCTCTCTCTCTCTCTCTCTCTCTCTCTCTCTCTCTCTCTCTCTCTCTCTCTCTCTCTCTCTCTCTCTCTCTCTCTCTGTTTTTTTTTTAGGAATTATAAACCACTGAAAAGCAGCGGTTGTCTCTTTTTTCTATCAAAATAACATGTTCGTTATTTCTGCATTACGGCTGTCTAACAAGCTTTCGATCGAAAAGAACGACCAACTCAAATTTGCGTCATTTGTAACAACTGCAGAAGGTTCCACGTCATAATTTAACTTTATTTTATGATGACAACTGATACAGCAACAACATCATTTCTACACAGTGCAAGATAAACTGAATTTTAGCACGGAGAGAAGGCTGCAGGCAGTTTGTCGGTGTGCGAAGAGAATTCTTTAATTGGATATTATCTGCCCAATCAAACAGTGGGATTTCGTTTTCGCTTCTCTTTTTTCTTCTATTCTGTTGTTGTTTGAAGTGTTTTAGTGGATGGTTTTGGAGCAGATGCAGCGATTAGCGATCGAAAATAGTAAAAAAAAGAAAGAAAGAAAAGCTAAGAGTAATGTTTAAGTGAGACAGAAAGGCAAATAAATACCTGTCCAAAAAAAAAAAAAAAAAAAAAAAAAAAAAATAAATAAAAAAAACTATTGATTCAGTCTGTATTAATGAGATATGTTCTGTACAACTGACATGATATAGTTCAGTTTAGATAAGTAATCGTTAAAGAACAAAGTACAAGAGGAAAAAATAAAAACGAAAAAGAAATATCGGCTTCAGAGAAATTATTATGCGATTATGATATGACTAACGTGTTGATAATGTCGAATGTCTGACGTATGTGTATATAATGTTCAACTTTATATATGTAAATATGTACATATGTGGGTATACATATGTATGTTTTTATATGTGTCTGTATATCTGTGTGTGTGTGTGTGTGTGTGTGTGCTTACGTACGTCTGTATGGGTGTATGTATGATTGTTTGCAGGTAAGTAGGTAGATTGATTACCTATATATAATGTGCTTAGGCATATAGGTGTGTTTATATGTATCGCACACATACTTATTTCAAGCAATTAAAATGCATAATAAATTTCTGGGTATATTTTAAAATCATCTATGAAGATGGCAAAGTCATTTTCAGTTGCTGATAATTTTCACAAGGAATATCCAAAATGCCGTCATCTCAGTATTTCATTCAAATGGCGACATCATGACTGGAAAAGCGAACTGGGTGGAGAAACTGCTCGTCACTGACACACGTGCTTAACCTTTTAAAACAGGCAGGCATGTTTTAAGACGCCTTCTTAATTGACTGGCGTGATTTAGGCTTTTAGAATAGAACCATTTACAAAAAAAAAAAAAGAAAAAAAAAAGAGGTCATATCTGAATTTTGTTGTTTCTGACATCAGAAATAAATTTTCATACTTTAAATTCTTACCAACCGAACCGGATTTCGTTGTTTTAAATACACTTCTGCTTGTCTTCAGACTACATGTCGGCCGGGGTTTTAATCCCAATCATAAAAGTTAAAAGAAACACCGTGCAGTACTTGTTCTTCTTACCATTGCTCTATGCTAATTTGGTGAGAACCGCGACAGGTGACAAAATTAGGCTTGTAACAGATATTTTTACATCAACGGTAATATTGCGGATTATGACATTCTTGATGTTGATGGTTTTCATTTCTGAGTCAAAAGTAATTTAGTGGAATGTTCCGAGCGACTTGCCCGGGGCGTCGTAGGCCGCTGGTTCCATTTACGGTAAAGCCGAGTCTGTTGTGTTGAGCGTCGTGTGTTTTTCCATTACGAGCTGAGTTATGAAGCAGTGCAGTCCTAGTAGTAGTAGTTATAGTAGTATTTCTAATGGTGGTGATGTTGGTAGTAGCAGTAGTGGTAGCTAACAGAGTGGTACTGGTAGTAGGATAATAGTGGTAGTAGTAGTTGCAGATGTTGTTGCTGATGTTGTAGTGGTATCAGTAGTCATGTGGTAGTGATAGTAGTGACAATAATAATGATAATGCCAATGATAATGATAATAATAATCATAATAACGACAACAACAACTATAATGATAATGATGATAATAATAATAATAATATTATTATTAATTATTATTATTAGTAGTAGTAGTAGTGGTAGTAGTAGTAGTAGTAGTAGTAGTAGTAGTAGTAGTAGTATTGTTATTACACTAAGAATAATAAACATTATGATATGGTAACTTTCTAAACCTGCTCTGACAAAATCAAGTCACGGAGAAGCACGTGTTATCCATCACTCTGGTGAAAACTGTTTCATGCTTAAGGTCACTAAATCACCCAAGCAATAATGCTGGATATCTGAGGTCAGTGACTTATTATTTACGACGTCTTTCAGCAAAAAAGTTTTTAATTTTGTCTTAAATATGAACTAAGTGACCGAGGATGCTAATAATTTGTCTGCTTATTTAAACTTGTATGTGTACGAAAGTTAGTGGTATGTACTGTTCTGTGTCTAAGGCAAACAACCTGCATATATATATATATATATATATATATATACAAGGTGTGTGTGTAATAATCTATGTATTTATTTTAGGATTTTTAATATTCTCTATCGTACATACGTCTGATTAGATTCTGCACGTAGACAATATTCGGAACTGGTGCAGGAGGACATATATGTATGTATGTATGTATGTATCTATGTATGTATGTATGAATGTATGTATGTATGTATGTATGTATGTATGTATGTATGTATGTATGTATGTATGTATGTATGTATGTATGTATGTATGTATATGTAGGAACTCCTGACTTATGACGGAGTTGGGTTTGTGTCAGTTATCTTTAGATATTATTTTAATGTCGCCTGTGCGCTATTTATAATATATTTAGTATGTTTTTAAATGTTTAAACGGTAATGCACCGTACACTATAATAAAGAGATTAGAAGAAATCAGCTCTAATGTACATTACTCTGATTTGGATATTGTAAATGCAGCTATTTGTTTTTATTTATTCTGAACAAAGAAAAGATCTAAAACAAACTCCAACTTGACCACAGAACATCAAAATACAGTCGGACAAAATTATAACGTCTTATTCTATTGGTTTTACAATAATGTACAAATCTATAGATGAAATATTTAGTGTTGAGGATTGAAAACGCTGGTGTGGTGAATACTGACTGACTGCGGGTACGAGACGGAGGCTGGAAATGGTGACGCGAAATTACGTGCTTGACGCTTAAGACATCGAGCTGCCGTTTTTCCACGATCAAAGTTTTCGTGCAGCCTAGCACAATAACGACTGGTCAGAAAGCTGGTCGTAAGTCCATGCAGTTGTTAAGTGAGGAGTTTGTGTGTGTGTGTGTGTGTGTGTGTGTGTGTGTGTGTGTGTGTGTGTGTGTGTGTGTGTGTTACGTAAATGAGAGTGCATAGACATTTGTATATAAGTATAAACGGTCAATATTAATTTGTATGAATATGGCACATTTATTATTTTTACGTTTGAATCACTGACTATTATACTGTTATTATTCTTCCTGCTGTTAGACAGTCATCTTAGAATTAATGCATGTAATTAGTGCCCTGAGGAGTAAGACGATTAATAATAAAGTTATCGGTCTGTGCTTTCTTTTCTTGGTTTACCTCCAAAATAAAACCGTTTACTGGCGTATGAGCGTAAGGCCTACTTTTCTTACGTAAGATAATTTAATTACTGGATCATTTCGCTAAATGTGAACCTTTAGAAGAAAGTAAAACTATCAATTTTCGTCCTGTTTATGCAATTAGTACTGTAATAGGTTCCAGCTGAATTTTTTAAAAAAGGTCAAAAGAAAAGTAAATGTAAAAACGTCATTACATTAAAAGTACTTCTGTAGAACTCTTTCATGGCCAAAAACAGCAAAACGGTAAAGATTACATCATACAGTAAGAAGACATTTATAAGATGAAAGAAAAACGATGTACAAAGTTTCGAAATTAAAGGTTTTTATAATATGTTATTACCGTTTGTCTTCTTTTTTCCTTAACAAAGACTTTCAGCTGATGTTTTATTTAAAACAGAAGACATCTTCATTACGATTAAAAAAAAAAAATCAAAGAAAAAAACCGTAAGTATCGTTAGTATTACTTAATCTAAACTTTAACTTTCGGTTTCGCATAAATTAGTTATCTTTTCTTTTAACTATTTTCTTTTCAATCTTTCTTTCTTCTAATTTCTTTCTCTTCCTTCGTTTCCAGCAATACTACGATCTCAAGTTAGAAAATAAATAAACTAATAAACAAATAAATCTCTGATGATGAAATCACTGCAATGAATTTAAAGTTTCACGCTGAGAAGACAAACAAAGACAAAACTAAGCTACAATTACATCAAAACAAACAAACAAAAAGACAAGCATGGCCTACAGAACTGCTGTAGCTTTATCAGAATCAGGTTTCTTCCTGTCTCTGGGATAGCGATTCGTCGATGACAACTCGATGATAAAAGATCCGTTGAAGATAATCGATATAAATAGAGGCGGAATTCATATAGCGGATTTCCTTTTTCGTGCTATCATTATATGCATGAAATATGGCACATACATAAACATGTATATTTGTATATACAAATACATATTTAGTAACCTGGATATATACACGCACGCACTCAGGCACTCACGCATGTTCTCACCACCATGCATACACACTCAAACATACATACATGGATATAAACATAAACAGCACACACACATGCATACATACATACATAGAGATACACACATACCTACATACGAATACATACACAGATATATACATGTAATAATACATACACACACACACACATATATATATATATATATACCTCTGTCTCCAGTGCGCTGACATTAAACTATATTTCCCTCCTCAAGATCCATGTAATGATGAAATCAGATGAAAGTCGACTGCCGCTACCCTTGGGTCAAATGTATTGATTAGCACCACCTAATCTTTTACCTACGTAAATGGCGTTCCATTTACAATATCTTTATCCTTATTTGCTCTCTCTCTCTCTCTCTCTCTCTCTCTCTCTCTCTCTCTCTCTCTCTCTCTCTCTCTCTCTCTCTCTCTCTCTCTCTCTCTCTCTCTCTCTCTCTCTCTCTCTCTCGTTTGTTATTATATTATATATATTTATTTAATTTCTTGTTTCTATAGTAGTGTCGCTTTTGTCACACACACATGCACACACTCACAATACATATATCTTACTATGACTGTCTACCCGCCAGCACCTATTCCCTGTGCTGTAATCTCTATTGATAAGACCAAAGTAATACTTTTCACACACACATACACACACACACACACTGAAAGTAGTATATATATATATATATATATACAGGCACACACACATACATACATACACATATACTAAACTATCTATCTACACACATATCTATTTATCTATATATATATATATATCTATATCTATCTGTCTGTCTGTCTATCTATCTATCTATCTATCTATCTATCTATCTGTCTATCTATCTATATATATATATATATATACACACACACACACACACACATATATATAACACTACCGATTATAATCTTCAAATTCTTATTAAACGTAATTTGAATCAGCAATATATCAGTATAATGTTCACACTGAATCAGTTTCAAAACGAAATCGCCAGAAGTTTTATTTCTTCCAAAACCATTTTTACGCCGTGGCTAATTAGGCAAAACGTATAATAGAATTTTGCCGAGCAGCAAGTAATTTCTATTAACGAGAGAGACAGGTCATTACTGACTAAAGAAACTGCGTGCGTCCTGTATTTGTTCAAGTTCCTAATATAGAGATATGAAGAATTGGCTATCAAAACATACACTTGCATGAAAATCTATCAAAGCATACACGTGTATGAAAATCTATCAAAACATACACTTGTATGAAAATCTGTCTACCAAAGCATACACGTGTATGAAAATCTATCAAAGCATACACTTGCATGAAAATCTCTCAAAGCATACACTTGTATGAAAATCTGTCTATCAAAGCATACACGTGTATGAAAATCTATCAAAGCATACACTTGTTTGAAAATATGTCTATCAAAACATACACTTGTATGAAAATCTCTCAAAGCATACACTTGTATGAAAATCTGTCTATCAAAACATACACTTGTATGAAAATCTGTCTACCAAAGCATACACGTGTATGAAAATCTATCAAAACATATACTTGTATGAAAATCTGTCTATCAAAACATACATTTGTATGAAAATTTATCAAAATATACACTTGTATGAAAATCTAGCTATCAAAGCATAGACTTCTGTGAAAATGTAGCTAACCAAAATATACTTCTCTGAAAATCTAGCTAACCAAAAATACACTTGTATAAAAATCTAGTTATCAAAAGCATACACCTCTATGAAAATATTTCATTCTACACACTGTGTATTACGAGTTTATCCTAAGATAAAATAAATGTTTCCGAATTTATTGTCTAAGGTATACTGAACACGAAA
>CM022672.1:21605627-21608127 GCA_012295275.1 Chrysomallon squamiferum | reverse complement strand
TATCTTATTACTTTACCTTACTTTATTATTAACTGATTTTATTTTTTGAATGGTTGATTTATCAAAAGTTAATATATATATTTATATAAATAAATATTTTTACACATAAATAATTTCTTAAAATTTCTCAAACAGATTTTTCTTAAGGCTTGAATTTTTTTTCTGAATCTTATTAACGTAAGAGAACACATTTTCTTTACGAATTAATCAAGATGTAATTCAATGAAAAAATCTGTGGATGGACGCATGAATCACTGAACGAATTAATGGGTGGAGAAGTTAATAAATGAAAGAAAGAATCGACGAACGAACGAACGAACGAACGAACATACGGATGAGCCAATGAAAAATTGAGTGCTTGATGACACCACAGCAAGACAAAAACGCACAACCGCTGTGGAAACTCAGAGAAAATAATAACAAAATATTGCAGTAGACATTCATAAAACTAGCTCATTTTATTATTTTAATTTTAGTTTTTGTTTTTCGTTAATTATATGTTAATTATACCCATTTGTACCACAATAATTAGGAGAATGTTAAAAGAAATAAAAAAACCAACCTCTTTGTCTATGACAGTGTGAGATAATCCTAATACATAGAATTTAAAATAAAACGGAAACAAAAATGGCTGATCAGAGAGCGCAGGTAACTGAAAACCAGTGAATTTCTAACCATTTGAACCTAAAAAAATGTCCAGGCTTAAAACAGTAATATATTAAATTTTATGAATTATATAATTTATTTTATATAAGTAGAAGAAAGAGTTTAATTACTGAGAGAAGGAAGTTAAATGTTAACAAAATCAAAATCTCATAGAAAAATTAAAAACACCATGTGAACGTGTACGTAATTTTAGACAACGGCTGCGCTTACGACAGCTTTGTCAAATGCTGTGTATGGGAAGGTGTATATAAAAGATCCTTTCCCGCTAAACGATAAGAATAGTGCACAATGTAATTGCAGCCAATTTCCTATTCTCTATGGTGACGTTTGAGACGGCCTGTATGTCACCAGTATAATAAAAAGATATGCTAGACATCTAATAATAAAATGTACATAACTCTTCATCTATTCATTTATAATTCAAAACATCTTACGCACTTTATTAAAACAATGCTATTTTAAACAGAATATGACACATTCCGAAATATGACGTAATGTGTGAGAAATCCAAAAGTACTTGTGTTCGCAGAAGAAAAAATTAAAAATGTTTTATAGATAAAATAGTAATAAAAAGTATTCTTAATTACAGCAGTATATGACCTAAGGCTTGTTATGTTCACGAGATATAAATAACTATCGCACTGTTTTGTTGTTGTTTCTTTTTTTTTTTTTTTTTTTTTATTATTACTTTTTTATATATATTTTATATTTTTTTATTTCTATTTTAACTTATATTCGAATAAAATTATTATGGTTTGAAGAATGACGAACGTCAAGGTCCTTTTTGATGCTGTCATGAAAAATAAGAAACCATAAAAAGTAAAGGTCAACAAAACATAATACTTTGAGCCCCCGAACTTTTATAAATTATAAAACAGCTTTTATATGGATGCCCTGCTGGTAAGAAAGCAATATGTTAATATTATTGTTGTTGTTGTTGTTGTTGTTGTTGTTATTGTTGTTGAGGTTGTCGGCTATGTTGTTGATGGAGATGATAGTATAGTGTTAAGTTGGTATGTTTTGCTATTGTTGAAAATGTTTACGTGCATTCATACAGTAACATAAACAGCCCCCCCCACACACACACACATACATATATACATACTTTCATACAAACACACACTTACATACAGATACATATACATATACTCTACACTCACACGTATACGTGCATAGTATATAAACATCTACATTAACACATACATTAAATACATACGTATACATAGGGGTGCAAACACACACAAACATGTAATATAAATCAGAACGTTACGTTTTCGTTTTCAGCCTGAAATAATTCTCGATTAACCTATTCCCCGACTTGCGCTAAAAATACATACTTTCACCTACATCTGATTCGTGATTATTTCTCCACTGATATCATCGTCTCTGTCTGGGATGTTGTACATCATTACGTCCACGCCCCGGGTGCGACACGGTGATCTGACTACGCTCCCCCGAGGCAAACACTGTCAGTTATTTACCTTAATTGAGATCGCTTTTACGTGTCATTTGTAGCATAATCGTGTCTAAAACCCCAGCAGTGCAGAACGTTTTTGGAATGAGGTCAAATGAATGAGAAGTGTATGTGTGTGTGTGTGTGTGTGTGTGGATAAACTGCGAGTAATACAAACATACATATATATATGTGTGTGCGTGTGTTCTTGTGTGTGTAGATATATCGACATACACATACACATACACATATATATATATATATATATATATATATATAATGTATGTATTGACATATAAAAAACATAATTTGTACATCGGATGTGTATCAGTATAATACAAAAATTTATATTTGGTAGACTCGATATAGATCATCCTAATG
>CM022672.1:21578127-21603127 GCA_012295275.1 Chrysomallon squamiferum | reverse complement strand
TGCTGCAGTCTTACAAGAGTAACCCATGTGTAGCACAACAGGCTTTTCTCATAGTCAGATAATAATTGGAATAGCAACATCAAATAAAACATAATATCCGTTAAAAGGAAATATAATGAAATCCAATTAAAAATATATTCATTAAATAGGTCACAAAACAGGTCAAACTAAAACAGGTCATATTAATAAAACTTTCCCTTGTGCTTGTAGTAACTCTAAAAGAAGGATGTTCATATTAATAATTGTCAAGTTACTTTTTATTATTTTTAATGGACACTAACTTTACTCAGTATGTAACAGTAACATACTGACTGTACTCACAGCTTGTACATAACATCCTGAACACCTCGATGAATGAATGAATACAACTTTTATAACTGACAACATTTTAATATTATCTTTCATTGCTCATAAGCAAAAGTTGTTAACTGTGTTTTGTTTTGATGTCTGAAGAAACTCACCACCGCGTTATTGCTGGTATTAATATCATCATTAAACAGGAAGGTGTGTATTGCAAGGACATGCCATTAAAAATGACAAGAAAACTCCAGTCACTGTTTAATCATTACTCTGTATTATGCCAACGTTTGAAGAGATTAGCGGTTTATTGCACGGGAGGATGTGGTATGGTACACTAAACTCGGGTATATGGTTGGACCGTGCCCAATTTGCTGGATACAAATGAGAAAGAGATAAAATGCAAAAAAAGAAAGAAAAAAGAAAGGGCTCTTCACCAAGAAACGTTTCATGTTTTTTTTTTTTGTTGTTTTTTTTAGCTTTGTCCTCACTGACATCAACTCTTCCAAAATAGCTTCTATTAACAGTTCATATGAACTTTTTAATCATTATCTGTTCACTCGGTGACGCTGAAAAATGAGAAGAAAACAGAAACAGGCCAATTCTAACAACAGATGACACGATACATGAGTGGATTCGCAATAAATTTCAGAGCTACTTGTTAAAGTCTCAAGAATACTTTTTTCTTTTTCTTCCATCATTTATTTTTTTCTATTTTTTTTTTTCTATTTTTTTTTTTTTATTATTAAAATCTACATAAACAAGATAAATATTTAAAATAAACTGAAAATGTTTTATGAAATTTTTAAACTAAAATTTTTTTAGAAAAAGAGAATATGTATATAACTTAAAATATATTTTTTTTTTTTTGTCATTTGAAATTTCTGCTTTTCGAGACTGAACATCGGGAACAATTTTAATGAATATAAATCAATGTTTAATGAGGTTTATTTTGCATTTTATGAGTCGCTTTTTTCGAAAAATAATATGTATATAACTTGTATTTATAACCACATAACTCACAGTTAGACCAGAATGTTTAGAGGTTTATTTTGCAGACTCGCTTTTAATATCATTTAGGCGGAGAAGATAAAAAATATCTGTTGAAATGTGGTTCTTTTGATATGCATTTTATTAAATTAATCTACTTTTTTTTTTTTTCTTGTTCTTGAAGTTATTTTTTTTTATTATTGTGGTGTTTTTATTGTAATTGCTGTTGCTGTTGTTTTCGTTTTTATTTAAATTTTAAATTTTTTGTTTTTATTATTTTGTTTATTCTCTAACGAAGCCTATATTTTATTCTTACGATTTATTTTAAATGTCATATCTTCTTTTTATTTATATATTTATTATTATTATTATTATTATTATTATTATTATTATTATTATTATTATTATTATTATTATCAAATCATCATCATCGCTATTATGATTATGATTTTTACTACCACTATTACTACTACTACTACGACTACTACTACTATTACTACTACTATTACTGCTTCTGTTTTCATAAATTTTAGTTAATTCTCTTTTCTAAATTTTTAAAATAATGTAATTACTATTTTATTATAATTATGTCTACTTGGACCTTCAAATTTTGACATTTCAAAAAAAAGGATTTACATGTATTAACCTTTGGAAACATCAGACTACAACAGAATGTGTAAGATAATGTCCTTGTTTTTGACCCATACTAAAAATAAGTATTTTTCATTTTGGCACCTTTTGTGAAACGTATTTTAAATGATATGTTACTTCAGTTTTGTTATGACTTTACTATAGGTAATATTTAATAAGTTGTTAACCAAAAAATGGAAAACGTAGAAAATTATACTTATACATATCATCCAGATATACACACAAACACACAAACATAATATATATATAAACACATATATAAAAACATATATATATATATATATATATATATATATATATATATATACCTGCTACCTGTCTATTTGCATATATATAAGTTTCACAAAAAAACAACAACAAAAAAACCTTCTTTTACCATCGAGGTTTACTTTTTCTAAAAAAAGAATTAAAATAAAAAGTAAAATAAATTAAATTAATAAAAAACATAAAAAGAAAGACTGAAAGATAAATGAAGAATTTCAAGGAAAACAAATTTAAATAAAACTAAAAAAAAAAATAAAACAAGAAAGAAAGAACAAAACGATCAAAAAGAAAAATCTAACCAGTTTAGAAACGGGGAGAAACAAAGAAACAACAGCTGAATTTTGAGTTATCCTTTCGGCTACGTAGGAAGGCTTTCCGACTAATATAACTGTGAACTGGCCGACTCGCTTTTAAATAACGGTACAATTATCCTTTCAGAGACGTCTTCAGTTTCATGGGGGAGTTAAAGAGATATAGTTTACAGAAAACAAGCCAAAAAAAAAAAAAAAAAAAAAAAGAAAGAAAGAGAATAATAACAAAAAAAAAAAAGCCTGAGAGAATGGCTGAAAGCTTCTTTAGAGTTAATTTGAAAACTTTGTACGGCTTCAATCGTCATATCCTACTTACATTTTTTTTTTAATGAAGCTTTTTAATAAGATTTTTTTTTTTTTTTTTGGTTCGAGGATTTTTATATATTTTTTTTTTTACTTAAGGATTGAAAAAAGAGTGTATTAGGTTGCTAAGAATTACACTGAAAGGCACAACATTTTTTTTTATGATAGATGATTATTTGTTATGTATAAAAGACAAATTAATATAATTTTGATTTTATATTATATTAAACGTAAAAAGGCTTATTTAGAAAATAAAAAGAAACGAAGTTAAAAAATGTATTTTATTTTGACCATCTTGTAATTCATTACCGACATTGATCTCTTAATTTTGATGTCGATATTACCAGGACTGAAATTAACAGAAACCAAAGAAAAGGATGAAATGAAAAAAAAAAAAAAAAAAAAAAAAAATAAAAAAGTAACGAAGAAAAAGATTAAAGAATTAAACTAAGCAGTACATAAAGAAGAAATGACGAGGCAAACTTGAGTAAGAGAAAAAACAAAATAAAAAATAAAATTAAGGATCACAAAAAAGTAATATAATAATAAAAAAAAAAAAGAGAAAAAGAATGAAACGAAGAAATAATTAAAATTAAGAAAAAAGAAAATGAAATTAATTTTAAAATATAGTAATAAAAATAAATAAGAACACAGAAAAAGAAAATAGAGTCATTACGATTTTAAATAAACATCTTTCGAGAGGATATTAATTAGGGGCGGATCTAAATTACATTACAGAGGGTTCTGGATTTAATTTCGTGATGAAATGACTTTCATTAAAGAGAAGAAAATTATTTTTAACGGATCACGCAAGGTTATACATATTCACACCGCCCTTCCAACTTTCTGAATGCCCATCCAAATTGGAAAATATCTACCTGCTTTGACATTATCAGGTAAAAGACAAAAAGTAAACGGAAACAAAGTAAAAAAGAAAAAGTAAAGAAACTATAAGAAAAAGATCGCTAAAAAGGAAAAAATAATAGAAGAAAAAAAGAACTGAAAAACAATATATATTACAGAATGCAACATGAAAACAAATTAATAAAATCGACCTGATAGTAATACTACTACTACTACACTATTACCTCTACTACTACTACTAATAATAATAAACAATATTAGATTATTCTATAAAACCGACAACCTAAAATAACTAAGTATTTTTTCTTTTTTACCATTACCTAATTCACAGAGGTATGATTTATCGTGACAATGAAAGTGCGTTCCAGATTCGTGTGAGACTGAGATCACGTACTACATTCCTGGAAATGTTTATATTATTTAGTAGAATGACATGTCTGGGACTTCGTGTGAGAATGTTTCTAGCGATAAATCTTGATACGTTTAACTCGTGATAATTTCAGCAGTTTAAGTATCTTAGAATGTAACTCAAACTGTCTTACATGTTAAAAAAGGTCAAGAAAGCTAACGAACCTGAAAACTGGTAAAAGAAATGACGTGATAATAATCAGTTATTACGTCGCATACAGAGTACAGGAATGCTACTACTACTACTACTTCTACCTCTTCTAATACTTCTACAACCTCTTCTAATACCACTACTACAGCAGCAACTGATTTTGATTGCTAGCATTTCATATGTGTCGCTGTTCTTCTTTCTTTGTTTTATTTTTATTTTGATTAATTTTTAATTTATTATATTTCTTTCTTTCTTTCATTCTGTATTTATTTATATATTAAAAATCATGACGAAATGTAGAATAAAGTCTCCAACAGCAACGGTGGATCTGCACTATAAGACTACCGATGATGATGATGATGATGTCGACGACGACGATGATTGTAAAGCATTCACAATGATTGCAGTTTTTAACTCAGACAGTACTTCATATAAAAAGTGCAGAAAGTTTAAGAACATTTATCTAACTTTACAGTTCCTAAATTAGCTTAAGGCAAAAACATGTCAAGGGTTGCGCTGTAAGAACACATACGTTACTTTCACCGCTGAACTTTTCGTTTTAAGGCATTAATGAGCAAGGGAAGCAACTCGTGTTGCAAACCATACCATTAAATTAAATCTCTGTAACCACTAGCACTATTACTGTACCTGCTGCTACTGTTACTATTGCTACCATTATTACCACGACTAGTGCTACTCTTACTTTTATTATTACTACTATTATTGGTAAAACTACTATTATTACTACTACTACTTCAACTACTACTACTACTACAGCAACTACTACTACTACCACTGCTACTACTACTACTACTACTAATAATAATAATAATAACAAGAACAACACGATGTCAATCATATTAATAGAAGTCCTTTCTACAGTTTATTTATTTTTTTTAAATTCCATTTTATTTTAAATTAAGTAATTTAGATTTCAGTTGTTTTGTGTTGTTTTTATTCTTCTTTTTTTTTTTCATTGTTATTTTTATTTGCTATTTGTAGTATATTTACTATTATTACATTCTTTTTTATTTTCATTGAACTCTACGTTAGTCGTATTTTTCGCTAATTTACCTGTTTTATTATTTAACACACCTAATTTTTTTCTCTCTTTTTTTTTTTTTATTTTTTATATTCATTACTCACAAAACACTTGCTTCTTGCAGTATGAGAATACTGCAATTCTCTGACTTGAAACTCAGTCACAAATCCGAGTCAAGCAACCTCACGGAGTAATTTTGTTAATAGACTGGACATCTTGCCTGGAGTCAAAAATTAAGTTTCATGTAACATATGATCTGCTGTTCATGTGAAAAATAAAATGCCTGAGGGTGTGACCTCACTGTATTAAATTAGTGTTCTCTTTAGACCACAAACCTCCCTCCCCCCAAAAAAAAAAAATCAGCTTGCCAGAAACCGTTGTCAATAAGCAGATTACGTTTGCTGTTGAAGATGCTGTCGTGATCTTAAAGATGGTATTAGGTAGTAAAGCTGGGTTTTGGGATGTTGGTGGTCGAGGTGAGGTGTAGTCGTAGTGGTTGTGGTAACGGTGGTTGTGATAGAGGTTGTGAAGCAGTTGTGATAATGATAAAGGTCGCCATATTGTTGCTATTAGTGATGACAGTGGTTTCATTTCTTTCGTTTATTTTTTTTTTTTTAAATTATTATTATTATCGCACTTTTTTCAAGTAATCGTAATGTAATCGTTCCAGTCCTCATCAGAACTGCTAACCAAAGAAATATCTTTTCAGACTGAGAGTTTAATGAAGGAAACCGATCAGCCTAACTCAGACATCATTAATTCCGAGGTTTAAGAAGAACTAACCGATGTACTTTTACGGCTTAGGGAAACCTTATAATCATACTTTCTACAAAAGTACCTTCTAAAATTAACGAACGAACTTGTCAAATGCCATCCACTTAATATAAAGTTCATGACTTGTGTATTGTCCGTTCTGTGCGGTGTGGCGTGGATTAGTAAGAACGTGTATGTTACTGGTTGAACGAACGACATGTTATTTATTTTGAACCTGAATTTTCTGGGGGTTTTTATTATTTTTAAAAATGAATTTATTTATTTGTTTATTTATTACGGCTACTATTATTATTATTTATTTATTTATTTATTTATTTATATTTTACTTATTTATTTTGTAGTTGTACTAATAGCGTATACAGAACTATTCTGTAAATAATTTATTTTACTTTAAAAGTTTACAGGATTCAAACCGATGTTAATCTGATTGACATCACAGCATCCGATTCCGTTCAGTTTCTCAAATGGTTGTCTGTTCTCGATATATTTACAATGTAATCAAAATGTCTTCACAAAACGACGTCGCGTATTAATGGAGTTGCCGTCGTGGTAGTGACACTAATGTGCTTTCCATGATGACATTTAATCACAGAAAATCAACCAATGTCGCTGACGTCTCTCAACAGTGACATGAGAACCATCTCTGCTTTGGCGTAGAACTAAGAAAAAAATTAACAAAAAAAAGAAAAAGAAATAAAAATAAACCTGCAGCTGATGTAGTAGTGGCAGTAGACGATGTAGTAGTAGTGGTAGCAGTCCTGCTTCTCTGTATAACAGTAACTATGTAATAACTAATTAACGTCACGTCATTTCTTTAAACAGTTTTTCAGGCTCGTTAGCGTCCTTAATCTTTTCGAACAGACAGACAGCTTCGGGTACGTTATAATTTAGTTTTTAGTGATCAGACAGAAGACGAATGTTTGTTAAGGGTCTTGATTCGACGAGGTCGATCCTTGTCAGGAGTACTCGACCGATCCTTAGTCGTTGGAGAATATTAATTTCTTTGATTTCGTTTGGTGGATTCTCGGTAGATATGCACGTTTTAAGAACTCATCGTCAAATTTAGTTTCATTATTATTATTATTATTATTAATTAGTTAGTTAATTTGTTAGTTTGTTTGTTAGTTAGCTAATTTTAAGAATTCTTTATATATATATATATATAGAGAGAGAGAGAGAGAGAGAGAGAGAGAGAGAGAGAGAGAGAGAGAGAGAGAGAGAGAGAGAGAGAGAGAGAGAGAGATTTTTTTCTTGATGAACCGATAGTAAGGAAATTCTGCATTGGTTTATTTAGTCAAATGAGAACATTTATTTTTATTATTTCTACGACAAAACGAAAATAACAGAATAAATTTAATTCCTCATGCTTAAATTCTCGTTTTATTTATTTTATTATTATCTTTATTATTATTATTATTATTATTATTATTATTATTATTATTATTATTTTTATTTTTATTTTTTTTTTTTTTTTTTATTATCTATTAATAAATAAAATAATTGCATAATTGCATAAAAGTTACACTGGACGTAAATAATTTCAAACTGCTTTCGTTTGTTTAAATCATTTCGGGCTTGCTTTAATTACAATGCTTCCTGTTCAGTAATGTTTTATTACAGTACTGCTCACACCTAACTGTTATTCCAACGTAATTAAAAGCGTTGTGATAAACACTTGTTTATTTGTCCGGGGACACGTCCATTAATAACATTACTAACTCCGGTTACAGAAAGACGCCATTATGAATGAAAAACGACAAAAAAAAGCGAGGGACATATTTCAGCGTGGCTTATGTACACCTTCGTGATTCTTTCTGAAACACGTATTTTTCATATTACTTTATTTATATATGTAATTAGGTTAATATTTTCCACTCTATGAGATGAATACAGATGTTTTTTTCGTGTTTATCATTTGTTAACAAGGTTTTTATAACACTGTTTACGTAACAAAAATAAACATATAAATATATCATAGGTGGGGTTTTTTTTAACAAAATTTATATGCAATAAAATTATTTAATAGAGATTATTATTATTATTATTATTATTATTATTATTATTATTATTATTATTATGATATAATATTTGTAGTCCATTATTTTAATGGTGGTATTTTAAATATATAATTTAAAAATTATGAAAAAAAAAAAAAAAAGATGTATTTAATTTTAATATAATTACTATTATAGAAGTCATTTCGTTCCCATACATCACTGTTTCAAAGTTATCAAAATTTCTTATCAAAATAAACTATTTATAATATAAATGATAACCAACGCATTTTAAAATAACTGCTAATACGTAGCTGGGAGATGATATCATGATGATGATTCGAGAGAAGAAACCACCTTTTATCATTTTAACTGCTTTCCTAAAGATTTAGCAGTCAGTGTTCTTTTATTTTCACTGTTTTCTGGAAGGAAACATAGTAATACAGAGAACAATACTGCCAAACACAGATGTGCTCAAACCTACACAAGACGTAACACGTTGTAAATGATGATGGAAGAAGATTGATTGTGCGGGTCTTATTTTCGTTAGGTTGGTTTTACAATAGATCGCTTCGTTAGTCATTGTATATAAACAGGGTTGTGAGACCATATAAAATGACATCATCATTAAATTATATCATACTCTATTACACTGGACTGTAATATTATTTTATATTATAAATACATAATTGTACACACACACACACACACACACACACACACACACACACACAAATATAGTATGTTATATTGTACTGTATATTTTTTATATTATATTATATACACACACATACACACAAAGAATATAGTATGTTATATTGTACTGTATATTTTTTATATTATACTATACACACGCACGCACACACAAACAGACAGACATATATACATTTAGATTTATTGAAAGTTTACAGACGTTACAAATATTATTAATCAATACAACCTCGACACTATTTGTCATGTAAGACTACAATTTTGAGATTTAGTTTGTTCTCGCGGAGAATTCATTTGTAACATATCATTATCAGAACTATCTGTCTTACTGTCACAAAGTCGAACATTAAATAACGGTCGAGATTAATCTCAAGATTTAGTTGCGCTTTCAGTCGTAAGTTGTTGCGATACGTCGCACGGTATGAAAGCCCCTTTAGGCGACCAGTATATCAGAGAATTAAAGTCCACCTATAAAACGAAATGATTAATAAACTGTTCCGTGAGTAAATAACAAGTAAATAGTCACAAAAACAGCAACATGTATTTCCTTTTTAATCTGAATTAACTCTCTGTAAATATAAACATTACCACAGCTTTCTTCCCCGTTTTAAAGCTATCTGCTTGATTTAGGTTATGTGTAAAGAAATGATTTTTAGCAAATATTTAAACTATTTTTTATATTTGGATGCCCCGGATTAACAATGAAACGTTTTTAATGATTTGTTTTATTTTGTTTTTATGGTTGTTATGAGGGTTTATCAGGAAGTACTGAATTTAAACTATAGAGGAAACAATGTAAATAACTTGCATGTGTTTTCGTCTTCGTCTTTTTATTATTATTATTATTATTATTATTATTATTATTATTATTATTATTATTATTATTATTATTTATTTATTTTTTTTTTTTTTTTTTTTTTTTTTTTTTTTTTTATTTTTTGTATATATATTTTTTATGACCAAAATACATAAAATAACTAGTTTTGCTGCATGACATGAAAGTAAATTAACTGTATAACTCAGTTACTGAAAAGATACAAAAATAACAGTAATGATAATGAATATGATGGTACATGATGATGTGATGATGATTATAAGAAGTGGAAAAACAAAAAGAAGAAAGAAATGTTAGCAATAACGACGATGTTGATGATTACGATGATGACTTTACGATACAAAACGGGTATTATATGTGACTAAATGTGATTATTTCTCCAGTCGAAATATTTTTACAACTTAAAATAATAATCGTGTCTTCTAGATAACGTTCTCAACATCCCATTGATTTCTCGACATTATCGTTTCGTAGAATAACATAATTATAACAAAATATCGAACTTTTTTTTTTTTTCGACGTTTATAATTACTTCATTATTATCATAATGAATTTTTCGACATTTATAATTACTTCATCATTATCGTAATTAGCTTATCTTCGGTGTCGGGATTCGAACCTGAAGCCTGTTTGTTTCAAATGTAAAATCCCTACGTTAAAATTCTACTAAGACAATGACACTCCTAGCTGCCTGCTCACCAAACCGTGAAACTGGGGGCAGGGTCTGTTCCGGATGATTTGCTTTTATTCTTGGTTGCCAAAGCTTTGTCCTGCATCACTGAAAGCGATTCATCTTTTATAACCACACAACATCGTAACGAGAGATACTCAGGTAGTTAGAAGTCAAAGAGTTAAACACAATGGAAGGGGCTAACCATGTTTCAGTTGTCATCATTTCTGTAATCTTATTCACTGTTGGTATGTATGTTTTTACCTTTATGATGTAATTATTATAATCTATATACAGTTATGCAAATTGTTAAAAACCGTATATAAATTATGCTGAACGTAGATATAAAATACCAATGTGCAGTTATATACAAGTACATTTAGATTCGAAAATAAACTGAAAACAGAACAATTAATTCATGTTTCGTTCAATGAAATATTATTGTTGAATGATATTTCGAATTATTCATAAATGTTGTGTTTATTAGAAACCGTAATAATTCAAAATGAAGTCTATTATAATAAATAATTCTTAAGTACCACAAAATTTACAATAAAAATGAAATATGATATTAAAATATAAACATTATGATGTGAATCATTCCACGAACACAAATCAATGAAGAGATCAATGGCAGACAAAGCATGCTTATTTCTCACTTAATAATACATTTTCTCTAAATTTGTTTATGAAACTTATTATTCTTTCATATAGAAAAACGTTAAGAAAAATCAAGACATTTATTCTGAATAAGTTAACAACGTTATTTCCACTACTTGCTTTGTCACTTAATATACGTACACACCGCACTAACCAGTTGTTAACTTTTAAAAGAGCTATATAATTATGCAAATGCAACAGTCTCTGAGGTTTAATGATGTGGAGAAAATCTGAATTACCATAACACTGAATACATCTGTTAATGTATTTCGAATCCTGTTATCACTGGAAACCAGACGAGATGCAGCTCAGTAGAAGACCTTTGACCTCAACAATTGATGACTGCACAATCAGTTCTCCTGTACTAGGCTTCCATTTCTCAATATGATCTGTACTCTGCGAATGATGTATTGAAGACTGTTGTTTTTTCTTTGGGAAGGTACATGTAAACGACTCCCTTCTGCTAAGTGCAAAAAAGTTGGCATAACTCAAGGAGTGGCGGCAGCGGTTTTTTTCTTTTCTCGTATCATCAACCACAAAATTATAGACACAGAGAGAGAGAGAGAGAGAGAGAGAGAGAGAGAGAGAGAGAGAGAGAGAGAGAGAGAGAGAGAGAGAGAGAGAGAGAGAGAGAGAGAGAGAGAGAGAGAGAGAGAGAGAGAGAGAGAGAGAGAGAGAGAGAGAGAGAGACCTGACACATAATAACAAAAAAATAATTAAAAAATGACTTGGAGTGACACTTCTTAAACTAACGAAACAAATGCAAGGTTAATGATGATGATGAAGATGATGTTGGTATTATTTTACTGATAAATTCAATATGCCACTCCAACATTTTTGTTGTTTATTATCAAAATAATTTCTTTGTTTTAAATTTAATTTATTCAGTACTTAAAGAGGGAGATGCCGGAATTTAATTTAATTCTTTATTTTCGTACCAATTTAAAGACAATCGCACACTTGAATTAGAAGTTTATAGACAGTTCAAAAGAATAAAATAATTATACGTTTACGTGCTGCATCGTTAACGTAGACATTTATTTGAAAACGTTTAACCAAAACGACAGGCATCATTATACAGTACGGTAAGGGCACCTTCACAGTGGTGCGATTAATTTTAACGATCTTCAACTTGCAGGGAATCTGAATTATCAAGTGTGTGAGATAAGAATTAAAAGTATTCAACTGTATTGATGAACCTTTAGTACTGGTATGTTTTAGGTACAGAGTTAATGTCTCTCTATCGGTTTATTACAAAGCAAGCGAAAACAAAGGATTTTAATCAGAGTTTTTATAATATTTATTGATGTAAATAAGTTTATTGTTTGCCATTTTTTTTTTTTTTTTTTCATATAAACAGAGATTTTCATGAAAGTTATATATGTTAAACTGTAAAGAAAATAAAAAATATTATAGACACAGTATATTTTCATAATTTGATTGCTGGATTAGTATTATATGATGGCAAAATGGTGTCTGTCTATATATCTAATCTATCATTATCCCTTATATCAGTTTTGTATCTCTCGTTTCTGCTCTAGTTTTCTTGTTTTTACACGTTACAACAGTTTTAAATTCACTATAATGACAGTATTTGTTCTACTATGTGTATCTAAACGAACTGGCAAAAACTTGGAATGAACATCAAGACAAGTCGAACAACATAATCGTTAACTTCAATTTTTGGATTTAATCATCAGAACGTAGCACTGATCTTTACTTCAAAACATTTACCTGTTATCAATAAAAACAGTCAACACTAACAACAAATCGCCTTTTCTCTACATCACAGAATTATTAGTCTGCAGATATCCGAGCTTAAGAAACCTTCACACGAACAAAGTCCTATCTGGCGAGCAATTTAACGTTCGGTGACTAAAGTCGATACGTTAAGATAGAAAATAATTGTTCCATTACACGTTTTAGTTTTATGTTATTATATCGCCGCTGTTTGGATTCCAATAATCATTATGGTTTAGCTTCAAGGTTCTGTTTGTTTTTGTCGGCTATTTAAAAGATCTTGTGAGCTTTGCTGAAGATATCCTCCCCGATGTGTCGCTTAGCAGTTAGTTTTAAAAGATAGAATGTCAAAAAAAAAAAAAAAATATATATATGATATGAATATAAGATTTAAGAGTATTAAATCATGGAGATTTGAGACTGAATAACAGATTTAAATAGTAAGTCATACCCTTGTTGTTTTAGTATTATTATAATTATTCATTTTATTTGTTCTCTCTCTCTCTCTCTCTCTCTCTCTCTCTCTCTCTCTCTCTCTCTCTCTCTGTGAACATTTGCGCACATATGTGATTATAAAAAAAAATACACAGACACAGACACAAATTGTATTCATGTCTGTCGTTTTATTTCATACTTTTTCTTTACGTCGGTTTTATTAATCATCGTTGCACTTTTATTACAAAAATTATTACACAAAGCCCTGAAGCCTGAATGTTTTCCAGCATTAAGCTTTCTAACCGTTAATTTCGTCCCCCCCCCCTTTATTAACTTGTTATTCCTGCGGTAGAAAACCAATTTATTCCAAAATACGCCCCCATTACAAGCAAGTAGTTCCAGGAATTAGTTCTGTGTTATAAACAAACAGTATGAGTAAAAGAGAACAATAGATTACTTTTTAAACGAATTACGGATAACAAATAGTTTTTGAGGCGTACAGACACATAAACGAAAAAAAAAAAATAAAAAAAAATATATGTGTACACACACACACACACACACACCCACATATCGATATTTGAGGATTTTTATTCTATCAGTCCTTATATTTATATATAAAGATGTAGATATTACATACCGATTCGGTGAGAAAAATAAAGAGAGACAGAAAGTAAAATAGAAAAGGAGTCAGAAACACACAGAAAAAACCTCACAGAATCAGACATAGAGAAATAACGAGAGAGATGATGACGATGATGGTTCACTAAGTATAAAATTAGATATAAATGGAAATAAATAAACTGACGTTAAAAGAGACTGAGAACAAATGACAATAAATTTTTCTTCATGTCCATTTTAAATGTATTTAATTAGTATTTACACTCTTATTATGTGTAGATTTCACTTTGTTTTAATATATTTTACAGGATCGAGTTTTCCCACTGGAGCCCCGCTCTGTCTGATGAACTATCCTCATCACAATTTCACTGAAGGTCAAACAGGAAAGTCGCCGTTTACGATAACGCTGTCGTCGTCGACGTATGTTCCTCGCCAGAACATTAACAGTAAGACGATATTTCAATAAACTGTTCCTAGGCCAGTCATTTTTAGTTTATTTTATATCTAACTTCATTATACTGTTACAAATCCTAGTCACCAACTTTGTTAATAATAAAACACGACAGTAAAATAACAGTATAAGAAAAACGGGAGAGACACAGCTTCTGTCAGTGACGTCATGTCATAGATATATGTCCGAGAAAGACGGAGAGACAGGTAGATTATGGCAGCGTTGCTTCTGATTTATTCCTTTCATTTATTTATCTTAATCATCAGTGGATAACACGTAGCAAATTAAATACATTCTAAACATATTTAAGCTGTGTGTTCCTTCCATGATATGTATACGATAAATTGGTGGCTAAACAGAAAAATAATAAAATTATATTAACACCTTTTAGGTTCTGCGGATTCAAAGGAAATACTGAATTTTGTAGTGTTTTTATATTAACTGATAGATTTGTATATAGTTTTTGCACTTTTTTTTTTTTTTTAGTCATTATTTCTGCAAATGACGGTCGCCAGTTCAAAGGTATTCATCTCTCAGTTCATAGAGCGCCTATTTCTTTCAATACCGAGGAGTTTATTGGAGAATTCATTCAGTACCCAGATGACAAATTAAAAACGCTTAGCTGTTTAGGAGGATCTCAGGTGAACTAAGTGTTAAAAAAATTACAATTTTTATTGATACTGTGGCTGTTGCTTTTCGAGTTGGCTGTAATGATGCTGTACTAATATATTTTGTTTCGGTTCTGAATTAAAGCATTCATGAATAACTGAATATATGCATGTATGTATGTATATCTCTGTCTGTTTGTATGTATGTATGCATGTTTATGAATGTATGTATGTGTATGTGTGTGTGTGTGTGTGTTTGTATGTATGTATGTTTGTATGTTGAATGTGGTGTAGAGGTAAACTGATGGAGTAATGCATATATTTATAAATGAATGAATCTATAGGCGTATCTCTATATATGTCTCTCTCTATATATATGTACTAGACCAACCATACTGACACCCTACAGGTGTATTTAAGATGGATGAATTTATCATTTTGATCCTCCCATATGTCAAATAAAATTCTGGATCCTCATTATATAATCCGTGATAATATTAATAACCAACACTGGGGAAAAAACAAACAAACAACAACAACAAAAAAAAGAAAATAAGTAAATAAATAAATAAATAAATAAATAAATAAAAACAAAAAACAAACAAACAGATAAACAAAAAAAAAAATAAGAATAACAACACATCCAAAAAAAAAAAAAAAAAGCGTATCTCAAAATGAACCAAATAAAATGTACTCTATAAAATCGATAAATAATTCAAAATTAACCATAAGCAATGGCTTTAAAACAAATCGTAGAAGCTATCATGTTTTAAACAACGTTTTAAATAAAGTTAATGAAGGAATAAATAGAAGTGTCGAATCGAGATTTAGATTAAACGAAACTGAAAATAGATTTCACTGAACAATTCTTTAAATGATCTAATTTATTTAGATCGTATTTATCGGATCTAAACAAATTCTGAGTAACGCCTTTTTGCACGTCGTGCCTATCAATACTTTAAATGAAGTGAAACATGTCGAAATTGCAGTAAACAGCTTTCAGTTAGAGTTAGTTCATCTAAAATTGTAATTTCAATATGAAAATGAAGAAAAGGGAAATATAAAGTTCACAATTGATTAGATATTTTCATAAATGCTTTAATACAAAACGGAAAAAAAATATGATATCATTGCAGACACCAGACAAGGCAATAACATCGGTATCAACTACAAATACATGCATTATATATTTGTATTGTTTTTAAGTTGTGTGTTTGTGTTGGCACTGATATAATATAGATTATATACTGTTTCTGATGTGAATAGGTGTGTTTAAGTGCATGTGTAATGTGTATATGTATCTTTATGTCTTTGAAATTGCTCCGTAAGACAGGCTGACAGAGAAGCAGGGGAAAAAAAAGAAAAACAAAAACAAAAAAAAAAAACCTCCCAGAAAGTACTATACATTTTCTTGATTTTAGCGAGAACGTTTTGTTTTAATTTCACATATACTTCAGAATCTATAATGAATTAAATGTCTAGTATGATTCAGTCAACTAATCTGTCGTTCTAAACATTCCACTGAACGATGCTTGTAGGGACACACAAGCCAGAAGACGATTTTGTCCGCCTAAGAGAATGCAGATATTATTTAATTAAAAATTATTTAAGAAAAAAAAAAAAAAAAAAAAAAAAAAAAGAAGATATAATTATCAAATATCTCCCAGTTAGCAGCTGGTAACAGTGCGATTCTAAGATTAGAACCCAGTACTTATCTGTTTTACAGTTTATAGTTTAAACACAGTATTACCGCTTTGTTATTTTTAACCTGCCCCCCAAAAAACCCCCAAAAACAACAAAACAAAAACAAAACAACAACAACAATAATATTAATAATAACTATAATAATAACATTAATAATAATAATAATAATAATAATAATAATAATTTATACATAGATAGATAGATAGATAGATAGATAGATAGATAGATAGATAGATAGATAGATAGATAGACAGACAGATAACAATAATAAAACAAAAGAAAATATTTAAGAAGGAACGAAAGAAACAAAGACGAAAAACCAATACAGTGAAAGACAAAACAACAAAATAGAGACAGAATAAAATAAGCATTAACAGAAAACTGAAAAAAAAAAGATAATGAAGTAAATTATAAACGAAACGAAGTAAGTAATAAACTTATTTGAATAACAACGTGCACCACTTCTGAATCTTCAAAAGAATTAAAACATCATTTAAAAGGAATAGTTGAGAAAGCCAGGGTTAAAGGTCACGGCACTGTTATTGCGTCACAAACCAGCGTCGGTTGACGTTCGCTTAGCAACGAAGAGTTACGAATGCCAACGAGCGTTAACCACAATAAAAGTGTAATTTTCCTTAGTAAAGCGTTTAGCATTACAAGGTTTGTATCGGATACTTTTACTAACATTTTCATTTGAAGATTCCCGTCAGCAGAGCAACCTGTGTTTACGATCTCATTTTATAAAGCTATTTATGTACGTCGTGGGTGTTTCAATACTCTTGTTATTGTTGTTCTTTTGATGCTATTGTTAATGGCACTGTTGTTTTTGTTTTTACTGTGGCATAATTCTTGTTATTTCATTTGCTTTTCACTTGTTATTGTTGTTTTGTCTGAATTTTATTTTTCTGTTTTTTTTTTTTTTTTTAATTTGTTTTTTTATTATTATTATTATTATTATTATTATTATTATTATTATTATTATTATTATTATTATTATTATTATCACAGAAGCCGTTGACACACAAAAACAGTAATGCTGTTGACACCGTCAACGTTACTTGGATGGCACCAGAAGGCAACGTTGGAGAAATTACGTTCCAGTGAGTCGTTGTTGCTGTTGTTGTTGTTGTTGTTATTATTATTATTATTTCTTATTATTATTCTTATTATTATTATTATTATTATTATTATTATTATTATTATTTTAGAAAAAAATAATAGTTAAAAATCCTGTACTGATAAAATAATATAAATACCAGAATGTCTCTTTTTATAATTCCGAAGCCGTAAAAATATCCTTTTAGTTTTTATGACTGGTAGTAATTTATAACCCAAAGACAAAGTTTTTAAATTTAAATTAGCCTGCAAGATAATAAAAATTAATACAGTTTTAAAAATAAGTTCGTGTTTCATTGATTTACGTTTTTGAAGAAACCTTTTTGCATTTGCACAGAAATACAAAACCTAACAGGCTGACACACATCCTTGCCATTATTGCTTCAACAAAATGGCTTGTATATATTCATACACAATGAAACAAAGTGAAAATAACCACACACCCTTTCACACACACACACACACACACACACACACACACACACACACACACACACACACACACACCTATACACACACAAATTAGTCAATTTTGTTTTCAGAACCAATTAATCTGATCATTTATATTTGAGATTATTTTAAAACGACTTTTTCTTGGGTTCGTATTACAGAGCTACGATTGTGGAGAACTTTAAGGCATTTTGGTTTGGAATCAAGCAATCTCTAACCCCTGCTTCTACAAGTAGTGTGATTGGTCCACCGTATACTGTAAGTAAAATTTCTGCTAGGATTTTATTATAATGTTTTTAACTTCAGTTAATATGTTAAATGAGTAATAGTAAGTATTCTGTAACGGTGTATGAGTATGTATGTATAGCTACTAATCAGGTTGGACTGCATTAAAACAAAATATAAAGAAAGAAGGTGTTTGTATACTTACATACTTACATACATACATACATACATGCATGCATACATGCATACATGCATACATACATACATACATACTTACATATATATATACACACACACACATACATATATAATATAGTGTGTCTGTCTGTGTGTGTGTGTGTGACAGATAGAGAGAGAGAGAGAGAGAGAGAGAGAGAGAGAGAGAGAGAGAGAGAGAGAGAGAGAGAAGAGAGAGAGAGAGAGAGAGAGAGAGAGAGAGAGAGAGAGAGAGAGAGAGAGAATTTATTTTTCTATCTTTTTTCCATTTCATTTCTCAAATGTATAATAACATTACGATTAATTCTTCTTTTTATTCACATACTTTTCATTTTATTACTTTTAAAGATTCCTAAAGTGAAAACCATGTTTTCCCCTGTCAACTGGCCAGCATGTGGTAAAACGAAAGGCTGTTTTCTGTTCCCGGACACGTGTTCCGGTTTGGACTGCATGGCGGCTGTAACGTACTCTGTCAAGGGAGATAACTATACGTTTGAAATGTTCGCCATTACTGACGGATACGTAGCCTTGGGATTTTCGGAAGACAAATATATGGTAAGTTGTTTCTACTTGAAAATAGTGAATTAATGAAAATGTAATTTTTATTGTTGTTGTTGTTAGTTAGTTTATGTTCCGGCTTTATCTCCTGTTTTCTGTGTGTTTCTTGTGTGTGTGTGTGTGTGTGTGTGTGTGTGTGTGTGTGTGTGTGTAGAATAGAAATTTTTACCTTTATATTCTTAGCTTATTACTATTATCTGTAGCATATTCACTATTCTCTGTTATTATTATTATTGCCATTATTTACAGGGAGATGATGATACTATAGCGTGTGTTTCTGACGGCAGAAGACTACACATACAGCACGGATATAACCCAGGAAGGGTTAAATACAATCAGCGACAGTATACGGTAACAAAATTAAATTTCACCGGCAGCAGTACTAATACAATTTTTTGCACTTATATAATTTTGTTCTGTTGTTTAGGGCGACTTATCATCGCTTGTAACAGTGTTTGAAAATAAAATAATTTTCAAAAACGAACAATATCAGCGCCGCTATTAGAGTTCCTATATGTGTGTGTGTGTGTGTGTGTTTACTTTCATGACTCTAGGATACATTTTGTTAATCTGTTCGTGATTGCATAACGAATTCAAAAACTGTATCTTTCGGTTACTATCATTCATTCTTGATTCAGACGAATGCAAAATGAAATATGACTTCGAGCGCGCGCGTGTTTGTATGTGTCTTTGTGTCTTTGTAAGAAAAACGTTTTATATTGTACCATATTAGATCGTAACAGATGTATGAAAATATAACAGGAATATGCTTAATGTAAAGGCATTAAGCATATTCCTGTTATATTTTCATACATCTGTTACGATCTAATATGGTACAATATAAAACGTTTTTCTTATTCATAATACAAATGTAATAAAAATCAAATTAATAAAGTGAAGATATTGCGTCCAGAATATATACTGATGTATCTAAATCTGGCTGTGATGATGTACTTTTACATAAAAGTTATTGGTTTCTTCCTTATAGTTTCTCGTTATTAAAAACGAGTGTTAATTTTGTTAAACACAAATAATGTGATCAATGGTTCGTATTTAGCCGTTATAAAAGCATAAATAAGTCTTGATATTGATTTATATTATGGCTTATTTTTTTAATCATAATATACGTAGGAAAAATGTTGTGGTTAATTTTGTTGTTTTTCTTCTTCTTCTTCTTCTTATTATTATTAATCTTTTTCTCTTTCCCGCCGACGTATCGTTTCTGAAATAACCTTATTTAAAAATAAACAAGTAAATAAACAAACAAACAAACAAACAAACAAATAAATAAATTGAATTAAAACTTCATCTTCAATTTTAGAAAAACGTGCAAGATATTGAAGCCAAAATGGAAGATGGTAAAATCTTCTGTCGCTTTACTCGGTCGCGTCAGAACTCTGTCATCATTGAGAAGAGTGGCGAGGTGAAGCAGGTAGACCTGGCACAGAACTGGTTCATTCTGATGGCCTGGGGAGGCTCGCCGAAAGGTAAACTGTTCATAATTTCGTACATTTATATGACAAAAATAAGAGACAGAACGCTGCATGTTTGTACATGCATGACTGTTATGTAACAGTTTAACGTTTGTTGCATTTATCTGGATTTAGATATTTTGATGTGTGGGTTACTCTGTGTCGTTAAAGTGTTTACGGATGGATAACCAAACACACAATGATTCGGGAATTTCACAGAGATACGTCGTTGGTTACTCGTTGTTTGTGTTCTGCAGCAGGGACTGAAAAGCGTATACAAAATTCGTGAATAATCAAGGGACAGTGGGTTTATCGTGATAAGTTTGATGGCAGGAGCAATGAGGCTAAGCCATTGAGGAAAAGGCTTCCCGCTTGGGTATTTTTATACCTGTATTTAATTTGTGTAGATCTTTGTGAGGAAAGGAATAATTTTGAAATGTCTTAAGTTATAGCTCAGACACATCGTCTTTTTGGCTTTTTTGTTATTGTTATTATTATTATTATTGTTGTTGTTGTTGTTGTTGTTGTTGTTATTATTATTATTATTATTATTGTCATAATCATCATTATCTTTATCATTATCTTTATCATCATCATCATCATTATTATTAATTAATATTATTATTATTATTATTGCTGTTGTTGTCGTTGTTGTTGCAGGTGCAGCAGCAATAACCAAACATATCCATGCACCCGTCGTATCCGCCACGAAGTTAAGTCTTGCTGATAAGAAAATCAGTCGTATCACCAAAAACACAGGAAATGACGTCAGAATGACGTTTTCTATGACGTGTATCCTGACTATAGTGATGTGTTCGTATGTATTGTTTGACTAAAAGCTGCTTACGTTTATCGTGGATAATATATATAAGCAGTGTATTCTTTACAAAGTTTCATTTTCAAATAAAATTTGTCTATTCATCTATTTTTAAACACGGGATTTCTGTTTTCTATAATCATTATACGTACAGTGTTATAAACTATTCATTAATTCATTATATATATATATATATAATTAATAAATAAATGATACATTAATATATATATATATAAATGCATCATTTATTTATTAATTCATTATACATACGTTAATTCATCATTTATTCATTAATTCATTATAAACACATTAATTCTTTAAACTTAATTCGTTTCATCAACAATTTATTCATCAATGCATTCATTCATTCAATCCTCCCTTAAATTCGTCATTCATTCATTCATCCATTCATCGTTTAATTCACTGTTTTATTCATCGTTCGTTCATCTCTTTATTTTCATTTCACTCATCAACTTTATTTACCACTCATCACATTTAACTTATCTGTAGATTTATTATTCGTCATTCTTTCGCCAGTCCATTCAATCATTTATTCATCTGTTTACGTATTCCATTACTCATCAGATTATTCAGTCTTTAATACCTACATCAGCAGTCGATCCTGTTAGTCACGTGCAGTTCCCCATCAACACGTGTTTCTCTCATGTGCTGAAAAGGCGTTTTTTCTCAAAAGATTTTATAACTTCCAGTCTCTTTGATGAAGTTTGAATTGGTCCCGCACCTAGAACATTGATTTTCATGACATCGTGACGGGCATTGTAAACTTTGTATAGCTATACACAACCAATCTGTTGCATAGGAATAGCTTTTCTTTAGGATTTTATATATAGATACATACATACATATATATATATATATATATATATATATATATATATGTATGTATGTATGTATATGTATGTATGTATGTATGTATATGTATGTATGTATATATTCAACAGAAGAAAAGAAAACATGTGATTACATTGATTCCAGTTTTATAAAGTAGGGGAATTTGAAATTTTTATGCTAGTAATTTTTTTTTTCTGTCCTTTAAGTTTTCTGCGTCGTTTGAGATTTGTCTTTATTGCATTTATTGTATCTGAAGATATATCTTAATAGCTATTATTTTACTGGAAATTTACACACACACACACACACACACACACACACACACACACACACACACACACACACACGCACACACACAGATATGTGTGTTACTTTTATGGATAAATGACAGTATCTGGACAAACCTTAATACTAACTGTGATTGCGTTACAAATAATTAATTTATTGTAAAATGATTATAAGAAGAAACCATCCTATTAACAGCAAGATGAAACAATGTGGTAAAATAAATGCTTTACATTTCAGAAGACTGCGACTGCTTGCATGTTTAAGCTGTATAAAATAAACATGCTGATTTTTTATAGTAATTTAAGTAAAAAGAAAAAAAAGAAGACAACTCCCCCCCAAAAAAATAAAATAAAAAAACAAGCATACACTAATAACAGAAAGATTTTCAGTTAACGATAGGGTATAGCGAAAACCCTTTTAAAGGTATTTGGGGATATTTTGATATTTAATAAATAATAACTTTCTAAAATAATAATAACAATAATAATAATAATAATAATAATAATAATAATAATAATAAGAAGAAGAAGAAGAAGAAGAAGAAGAAGAAGAAGAAGAAGGAGAAGAAATATGTAACAAAAAAGAAAGAAAAGAAAACCCTGTCGACGATTGGTCATTCTGTGGCTTGCAACAAAGAGCAGTCTCCTCGTAAATATGTTATTTAATATTCAGTACTGAAAAAGTAAAACCTGCGTGTATTTCAAATATATGACAAAAAAAAGAAAACTGGAAAAAAAACACTAAAGAAAAACAACTAAAAAAACTACACCATGAAATACCAATAAATAAATCATTGAATTTTAGTCTTTGCAGACGATTATTTTGGCATGTGTGCGGATATATGTATGTACGTGTGTGTGTGTGTGTGTGTGTGTGTGTGTGTGTGTGTGTGTGTGTGTGAATGTTTGTATGCTTGTATATATGTATGTATCTATATATGCATGCATATTAGTTTCACTATTGTTATTATTATGATTATTATTATTACAAGAATTATGATGATAATAATAATAAATGATAACCATAAAAGCAAGAAACAAGAACTAAAAATTTCAATCCTGTTACGAATTCTTTCGAGTCTATCAAAACCTGTCATCTCTTTAGCTTTAATCTAAATTATTTTATAATTATAGACAATAAATTTCATGTTTTACGGCGTTGGCCGGCTGTGACACATAGTAAAGTCACAATTTCAGCAGTGTTAGACTGATATAAAAACATGATCTGTGGCTCTAAATCATTACAAAATGATTGTGTTATATCGTAAAACTTTGAAACAAATTGATTTTACACACAATTAAAACAGTGCTAGACTGACTCGTAAAATACATTGAACGTTGTACAGATGTCAATACAATGTGACTGAGTTGAAGTATTTTAAAACTAAATACTTTCTGAATACTTTTTTTCTTCTTCTTCTATTATTTGAAATTGTAGTCAACAGACAGGGACGGTTTCAGCATTTTTATGGTAGAGGTTTATAAAGTTAATTGTTAAAAAGAGAGGTAAAGTAGAATCTGGCGATGATATATATATATATATATATATATATATATATATCAAGCATAAACTTTTTTAAAACATTAATTTTAACAGAACTGATTAATTAGTCATTTTAGCCTAAATCAGTCTAAGATCTAAATGGGTTTATATATGCATGTCTGTATGTATGTGTTTGTGAATAAATATAAATAATACTGAGAGATATATAAATAAATAAGAGAGAGAGAGAGAGAGAGAGAGAGAGAGAGAGAGAGAGAGAGAGAGAGAGAGAGAGAGAGAGAGAGAGAGAGAGAGAGAGAGAGAGAGAGAGAGATCAAGTTGGTTTCATTTTGAACTTTATTAAATCCTTTTCATTTATTTCTTAAACTTATATCGATCGTCATGTCTAAAATTAATTTCAGCTACGTAAAAGTTTAACATTTCTTCTATATGCACACAACTCATTTGTTTTAAAATAAACAATCCCAGGATGAAAAACAAAAACAGTCCCGAAAATGTTTTGAAACAAATGGTCCCTACACATTTTAAGAGAAATATTTTCCATATTTTTTAAACCTTTCCTAGTATGTTTTGTAAAACCACAGTCCCCATTATTTGTTCTTTACCACTGCTAATTTTAATAAGTTAAAGATCTTGCTGGCTTTCTAAACAATACACAGCTGGTGCGTCACACTTTTCAGTTATTTAATCTTTTTAGTTTAAATATAAATGTCGTTTATATAGATATGTGTGTGTGCTTAATAACTATTTATAAAACGTTAATATAAATTTAAATAATTTCAAGTGATGTTGTTTTTGCCACATCTGCTTCTAGTACTACTACAAATATTTCGTTTATTATTACCATTAGTAATATTACTATTAACAGTACTGCTGATATTACTTCCACTACTACTACTAATGCAGTTACTACAACTGTTACTAGTGCTGTTACTACTGCTACTATCACAACTAAGTTTACCAGTATTGTTACTATAACTGATATTTCTGTTACATATTACTACCACTACAACTATTAT
>CM022672.1:21478127-21573127 GCA_012295275.1 Chrysomallon squamiferum | reverse complement strand
TATTAGTATTATGAATTTGTTAAATAATATTAAGTATTATGATTTAATTATTGATTTCTGTGTATTACTATCGGTCAAGGAATGGGATACAGAAATTTTTTGACTTGGAATCTGTGATTACAGATATCAACAGATTATAAATTAGACCGCTCGTTTGTATTGTTTTTTCTCACACGCAGACATCTCTATTTCTCTTTTTCTATCTTTCACTTTGTCGTTCTCTCTCATTACATCTCTCCACCACACACACACACACACACACACACACACACACACACACATACTCACACACAAGCATACAAACATTACAACATCATAATGATTAGATGCAATATTGGTCAATGAAGGAAGAAACAAGTCGAGAAGCCCCACAAGGAATCACTTTCATTTTAATTATTTTAAGAAAATCTTATTTATAACTGCAAATGCACCGGAAAATAAAAACAGCTCCAAGACATGAACAACGACACCAAAGAACGCGACAAGGATAATGTAATGGGAAGAAGAGCCACGAATTTCCTCATTTACAAATCACTTTTTAATTTTGTAAGGCTCGCGTTCCGACAGCTGTTATTTAAAATCACTGATTTTTTTTTTTTTGTCTTCTGTTATTTCCAAAGTCCTGTCGGTTTATCTATTTTACTGAAAAACTCGTGCACTATTATTTATTATCCATCGATTAAAGGCACGTTTTTAGATGTGATACTAAAGACATAACATTTATGTTAGAAGCCTTTGTTTTAACAGTGTAATTGAATTTAAAGAAATCTCAAAAGAAGCAAAAAGCAATTTATCGTTTATAACTATTTCTAGCATTTAAGGGAAATAACTCTTCTTAATTTTTCTTAATTGTTATTCTTTTAATTTCTGTTGTTGTTGTTGTTCTTCTTCTTCTTCTTCTTTTTATTATATTATCATTATCATTATTATTATTATTATTATTATTATTATTATTATTATTATTATTACATGTAAATTCAGACCAAATTTCTATTTCTGCTCTTCAGATATTTTACGTAATCTTATTCATCTCGAAATGTAATGTTTGTTGATGAATAAACATGTACAACTCTATGAAGAACAAACACGATTTTCTTTAAACGCCTGCTGATTCGCAAATTTGCACTGAAGTTAACTACGATCTGTTACAGCTGCAGTTTGGACCAGTGATACCAGAAAGCACTCAAGGATCGTTTCAGAAGCAATAAATTCCTAGCAAATGCTTGCCCCACCTTTCTGATGTTACTTTCAGCTTCATTCACTTTAATAATATATCTAAACGTTTTACGTAACTGTCGCGTGTTGTTCAGTTTACCGTGAAATGGTCTTATAAGACAATGAAATTCATTTCGCTATGTATTTCGATTTCGAACAATGCCATAAAAGAGTTAACACATATAGCAAATCTATGGAGTTGTGAAAAGAAATATAACTAATTATTTATTGTAAGTAAACACTCATTCTATTTCTGAGGAAACCTGACAGTGACAGGTATGTATTTAGTACTTAATAATCTTGGGTTAAAATAATCATTTATATATCCATGTGTGTGTGTATTTATATATGTATTTTTTATGAAATTACATAAACCGCCATATTTTCTTCTGATTTCGATGTATCTATCTATCTGTCTATTTATTTATTTGTTTATTTGCTAAGTGTGTGTGAGGTATGTATCAAGACCATCTTCTGTCATCTTGATTCCTTCCCATTGTATGTGTCTGGGAATTTGTTTGAAAATGTCTGAGTAAGAAAGAAGGGAACAAAAAATTAATCAGAACGAAAACAAATTACTTTGGAAAGTATATGTGTGCTATCATATATACATACATACATTCATACATACATACATTCATTTACATAATACATACATATATTATTTTTGCTTGACGTCTTTCTATAAACCGCCCATTTTTTCTTCTGGAGATTTTGTGAGATTTGACTGTCTTTGTCTATTGTCTGTCTATTTAATTATTTATTTATTTCAGTCCTAAATACATAAATTCATGTCAAGATGACGAAAGGCCATTAACTTTGAATCAAGACAAAATAAATCTTCTGTCATCTTGATTCCTTCCCTTGCAATGTTTCTCTCTCTCTCTCTCTCTCTAGTTGATTTTTTATGAAAAGAATTTAGGACAAACAAAATGACGTTTGAAAATTTCGAACGAAAATTTTTGTCCTGATTAAAATATGATATATACATTGAGTTCTAGATAATTCATACATAGTATATTATTAAACTTTGTACATACGTACATAGTGGAGTAATAATAATAATAATAATAATAATAAATGGATGTCTATTTATATTTGTCTCGTTTAAAGGAAATCTGACAGGGGTTTTGTTGCAGTCGTGATTTCTTCGTCTTCTTCCTTGCCTGTTGTATGGATACATTTTGTATGGATATAGTCTGATTTTGTCTGAAAAAATTGATTAAAAATTTTTAAAAATTTTTCTAAAAAAAAAAAAAAAAAGGTGTTCTGTCGAAAAGTATGAATTTGGGTGTCTAAAGTTGTTCTCAGTTATACAAACTGAATTAAGGGCACTTTATCGGTGTTGTTGTAAATAATAATACCGGCGTTATGATTAACTAGGAGGTAGTTTCGTCTAAGGTTACAGATGCTGATGAAAAATCCAGTTAACTACGTCTGTTCACCATGACACAATGTTTCTGATATTTTAATCCTTTCTACACTGGCTCCACACATCTCATCGCCTGCAGCCGATCTACTGCCCCTTCATGCATGCTTACAACACAGCGGTGGATACTTGGATGTGTTCACATACCGGAGGGACACTATCTATCTACGATATTCTGTCGATCAACAAATTCAGGAACAATAAGGATATCTGGGTTTTTCCACCCGTTGATAATCTTCTGTCTTACCATCAACTTCAACCGGTGATGTAAGAAAGACAGTTCCAGGAAAATGACTGATACGCCTATTCGAAATGCAGTTGCTGCTGCAGCCTTGGAATAAAGCCAAACGAAGAAGGGCAAGGCCACTAGACCTACTGAAAAAAAAAAAGAAAAAAGGCATAAGTCTGTGGATTGGATTTAGAATACATGTAGAATCAAATCAGTATTTTGTACAAATGTGTTTAAATGTACCCCTCCTATAGGTCAATTCGTTTTCATTGCAATTTCAGACACATTAAAATAGTATTACCCCTAGGACCACCATTAGAGCATAGCATGTGTGAAAATAGGTTAGAATATTCTGTATGAATCACATGTCCACACTTGTAGTCTTTTCTGGGGTGATTAGTATTAGCTCTGTATCAGATTTGATGAAAGTTATGGATGAGTTGTATAAATGTTTTACCAGATCTAACACATTTTGGTCGGCTCAAAAATCAAGAAAAACTGTTTAAAATGTTCTTGTTATACAACAAACAAATGTGTTATAAACAGTGTGCGTGTCGTATAGCCATTCCCAAAACTTACATATCTTACCTAAACTGGCACAACTAATGTTACTCACCTCGAAATATAACATCAGCTGATGCATTATATAAATATAATTCTAGTAAATACCAGTCAAAGACAAATTTCTTTAAACGCCTGCTGATTCAGAAATTTGCACTGAAGTTTATCATTATTTATTACAGCAGTTGTTTGAACCAATGATACGAGATAATTACTTATGGCTTAGCGATCATTTCAGAAGCAATAAATCCTAACAGATGCTTGATCCACCTTTTTGCTGTTACTTTGAGCTTCATTCACTATAATAATATATCAAAACATTTGACAGAATAGTCGCGAGTTGCTGAAATTCAAATCGATTTTAAACAACGCCATGAAAGAGCTTTCACACGTGTAACAATTGCGAATAGAAATTTATGTAATTGTTGTAAACAATAAAGTCGTATACTATATGTAATTTAGATAAGTGTGTGTGTGTGTGTGTGTGTGTGTGTGTGTGTGTTTGTGTGTGTGTGTGTGTTTGCTTGTGTGTGTGTTTTTGTGTGTGTTTGTTTCTTAAAGGCTAGGTAGCCCAATAATGTTCACCCTCGATTTCATGGACCTTTGTGTTACGGATTTCGGGAAATCCGGGCTAAATCTGGAAAAACGTCTAAATATTTCAACTTAATGCAATTCCCCATTTGAAACTTACCTCTGGTAACTGGTAAGATAGTCTGAGTCCCACTGTAAGATCATGACAATCCCCTCTCAGTTCACTTTCCACCAAAATAAGAATACATTTTACAACAACATCCATAACCATCCTAACCTAACAAACTTCGCCCAACCTAGCCTACATTTTTTTTTACTTTTTTCTTTACATATACTGTATGACATTCGTTTTTATTTGTTTTTATTTTTTATGTCTCTATATTGTTCTTACACTATTATATAACTGTATTATATAATTGTTATATGTACTAAAGTTTAATGTTTCGGTAAAAATTAAGGTTAATGTTTACATTCTCGATTTGCCAAACTTCTGCATTTTGCGGACCAGTAATCCCTCGACACTTAATTCGTGAAATCGAGAATCATCCGTAGTTCTATTTCTTCCTAAACTTTGTAATAATGTATTTTTATTTTAATAAAATCACAAACATTCACATAGACACACACTCACGTTTATAATGTATTTGTGTGTGTGTGTGTGTGTGTGTGTGTGTGTGTGTGTGTGTGTGTGTGTGATTTTATCAAAACAAATACATTATAGCAAAGCGAAATGAAAGGTTCTACAACTGCGCCAGATATGGAAAAGAAAATAGAATTATAGGGTTATCTACCCTGAACTAAAATAATATTTTCATTTAATTAAATCTTGCATTTATTTATTTATTTATTTATTTATTTATTTATTTATTTATTTGGTTCTTTGTTTGTTTGTTTTTCTTTTTTTTGTTTGTTTATTTTTTTAGTTGGTTTTTTGTTAGCTGATTGATTTGTTGCTTGCTTGCTTTGTTTGTTTGTTGTAGAATACACATTAAAGTTGCTATGTTTTCTCAAATCAGTGGGTACATTTATTATTTAAAAAAATAAAAAAATGTATAGGAATGTTGTTTTAAGTACATTATTACCTCAGCGTGACTCGACAATTTTCATCTCTTTTAAATTTAATTATGTTGTCTAATTTCAAAGGCACTGCAAAAACAAACTATAAAATAAAAATATTTCAATAGCAACAATCCCAAATATACAGCTTTAAAATACAGTCAACAAAAGTTGCCAAAGAAAAGTTATATGTGTATGTATGTTATAAGCAATGCATTAAAATACAGACAACATGTAGGGAATACGTAAAATCAGGTAGTCTTAAGAATTACTGATTTCAGGCAATCTTTAAACTTTCTGACTCACTCAAGATGTTGATAGAGTGCCTGAGTGATTCATCCAGTTTCATTAAATATTCAGTTATACAGATTGTGCAGATTTGTGTGTGTGTGTGTGTGTGTGTGTGTGTATGTGTGGTGGGTGGATGGGTGGGTGGGAGTGTGTGTTTACGTTTAAGTAAACTACTACTACTACTACTAATAATAATAATAATAATAATAAAATATGTAAAGATTTAATAACAACAGCAATAACATAACAACACAAGACTGCATACATACATACAAACACATGAACGCATGCACACACGAACACACACACACACACACACACACACACAAACAAATACGTAGGGTGAAGTATATAACATTAAAACTGAACAATCTCACAATTAGATTGTAAATACAAACAAAAGAAAACAAATAACTTATGTCATTATTCATTTTATGATATTTTTATGTTTGTGTACGTGCGATACACCTTTAAACAAATCAAATAGAAAGAACGAGAGAGAGAGAGAGAGAGAGAGAGAGAGAGAGAGAGAGAGAGAGAGAGAGAGAGAGAGAGAGAGAGATATGGATTGAGGATTGAGCAAAGGAGAACACAATCATTATTCCAAATTGTAAGTGCAAAATCAATTCTTTACTGAAACATCTGGTCAAACCACTTTTAAAATAAACGCTGAACTAAGAAACGACGTGCAGTACCATTAAGACTCATCATGTCGTATGCAACGTTGGTGTTGTTGCTGGCGATTATCCCCGCCATCTCAGCTGCCTGTAAGAAACGTGATATTCTGTTCTTTGTCTCAGGTAAGGATTGCGAAAGCATTTCTGGCTCGTTTTGTTCTTAGAAGCTAATTTATGTTATTTATTATCTAATACTATATCAATGGCTTCTATGATTTTGTTAATATACCTTATAATCAAAGAGGTGACAGTATTTATTATATTAATAAAAATTGTTCATAAAATGGGGAAAAGTTAATGTCGTAATAATGTACAGGTCTTTCGATAGTTGCCTCAAAATGTTCAATAATTGAGCGCTGGCTGTTATGCTGACATCTGTGACATGATTTCAAAAGTCTTTCGCTAATGTTGTAATTAAACAATAAATATAAGTTCTCTCTCTCTCTCTCTCTCTCTCTCTCTCTCTCTCTCTCTCTCTCTCTCTCTCTCTCTCTCTCTCTCTCTCTCTCTCTCTCTCTCTCTCTTTTTGTTTTTCCTGTCCCCGTTTCTTTCATTCTTTCAGTCGTATTCTCTTTCTTTTTCCTGAAATTAATCAGTAGTCTGAAGGAATATATTAGTATGCGTTTGTGTGTGTTTAATGATATGTAAATATCTATCTATATTTACTTATAGATATGTACATACACACACACACACAACAGCAACAACAACAACAACAACAACAACAAAAATATACATACAGAGAATGGAAAAGAGAGGCAAATAGGCATAGACCTCTCAGAAGACGTAGACTGAGAGACACCAATAAATAAGAATTAAATAGAGTGTTGATTCATATACCGTATATACTTGTGTATAAGTCGAATTTTTGGGAGACTATATTAAGGTAATATTTTGGGGGTCGACTTATACATAGGTAATGCTTTTGTAGCTGTTGCTGAAGAGTCGCCATTTTGACTATTTTTTGCTACGGGATGCATCTAAAATAATCGCGGTCTTTCAGCTTTTCAAAAATATAATTTTATCGAATAAAAAATTTTGAAAAATTAAATAACAAAACCAAATATGAATGTAAAACATGATATTCTTCCGTTTAATGACATAAAAATACATTTTAAAGCGAGAAAACCGTCAGTACGGCGTTATGCCTTACGGCGTCCTGCAATGATCTAGGAATGCAGACTTCTCTGCCAAATTGCACTAAATATCGGTCCTAATTTCATAAACAAAACTCATTTGTTTAATTGTAAAGAATTTGGTGAAATAATATTGCAATCGTCATATATATCCACTACCGACAAATTTTGTAAATCATAGAACGGCTAAATATAACGGTAAGTTAGGTCTCCATGTTAGACCTATTACATTAAAGAGATACCATTTATGATACATTTAGGCTATAGCTCGTGTAATACATGCATTTACGTTATTATGGTATGTTCGTGCAAGTTACAGCTCGTGCAAGTTATGTTACAGTAGGCGTACAATGTAGGCCTTCATGGCACTGTCACACTGGTCTAAAAATAGTGATGGTGCCTGGAATCTACAGTCGACTTATACACAAGTAATACCTAAAATGACGCAATTTTTGGTCTAAAAATACACATCGACTTATACATAAGGTCGCCATGTACACAAGTATATACGGTACTTTTTGTATTTATTATTGCTTGTTTGGTTGTTTATTTATTTATTTATTTATTTATTTATTTATTTATTTATTTATTATTATTATTATTATTATTATTATTATTATTATTATTATTATTATTATTTTTTTTTTTTTTTCTTTCTAATTATTTTTCCTTTTATTTATTTTTTTTTAAATTTTTATAATATTTTTTTTTTTTTTTTAGAAAATGATGAGGTTACAGAAGCATGTGATATCAAAGGCCCGAAGCTGACCAAAGATGGCAGCAGTGTTGTGACAGCCTGCGGCTTTAAATGCACGTGCAAAGGTACCGCTGTCACCTGCTGTCGAGGAAAGTGAGTAATTCCAACAAACACACCCACCCACCCACCCACACAAACACAAACACACACACATACACACCTACGAAGACTATACATACTTCTATACACGTACATATTTGTCATTAACAAAATTCAGTTCTTGCAAAAACATCTAGATGAATCATTTCAGAACCTCTCGATCGTGGGGAGATATTTTCTCCAAAGATCTGTGTCTTTAGATGCTTTTCTGTATGTCATTATAAGGTCCTTGCGCAGTTTCATATTTTTATACAACATGATTTATGTATGATAGAGCTGATCTATGAAAAGGATACGAGAAAAGAAGTTTTTGATTTTTAAATGTATTTATTGTTGAGATTCTTAATTATCTGTTTGTAGGTAAGTATATAGGTAAATAAGTAGGGAGGTACGTATTAGACGCTGTAGTTTATCACAGAAGGACACCCATTTGTCCGCACTCAGAAGGTGAACTATGATACCGTCCGACTAGAACGAATTTAAGTTTTAATATTTAATTTTGATTTTATTTATTATTATTATTTATTATTTTATTTATTTATTTATTTTTTATTTGTTTATTTATTTATTGTTTTTATTTAATTTTATGTAATTATTTACTTATTTTTTTTTTTTTAATGCAATGAAAGGTCACCATAGATACGGTGTATGTATTAGCTGTGACTGATATCATTACATCAAATTAACACATTCTGAACAAATAAAAGAATTATCTTCATCATTTGCAGGCGTTGTATGAAAGTCGGTCCAAAATGTGACGTCATGTACAACGCCGATGAGAAAAAAATGTCGTGCAAAGCTAACGTGGAGGATGTTGTTGAGACACCGACCAAGACATAATGAACTGTTGTAGTTGTTAAAGATATCTATGAAAGATAACTCTTGGACCAACAGAATAATGGAATATGTAATAAAGCTAAATACCTAAGTATGAATACGAATAAATACCAATATGAAAAATAATATGTTCACGTTGTTTGTTTATTTTATTTTATTTACTGTTTTGAAATGAGGTTAGTTTCTTCATCTGCATCATAAATGTAACAGAATGTTATCTGTCTTGAGGATCATTTTACAACTCACAACAGGAATAATTTTTCTAAGTCTAAGTATGCTTCAGTTAATGTATTTCAGTTAGCATAGATATGAAAGTCAGGTTCAAATGCCTATCCTGAATATCAAACATCAACAGAGGTAGTCAGCCACTTTAGTAACCTTGGTAACTTCTGCCTGAAAGCTCTTCGTTCTTGCCACGGGGGAGAAGCTGTGAACAAAGCGAGTAGTTTCTCAGGTCCACTTGATTATTAATTTAATTTAATTTTATTTAATTTTATTTATTTATTTACTTAATTATTTTATCATTTTTGTCCTGGTTTTAGCAAACAAAAGTCTAATATTTCTATTTATTTAGTGCCATCAAATGCAAATACATCAAAATAAGCCTCCCTCTTTCTGTGAAAGCATTGTGCCTGCGGTTGATTATTATAGACTAAAGTAAATAACTTCCCTCGCCTTTTCCACAGAAAAATGTTTGATGTTTGAATATCGGTACGAGGCAAGGCGCCTGTGAACGGCCTTTTTCCCTTTCAGTACAAATATCTTGCCCTACTGATTTGCGTAAAGTAAAAATGATGTCTTATATTTATTTCATAAGCAGTAATGTTTAAACTAATAAATATGTGGACATGTTTGAAATACCTAGATTATGCCTAAAGGGATATACTTAAATTCGTATTTTGAAAACATTGATGTTGATAAGTTCTATTTGAATTCTTCAGTAGTTTAAGTTATTTGTTGTTAACGAAATGGCTATCACGATCACCCCAAATATATATACACATACATACATACATACATACATACATACATACATACATACATACATACATACATATATATATAATCATCAAAAATGTTTAAAATGTTTTTAGGTTCTATATTATTGGCGTGATAGCAACAAGTAACTTAAACTACTGAAGAATTCAAATAAAACTGATCAATATCAATGTTTTCAAAATACGTATTTAAGTACGTCCCTTGAAAATTAATTTATAAAAAATGTATAATTTTTAATGAAAATTTCCCAATGAATCAGCATCTAAGAAAAAAAAAAAAAAATTTGATTTCAAGGATATATTATTTTATGGACGTCATTTTTTGATATCAGTAAGTCATAGATGATTGATTATAATTCGTTATCTTACAGTATATCTTACACATATATATATATATATATATATATATATATTTATATTTATATATTATCAAAAATGTTTTAAAAGTTTTTAGGTTCTATATTATTGGGGTGATGGTGATAACCATTTCGTTAACAACAAGTAACTACTGAAGAATTCAAATAAAACTGATCAATATCAATGTTTTCAAAATATATATATACATGTGTGTGTGTGTGGGGGGGGTTGTGTGTGTGTGTGTGTTTGTGTGTGTGTGTGTGTGTGTGTGTGTGTGTGTGTGTGTGTGTGTGTGTGTGTGTGTGTGTGTGTGTGTAAGTATCAGCTGACGATAAGAGTTGGATATTTGTGTGCATGTGAATTTGTAAGAACCATGGTTAGTGATTCTTCTGAATTAGCAAACTGAACAAAGTATAAACAAATTTATTATTATTATTATTCGTAGTAGTAGTTGTAGTAGCTGCAATGTTATTATTAGTTCCGTTAGCATTTCTAGAATAGCACTTATACTCCTAATAAGAATAATAACAAACACAATAGCAGTTACAACATTTTGATATGTTGTAAGATAACGAATTATAATCAATCATCTATGACTGACTGATATCAAAAAATGACGTCCATAAAATAATATTTCCTTGAAAGCAAATTTTTTTTTTTTTTTTTTCTTAGATGCTGATTCATTGGGAAATTTTCATTAAAAATTATACATATTGAATAAATTAATTTCCATGTAAATCTGTTTGAACTACAAAGCAGATGGTGCGCTGGAAGTATTAAACCAGACGTTAGCCGGCCTGTTCTGTAATTACACTGAATTTCGCTTAATGATATATAACATTAACTGCTCAGATTAGCTATTAAATGAGAAGACATAGATAATATTTTATCTTGTCGCTGTCAATTTGAGAGAGAGAGAGAGAGAGAGAGAGAGAGAGAGAGAGAGAGAGAGAGAGAGAGAGAGAGAGAGAGAGAGAGAGAGAGAGAGAGAGAGAGAGAGAGAGAACATTCTCGACTTGGCCTTCAGCAAGTACATTCATCCATTTGTTTTTGATTACGTACACGTGTCCAAATTAGTGTCAACGTGCAGGATTTCAAACCAACAACACTGACTTTCTATTACTTACCTAAATTTGCATTAAAATCCATTAATATACACATCCCACTGAAATATTAGTGCACATATCACGTTTATTACTGAAAAATAATTGCCTCAAAATATCAGTTTAAATCGCAGAAACTATAAATTTATGACTATATCTATGATTTTTCTAATTCCAGCCAAAAAGGTTTTTACTGTCGTATGTGAATATGTATTCACACATACACGGATATATCTGTTTCTTTGTCCGTCTACCTATTTGTTTGTCCTGCCTGTCCATCTATTTATCTATCTAACTATATATCTGTTTATCTGTTGGTCTGTCTTTTAAACACATATACACACACGCAAATGAATACGTACATTCTCAAATGCACACTCTCGCCCATATAAATAAACACATACACACAAAAATAGTTACTTAATCTGGGCAGAGGAGTGAGGCTCGATTTACCTGAGTCTATTTTTTTGTTTGTTTGTTGTTGTGTTGTTTTTTATCAAAATAAACAATCAGTCTAAGATATCACATTACTTTATGATTAAATCTATCCGAAGTCTAAAAATCAAAAGGAACTGAAACATCAAATTATTACCGCATCATGGTTCATTGTTTTGACCAGTATTACGATTGCTTCCACGGAAATAATGTTATTGTTCTGCTGTAGCAGCTGAAAAAAGAATTATTTTGCTGAAGAACAAGCATCGAATGCTTATCTATGTGAAGATTTCTCCGCGTTACTTCATATGAACGGATTTCGTAGACAATGCCGTTACGTCATTTCTTTGTCTAACGTCATAAAAACGTTTAATACCATTTACACGTGCCTTCACGCGCGGACGCATTCACGCATACACACAATCTAAAGACACTAGCCATTTATTTCTTTTACCTGGCAGTGCTAAATAATTGAAAAAAAAAAATTAAATTATCTGCTTAATTTCTCAATTCAGATATCTTGACTGTTATAGACTTCATTCTAGCTAACATCGACACAAAATAGTTCTTAAATAATAACAAAGTACATGTCTTTATTCACCAATCCGTTGTACTACTTCTTCATTTCGTTTCAAAATATTAATAATTATATCCATAAGTTTTTAATAATTGAATATAATATTGTCACACATCTTTTAAATGAAATCTCATGGCCACCATCAAAATGTTTTAACAGCTGATGGTCCGTGTTAGTATTTACAGCAACAAAATACAGTCTTCGTAACTTTTAACAAAATACTGTTTTCGTAATTTTTAACATAGAAAGACGTAATATATAAAGTTTTACGGTATTCCTAAGGAATGTCTTTCAATTTGTCTGTCTTTTTATTACAAACATTTAATAATATATTTTCTTCCCCAAGGACACTTAAATGTCCTTCGACTGGTTTTCTTTGTTATAAAACTTAATAGTGTGATTTGTTACTATTTTGAACTTATTTCTTTCTTTCTTTTTTAATATTAAAACATATTAATATTTTTACTCCAGTTTCGAAGATCAAAAATGATTTTCACAAAAGATTCAGATCATTCATAAATGTTAATCCATATAAAAGATAAAGAGAAACGAACAGATTGTTTGAAATGAAAAACCATTAGAAATTGAAACCAGCAAACGATATTCTTTATCATTAAATTACTGAAGAAGAAAATCGATGTTATAACGTTACGGACTTCTGCTATAATTTCTTTATATTTTATTACATCTTTTTATATTATTTGTTTATTTATTTACTTTTTGATGGTTCAATGGGTTATTGTTGACGAAGGATGAAAACAACTTAATTATCCCAATATTGAATTTGTGCTGGAAACACATGGTCGCAAATAATTAACTTTTTTTCAAAATTATTTTAAATAGTAATAATGAGACGTATATAAATAACGGCTCTTCGTCGATGATGCAGTTTTCTTCGTCGTTTGAAGTTCAGCTTGCGTTGTAAAAATCAACCTGTATAAATCACATCGAACAAGATGATGAAACTTTTATTTTTCTCACTTTTGGTGCTGATACCAAAAGTTACTGGAACATGTCCCTCTAAAGATATAACTGTTTCGTACATTGAGTCCTCAGGTAAGGCCGGATTTCTTATGTCAGTATTTCAGTTTGACAAATCTAATTTGTTGTTTTTGTTGTTGTTTTTTTGCAATACGTAGATGTATGGCTGTAATTTACGATAATGTTTTATGCTCCATAATTTAACGGAAAATTCTATACTTTGATTAGTGTTTGTTTTAAATTATAAATTGATTTAAATATACCGGTTTAATTTTATATAAAACGAACTCTTGGACAAAATAAGAATTAAAAAAACAATAGAAGACCGTTTTTAATTTATAATCTCAAAGCTGAAAACGTTTTATTATTATTATTATTATTATTATTATTATTATTATTATTATTATTATTATTATTAATGTTCTTGGTTAGATAAAGAAAAAACTAACTCTCTGTACTAAAATAGAATGTTTTTATTACGAAAATTGCTGTTAACTGAAGATCGTTTAGATTTTTCTTTTTCATTTTATCTTTGATGCAAATACGATTAGAAAGACACGTATTTGTTTTTCATCTCTCTCTCTCTCTCTCTCTCTCTCTCTCTCTCTCTCTCTCTCTCTCTCTCTCTCTCTCTCTCTCTCTCTCTCTCTCTTAATGGTAACTACATTATCTTTCAGCAGCCATATTACGCTTTTCAAACCACTTAGGTTACAAGAAGATGTGCATTAGTTAAAGATATTTTTCAATACTTTCAGGGACACGGGATGACTGTATAATCAAAGGACCGGATTTGGCTAATGACGGAGCGTCCGTTTCTACCCCATGTCATGGCATAGCCTGTTCCTGTAAAAAAGGCACGAGAAACTGCTGTTACAAAACGTACGTCCTTCTTTTCTTTGTATATGCATTTTTTTTCATATATATAGAATATGTGAGTGTGTGTGTGTGTGTATGTATGTGAATGTACATATACGTGTGTGTGTGTGTGTGTGTATGAATGTAAATATACGTGTGTGTGTGTGTGTGTGTGTGTGTATGAATGTAAATATACGTGTGTGTGTGTGTGTGTGTGTGTGTGTGTGTGTGTGTGTAAAAATACCGCACCGCTTTTCAAAATTCCATTAAAATCTTTGTACGAAGAGCCAAAAATTCGAAAATAAATGTTTCTTTATTGTTGTTGTTTGTCAGTGTATGTCTGTGAAGTGACTTATGGTGAGGGTCTATTTTATTTTGTTTATTATATTCATTTATTTATACTAGTTTCATACACACATTTATTTATGTATGTCTCTTTCTCTCTCTGTCTCGCTCTCACTTTCATCTCTCTTTTTCTCTTTCTATATTATATAGATAGATAGACAGATAGATAGATAGATAGAAAGATAAATAGAAAGGTAGATATATATATATATATCAGTGATGTATTATTGCTATTCTGAATACATCAATTTATGAAACAGTACATTTGTTTCGCATATTAATCTTGTTGTTGTTGTAATTATTATTATTATTATTATTATTATTATTATTATTATTATTATTATTATTATTATTATTATTATTTTTCAACAGCAAATGTTTCGACCTCAAAAGTTACTGTGTGAATGTTGAAGTGTTCAGGGGTGAGAAGATCTACTGTGCCACGGAAGAGGAGATGTTAATGGATGAGGACATACCCGTTAGAAGAATACCCGGCAGAAAATAGAACTCAACAGCGCGTAAATCGAAAAAAATAAAAAAAGAAAAGAAAAAAAATGACCTATAAAGACACGTGCACAAAAAAAGAAAGAAAAAAGACACATAACGAAGATTAATATACGTTTCAAATATCACAGACTATTGATTTACGTTTTAAATATACAGATAATCCATAACCTATTTTATCCTGGTGAAAATGAATTGATTCAAATGAAAAAAATTATTATTACTAGTGGTAATAAATATCATTCATAATCAGCATTTTTTTTTTTTTTGTTATTTGATTTTTTTTTTTTTTCATTATTTATTAGTGATTACATGTGTTATTTTAGCGGATTGGTTTTTAAGTAATTTGTATTAAAAAAATATAATTAAACTGATGGGGCAAGAGACAATGCAAAATGTATGAGAGATAGCAAATGGGTCATTATTATTATGCAATGTTTTTATAATTGTTATTATATTTGGGTATGTGTGCATATATCAGAGGTGGCTACCATTTTGTTTGAAAAGTTTTTTGTTTTTTTTTAAGGTCGATTTTACAAGAATGTGGATGTTATTGAGCGGATATTTTAATGCTAAGGAAAAAGTCAACTATTGTTCTAGTACAACAAGAATTATCTTATGTCTGAGTACGTGGGTGATGGCGTACGAGTGTATGCCTGAGTATATATGCATGTGTGTGTGTGTGTGTGTGTGTGTGTGTGTGTGTGTGTGTGTGTGTGTGTGTTTCAGTGTAACTAAGAAGGATCTACACATGGTTATTTTGGTTTCATTAATGATATTTTCGTCAAAACCGTTTTCAAAAACAAGGGGGTAAGATTCAAAATACTGCTATTCTAACCGAACAGCAAAATACGTAGTTAGAGTACAGTTTTTCTTTTTTTCAAAATATAACCTCTCTTGTAATCAGCAATATTAATAAAAACACAGTCGTAAAATTAGGGATTATCTGTTCAGCTTAGGTGTCTGTATATGATATTTATTGATTGGACAAGTCTTTTTAAGTTTGTGCAGTTTTTATATGGTATTGTTTGATTACAACTGATAATAATAATAATAATAATAATAATAAATAATAATAATAATAATAAAAATTGAAATCAAATCTTTCAATAAGAAAAAGAGAATAACATGTTTCACTGTGTGATGGCAGATTACTGTAAATGTACTACTACTACTATTATTACTACTACTACAATAATAATAATAATAATAATAATATTTATTATTATTATTATTATTATCATCATCATCATTATTTTTACGATTATTATTGTTATTATTTTATTTTATATTATTTTATTTTACTGCTCTCTTTTGAAACGTTTTTAAACATATGCATTTTTTTTCCTTTTTATTTTTTATTTTTATTTAATTTTAGGTGTGTATATTTTATAAACATAGTCTTATATAAATATTTCAAATATTTAATTTATATAATATAAAACAAATTAATAAAACAAAACAGACAATTTATTTGTTTGAAAAAAAAAAATGTATTAAATTTTGTTATTCAACGTTTAATACTCAAGGCTTTTTTAGACGAATTAATACCTTAAACAAATAAAATAAACGTTCACCGTATATTATACATAAACATAACAATGACAGTAAAGATACATTTATTTAAGTAAGTTATGGGCTCTTCATACAAAGGTTTTAATCGAATATCGAAATGCGTGGCACGGTGTTTATAACTGGTATTATGTTCATACTCGTGTAATCCGCAGTTAATTCAATACCAGCGTAATAATTACTATTGTTAGTCTTCTTGAAGAGTTTGTTACTGGAAGTTGTTAATTGCTTAAGCGGCAGACGATTTTCCAGACGTTAAATTGTAACAGTCTCGAATTTAGAAGTGCTCATGTTGAATTTGATGCTATTTTTCGTTCTGACGTTGTTGATGATACCAGTCATCAGCGCAGACTGCGTCGCTAAAGATTTAAAAGTTGCTTACGTTAATGAAAAAGGTAAAAAAAAAAAAAGAAATGTTATGTATAAGGCATAAATGTTTCTATTAGTAATATTTGAAAGTATTTCATTGATATTTATTGCTTTTAAAGATTAACTATATTACTTTCAGTTTTGATAATGGAGATAAAGATTTTACAGAATATGCTGATTAACATTTTTCGTTGTGTGATGGCTATTTGTTTTACATAAATAAATAAATAAATAAATAAATAATAATAATAATAATAATAATAATAATAATAATAATAATAATTATTATTATTATTATTATTATTATTATTATTATTATTATTATTATTATTAAACATAAGTATTTTTATTAGCAATACTTATTACATTTAAACCGTTACTGCAATATTTAGTTTAGGCATCGCTGCTTACTTTCAGTATTCTATTATTTAGCTTTTTCAACCAAAATAATAATAATAACAAAAATTGTTTAGACAGTAAATGTGAACTGATATATACATATATGTACGTATGTGTATACATAAATGAATCTGCTATTGCACAGAACGTTGAACTGATAACTAAAACAGTCAATTTCATTTAGGTCTTTCTACGTTATTTAGGATTGCTGGATAAATTTTATTCTCATAAAATTGTTTCAAAAGTTTGGGAATCATTTAGCTTACATAAAATATTTATTTACTGGCCACTTGTTTTTATCTTTGCAGGTGAAAAGTCAGAATGTGTTATCAAAGCAGCAGATCTAATTAAAGATGGCTCCATTGTTTCTACTCGATGTAACGGAATAACCTGTTCTTGTAACAATGGCGCGAGAACCTGTTGTCATTTAACGTACGTCTGTTTGTCTGTCTTTGATATACAGTTATAATTTTTCTTTTCTTATTTTTTAACTTGTTTAATTTTGTATTGTTATTATTACATTATTATTATTATTATTATTGTTATTATTATTATTAGTAGTAGTAGTAGTAGTAGTAGTAGTAGTAGTAGTACTTTGTTTGTTGTTGTTGTTGTTATTTATTTATTATTTTTAATTATTATTATTATTATTATTATTATTATTTTCAATAGTATTATTATTGTTAATTTTTTCTTTATTTTCATCATCATCATCATCATCATCATCATCATTATTATTATTATTATTATTATTATTATTATTATTATTATTCGCAGTCAATGCGTTCAGCTTGAAGACTATTGTGTTAACGTGGACGCCTTCCTGAACAAACAGATCTACTGTTCAACAGAGAAAGACATACAGATGGACGAAGAAGTGCCGGTCAGAGAAGACCACAGAACCCCAAGAAAGTTATAGAACTGAATCATGTCTTCGTTATTGACGAAACTTCGCAATCATTATCATCAGATGTCACTGAGCTCGGGAAAAAAACAAAACAAAAAAAAACTGTTACTGCATGTCTTTAAATGTCATAGAATATACCGTTTATTTTGTTTTCAACAGACATAATAAATAACGTATATTAAAGTCACGCTGATATTTTAGTTGTTTGGTTGAATATTTACGTGCGCTTTTTTTTCTTTTCTTTTTTTCTTTGACAATTTGTTGGGGGTTTTTTTTCTTTCTTTCTTCTCTTTCTGTTCTTGGCTGGTGTGTTTTGTAATTTCCATTTCTTAAATGGTGGTTATTCGATTTCAGGTTTCCTTTTTCTTTTGAAACGGATTGTTGACCATTATTTAATCATCTGCAGAAAAAAAAAACCAAAACCCCAAGAAACAAAATAATTTTGTAAATACTGAAATTCAAAACTGGAGAGAATATACTGATAAATATACATGTCGAAAAGAAAGTCTTTTTGACATTCGGTATGTTTTGTTAACGACTAAAAGGATTCACATATGTGCATATATATATATAGATCTTTGTGTGTGTTTTTGTCTGTTTATATGTATACATCTTTGTGTGTGTTTTTGTTTGTTTGTTTGTTTGTTTACTTATTTATTTATTTACTGTTTGGATTGTTTTTTTGTACCTTTTATTTGTATTTTTGTTTTGTTTTTGCTTATAAAGTTCGATGAGTTAACCTCTTTCTTCTGCTACAATCAGCATCATGTTAGCTATCATGACCCTTATGAAAAAGTTCAAATGGTCTTCGTTGAGGACAAACTTTATATCTAACATAAAGACACAGGGCTCCATTTTAACCAATCATTTATAACGTGACAATAGCTAAGCTAATAATAAACATTAAAATACGTTGTGTTGACAACTACGTATCACATGTTGACACTTGTGCTAGTAATACAATAAAAACCACCATATGTTTCCTCGTCTCAATCGATATGTCCCCATTTAACAGGGAAACTGAAACGACTTTAATTTTAATGCATTCGATTTACAAACAGTTGTGTAGAATTAATATTAGCCGTGTATATTTTGTAGAGCTTGCATGCATCTAAAAAGTAGGCTATTAATTTGTAATAATTGAAGTAAATATTATCAGCGTTATTCAATTTTTTTTTTTTTTATTATTATTTTAAAATCAATATAACCATATATATAGATAGATAGATATAGACAGAGATATTCTTTTCCTAATCTTGATAACCACATTTAATGTTTATAAACTGACCAGGTGTCACAGCACTTTATAGATGTACCACGTGATGTACTTCTACATATTTAGGTGTGGTTATATACGAATGCAATGCCACGTATAAAAATTTAGACACCTTTAGTATTTCTTTCTTGATAAGACAACATATGTAACCAGTTATGTAAACAGGCATAAAAGAAATGTGTATTTTTTTATTTACTTATTTATTTATTTATTTATTTATTTTTTATTATTTATTAATTTTTTAGGAACACATGCTCAGGTTTTCAATCCATATTCTCACACAACTTTACAATAATACCCCGACCGATTTACATCATTGGGGCCACGCCCATTTCGCATTTGCGCCATTTTTTTCAAGACGAAATAAAAATATATTTAAAATAAATAATGTCATAAAAATTAAAATGACAAGATAAAAGATATAACTACTACTACTACTACTACTAATAATAATAATAATAAAAAAATAATTAAAATTCAATGAAAACAGACGAAAAATATGAAAATAAAAATATGTATTTACAAAATAAAATATTTACATCGATCTCCACGTCTCTCAGAACCCAGCATGCAGAAGACACGCGACGTTTAAAGTAAATAACATAAATGTATTATTTATTTTTCTTTACAAATTAAGACTAAAATATTCTTTAAATTATTTATGGCTTTAACCAGTTTATATTTCTTCGCGTGTTGTTTACCCTAACCGTAAAGAGTTTGTCGTCATACGTCAGGCATTTTAAAGAGCAAATCACAACGTAAATAATATGATTTTGTTGTGTTCATTAATCTTAAAAAAAAAAAAAAATACTATTGCACAGTTTTACATTATACTCACTCACAGGAATCATGCAATAAATAACTAAATAAAACCAATACATTTTTTTTTTTTTATGTTTTTTTTTTTTTTTTTTTTTTTTTACAAAACAAAACAATTTCATTTCAGGACATAACCTTGATGTAAGAATAAATTCAGATGCCATACGTTTAAAATAACAATAAAGATCTTTTCTTGGCTGTATCACATTAAACCTAATATCACAGACTGTTTTCTGGTAGATGAACCAAATCTTCCACTTCTTCCATCAGAGCATCGGCTTTTTCATTTAGCAACATCTAAATGAGAAACATTTGCAACAACTTACTTAATCTTGAATAATATTTATTTAATAAATATTTACAATATTTCTTTATACTGAATAAGAGATGTTTGTTAAATTAATAAATTATATTAACAAAAATCTGTAAAAAAAAAAAAAAAAAAAAAAAAAGGTAAAAAGTTAAATAAGCTAGTTCCTACAATATTACATCAAGTAAAGGTTTAAAATGTTTAGCCTGCTACCGTTTTATTTATTTATTTCTTACTATTTATTAACTGCTTTATACTGCGTAAAAAAGTAAAGGTATTTTATCATGGTAAATAAATACATAACGTCAGTCAGTATAATAATAAACAGTATATTAAAAATTATTAGTAGTGTACTTTCTGAAAACTATCAGCAGATAAAAAAATCTTATTTATTTATTTATTTACTATTTTTAACTTCATTTAAACCCATTTATAATTTTGATACAAATGTATGATAAACTGAAACTGAATAAATATGGAAGATAAAAAAAATGAAAAAAAAACAAAAAAACAGACAATTAAAAGTACAAATAAATAATGTATTATAATGAAATCTAATATTAGGTGGGGTTTTAAAAAAAAAAAAATTAATTATTTTATTTTTGTTTTTCCTCAGTATTTATTGAAATTAAATTTGTGTAATTCAGTCTTACCTTTGCTGATGCTACAATTTGTTTTGCTGTTTTTCTTGGCATGTGTTCAATGTTTCTAACGAGAGATTCGACATCAGCTGCAGCAACTGCTTGCAGAGTCTTCAGATTAGCATTGTTAAGTTGACGAGCTCGACCCTAAATAATTTAAATCAGTTGTCATGTTTTATAGAAATTTATATAATAATAATAATAATAATAATAATAATAATATATTAAAAATGTTCTATTAAATATACAGTAGCCTACATTCAGTTAGGTGGTATTTTACTGGGCTGCGGCAATTCTCGGCTACTTGAAGACACAAAATTGCGTGAAAATACGCGAATTAGCGACAATATACAGTTGGAATCATAATGATTTGGTACTTACGACACATTTTCATATGTCGAATATTCGAATGTCGCACAAAAATGTCGCACAAAATTCCCCTGCAGTTCGTATCGATATCGCGCGAAAATTTGCTAATTTTTGCCATTTGCTGCTAATGCACGTCAGTTTTGCGTGGCAGTTTAGAAAAATTACAAAATTTCAACACAATTTTTTCTCAACTGATTCGCTAATTTGTCGCGCTGTCACGGTTCCTAGGGCAGATCGCGCCTGTCTCTCGCTCGCTCGGGAAGCTCTGCTCTAATTTTTGTCTTCTGTCAGTCACAATTTCGTTTCATTTTGTCACAAAATGTCACATTTCTCGCACTTTTTTTTATTTGTGGAAAGTAAACTGAGACGGGTTCTATTTTGAAAAAAATGTGGTCGCAAAATTGAGTACCCTCGAGAACGTAACGAGGCATTTTGGAAAAATAACAAAAGCCTTCTGAGAAATAGTGATCAAACTAAAGATAATGTGAAATAATAATACTGTAGTTTCTCAAACTAAAGATAATGTGAAATAATGATACTGTACTTTCTCAAACTAAAGATAATGTGAAATAATAATACTACAATTTCTCAAACTAAAGATAATGTGAAATAATGATACTACAATTTCTCAAACTGAAGATAACGTGAAATAATGATACTACAATTTCTCAAACTAAAGATAATGTGAAATAATAATACTAGAGTTTCTCAAACTAAAGATAATGTGAAATAATGATACTACAATTTCTCAAACTGAAGATCATGTAAATGGCTCACCAGCTTTACTCCAGGAATTTCCATCAATGGTATGAGTTCCATGGAAACACAGTAAGTAAGTCGTTTTACAAAGTTACCTAGGAGATCCTGAAAGGCCCAGAATTCTTCCAGTTCCTAAAAATATATTAGTATTTATTACTGTAACTGTCATTATTGTTATTGTTATTGTAATACATATATATGAATAGACACTGGCATTAAAATTAAAATTATTTTTCATCTCATTTTTGAATATTAATTTTACAGAGTGTAAATCTATCAATCAATCAACTAAAAATTGAACATTCCCTGAACTAATAAATTCATAATGAAATCTTAAAAATGATTTTGAAAAATTAAACATTCCTTCAACTAAAAAAATATAAAGACAAAACAAAATTACCTGACAAAAATGAAATACACAGGATGCAAAACTGGCAGCAGAAGTGAGAAGGTTCTGGATGAAACCTCGAGGAAGCTGGAATCGAGATGAAACTTGCCACACTGATCTCTGATGCCAGAGATCATAGAGAATCAGAGTGAGGAAAAATCGACTGATGACAAATTCATCACCTTTCTAAAAACAAATAGAAATAAATAAATATTAAAAAAACAAACTATTAATTATTTTTATTTTAATTAGATTTGTTTAGGAAACTGTTTTAAACCACTTCTGTTATTATAAATATTTTCATGAATAATTTGTAAAAGGTGTGTGCATTGTAAGTGTGTGTGTGTGTGTGTATTTCTGTGTGCAGATAATCACACATATGCATATATACGTTTTATATATATATATATATACATACATATATATATATACATATACATACATACACACACATATATAAACACACATATACACACATATGCACACACACACACAAAATCATTAATAAAAGTCATTTTTGAACTTGTTTTAACTTATTTCCAGCTTTATATTTTCATAAATTCTACCAAAAGAAAACTGAAAAGAGGGATGTTAAGAGAAGAAGTTAGGTATATGATGTAGATACCTTTCTGGCTGTTTGACCTGAAGCTTTCTGAGCAATATAACTTTCCCTAACTCCTATCAGAGAGGCAACTTTGAGCTCAACAGGTGTCAGTTTGTTCATCTGAAATAAATAATATATACAGTAAAACAGAAATTTATATAGGTAATATTTTGATAATTTACTACAATAGAAAATATTTGCCATTATAATACATAGATGTATGTATCACCTGTTCAAAGTAAATCATCCATGAAAGAGTGGTTTTCACAGAGTTGACAAGATCGTAAGGTGTGACAAGGTACAGGAGATGTAGATGACTTGCAAGTACAAGAGATTCTTCTGCTTTTTTTAAGTCTTCATAAAGCTGTGGACTGTAGTCAATATCAACTGATCCTGAAACAAAACAAGGAAAGACGAGCATTAATTAATTAACCATCTGAATCATGAGTTTTTAAAACATCTTTACACAAACTGGAACAAAACATCAAACACACTATAGAAAAATCTCACTTCCCTGGCTGAATAGTCTACAGAGCATTTTTTTATTCTTTTGTGCATATGTGCACAAAGTAAAGGCTGATAAATATGTTGATAGAATGGCAGATGCTGATGGTACTTTTACTTGTTAACAATGAAAATCCTTTCATTTTGAAGGTTGTTTTTACCACATACACACTTCTATTGTTTTCTGAAATCTATGAAATCTATTGTTGCCAATTTACCATTCTTGCAAGTTAAGTACTCTGTTAGCACCTATTAAAAGTGAGAAGCACCCCAGACTACATCATTGTGAAAAATAAATTATAGGCACATTTTCACTCACCTTTGAAAGTTGCCTTGCCTAAAGGTGTCACCTCCAAAGTCAAATTCATGCTGCTGTCTTGCGACACAGACTGTTTCCGCTGTACAACAAGTTTAAGGTCTATAAGTTGCTGCAATGATTTCTTGGTGACAGCAGCAACGTCAACATCCAGAGATGCTGACTGGACTGACAAAAGTGTTTTCTTCATCAAATCAAACACATCCTCTGTTTTAGTCACCACCTGAAATGACAGATAGTCTGTTTCCTAAACTTACTGGAGAATATGTCAATGCATGTTTTAAGGAAATATAAAATTAAAAAATTCACTCTGTAAGTCTTGACTTATTAATATGGGAACAGTTTGTTAATTAAATATTTAGAAAGATTTTTTTTTTCAAATATGTTTATATTATATTTTCATAAACATTTTTTAAAAACCAATATTATTTTATTTATACTGTTTTTTTTTTTTTTTTTGAATGAGGCATCACTTTTGAAATGATCAACTACAGGCATAAAACAAACACTATACATTCTAACAAAAATCCATAATATCAGTTTTTAATCCTGATTTTTTTATGATAACCATGAGTCCTGATATCAAACTTGTATAATATTATTACTGTCTGACATGTAGCACTCACCCCAAGACCAATGGAAGACAAAAGCAGTTTTCTGATTCCCTTTCCGTCATCATACATTAAACTGCTGTGACAGAAATCATGTGGTCCAGTCAGCAGATCCAATACCTGAAAGCAATAATAATTTTATTCTTAAATATCAGTATCTTCATTTGTTATCATTTAATTTAAAATACTGTTATCATAAATCAGAAGGAAAATATCATTATTTTAATGAGGTAACACAGTGCATAAAATATCAAAATATCTAACAGACAGAGCAGTGTATAGAGTGATGGCAGAAGATTTCCTATCTCATATCACAATAATACAAGTAAAATTTATATTTGTTCTCTCAGAGTAACAAAATTTGTATTTCTTAATAACTCATTTAATACTTTGGCACTCACTTAATCTCTGGTTTTGTGAAATATCTTTAAAAAAAAATTCTTCAGTTCTTAAATAATTAAATGTATAGTAATCACATATTAATAAAACATTTTATTACATTGAATGAAACTAATATTTCAGTAAAAAGTTACAGTTTGACTTACTTTGTCTTTATCTGACTTTCTGGCAATCAGAATGCTCTCCCCTGATGTATCAATCCCAGCTCTCCCTGCTCTTCCTGTCATCTGCTTGTATTGGTTATGACTAATAAATTCTGTAGCTACATAAGGACATCTGAGAATAACTCTGAAAAACAATTTTAAAAACTACTGTTTAAAAAAGTATTCTAAATCTAAGAGAAGTTTTTCTGTCAATAACATGTAACTAATTAAATGTTTGCAAATTATGAATTCTTCAATTAATAACAATTATTCGAACAAGCAGATACTTTTATCTCATACCATAATCAGGCAGGAACCCAGAGCTATGTAATTTTCTAAAACAAGAAAATAGTGGTATATTTACAAGAAACTGGTCATAGTTCATGCATTTTTAGAATTAAACTCTAAAAATAATTAAAAATTGAATAAACTTTTAAGAAAATATTTCAGCATGTTATTTTAGTAATGAAACTGATTTTTGTTGAACTGTCCATTTATTATAAAAAAAACTTTAGAACACTGCATCCTATACTGAGAGAATTCAACAACAAAATTCTTGATAATTCCTTAATCTTAAATGAACATTTGTAAAATAAATTAAAAGCAGTCACTAATATAAGTAAGAGGAACAAAGCATGAAATAATCAAATCTGTTATGTTTTAATTCATCAGTAATGAAAATTTTCTTTTTTATATTTTAACTAGCAAATCAAAAAAAAAAAAAAAAAAAAAAGAAAATTATAAAATATAAAAAAAGTAAATAATGAGAAAGAAAATATGGCACAAAATATTAAAATCATTATCATTCAATTATCAATAATTGGTTGGGAAAGAGTTAAAAAAAATTGCTTTTTATTATTCAGCTTTTAGCTGGCAAATAATTTTTTTTAAATATCAATTTTGAAATCAATGTGTTCTTTTTAGTTTGCTTCATCTTTTGACTGGCAAATAATATTTTTCTTTCTTTCTTTCTTTTTTTTTTTTCATTTATTTATCTATTTTTTTATTTTATTTTTTGAATACTGAAATAAATTCAATAGTTTTCGATATTCACCTTTTAAGTTGGCAATTAATTCCTAAAAAGCATCAAATTTTTTTATGCATCACCATTTGGCTGGCGAATAGTTTATTTTGAAAACAAAATCATTAAATATCAAAAATCAATGTCTATTACATTGTTTCACCTTTTTGCTGGCAGATTAACTCCAGCTGCCAGTGTTGAAGTACAGGTAAGCAGACAGAGGGTGCCCTCACAATATGCATCCTCTATCAACCTACGTTCATCCATGGTGAGACCACTGTGGTGATAAGCTACGCCAAAGTGTACAGTATAAGCCAGAACTGGACAGATCTGACCCTCTCCATCATTATACAGCTCTTTCAACAACGCTTTTCTTTCAACCCTTTTCACATCTTTCAGTTTTCTGTGTGTATAATATAATAGCATAAAGACTGTGTTATTATTTTTTTTAAATCCAAAAAAAAAAAAAAAAAAAAAAATCAGTAATAACTTTAAAAATATCTTTTTAATAATATATTCAGTCTCTGAATGTAAATTCTGTGTGCAAATCATAATTAATTCTGAAATAGATTAATTATTTTAATTTTGAATTAAGAATTAAGAATATACAAACATCTGTATGTGTATAAACAAACACAAGACACAACAAGCATATATACCATACACATATGGTTTCTTGTTTTATGAAAATTTAATTCAACATAAATAGAAGAGATAAAATAAATATAAAACAATGAAACAGATAACATTAAAATATAACATGAAAGCAGTGGACTAGTTTATTGGAGAAATAATCTTTTGTGTGTTGGCCACTTCCAACCAGTTCCCTGTGACTGTCTTATCAAAACCTTTTATCTACATGGGAAACTGAACATAAAACTATTTTGTTGTTAAAGCAATGATACCCTTAAAGCAATGAGGGAAAATTAACTAATTTATATAATAATCACACAAAAAATATTTTCTTTTAAATAACCATTAACAATCAAATGTGTGAACAAATTCATTTATTCATGTCATCATTACATTTAAAAATATATTTATTTTATAACAATTTATATGTCAGTAAGTTTACTAATTTATGGTCATCATTATACAAAAAATAATACTCTGGTTTTTTTACTTCAAATAACAATTTTTTTACAGAAATTTCATTACACTTACTAATTCATAGTCATCATTATTAAAAATAATATATTATTTAGACTTCAAATAACAATTTTTTGATTATTCATTTATTGTAACAAAACAAGGCTTAAGATTCCAGTGAGTGCATAATGATCAAACATGTCATATCACAGCGACACACATATGTAAGCCAATGTATTCAATTCAAATAGCTAAGTAAAACTGGTTTAGTTATATTAATAATAACAAATCACATTCTGTTCATGAAGCAAGCCGTAACAGCTGGTTATATTTAATAAAGGAAGAAATATACACTCAATAAATTTTTAATATATAGTTACATTGCATTGTGTACATGGGTAAGAAATATGCAAGTAATGAGTTACAAAACCCACTGCTGTCACATAATGAGCTACTTTTGTAGAATATCTGCTAAGAATCTTTTAAAGCAGGTTTTCACAATCAGCAGAGCACAAATCATGATCTTTTATCAATAAATAACAAGGCAATGGCTCAGGTGGACTCAGTTAACCACTTTGTCTCAGTCTTGCACTTCAATCACAGAGCTGAAGCCAAATGCAGATATTACATACTGTATACTGTAATGCTTTTTAAAATGTGAAGAAATTGTTTTAAAAAATATATTCTCCATTCTTTCAAGTTATTTTTTAATCTGTGGTTTTATATGCTGTCAAATTTTAATGAATAACGAGGTTTAACATAAAAAAAAAAATAGATGATCTTGATCCTGTCATGTTTCTGCAGTTGTTATGTCTTTGTATCCTGGGTTCATCAGTTTCCTCTAAATTTTGGTCAAGCATCAAAATATTAATGCTGTCAGTCCACTAATTATGTTATGATTTAACAACTCCCATCATAAATGGGTAAAATGGCAGCATTGTAATTCATTGTAATATTTGGTTACAGGCAATGATATGTCACCCCAAACAATAAAATAATAAACTGGAAGTACATAGAAATGTTTTATATTCATAGATAGACTTTAACAGTGTTGAAATTAACTGTAATATTTTCTTTACCTGTGATATTTGTTCAGCATCTGAGCCAACATCTGTGCAACATTCTCACAGTTTTTCTTGGTAGCACAAAACACAAGGCAAGAATTTTCTGGTATCACTTCAAGAACTAGACCAAGCAGATGATCAGGATCTTGTTTCTTCACCTCAGCACTGTACTAAATTTAAAAGTTTAAATATAGATTATACATTATACACATGCACACATGCATGCAAACACACACACACACACGCTCCCTGCCTTGGATCCTCACAATTTGGACAATCTCAAATTTTTAACATCAAATATTAATTATATAAAAAATAAAAAAAAATTAAAAGATAATAAGAAAATAGAAGCTTCAAAAGGTATTAAGCTAATAAAATAAATTTTAAAAAAAAGATAATAAGAACAAATCTACCTAATTCAAATATGTTTTCTACTAAATTTATTGTTAAAGTTTTCTGTTAATTTAACATTATTTTCAGTTTAATTATGTGCAATCCAGACTGAAAAACTGTTATCTTGCACATCAGTTGAACATCCCAGTAGTATTTTACCTATTTCAGTTACTTTATCTCTTTAAACTTAAACATAAAATAAAGACACACACACACACACACACACTTCTCAGTATTATATTTGATATTTTACTCACTGGAAACATAACAACTCTTTGATGTGTAATTTTTTCATCAGGACATAAAGCTTTGTCATTTACTGTGAAAATATTGTCCTCTATCTTCACACATTCTGTTAATTTTACCTGAGAAAGAGATATAAGGTTAGTAAATAAAACAGAAAGATGATTAAATATTACATAATTATAAAAGGTTTCACATACATACATACACACATACTCAAATGCACATGCCACAACTTCTAAATGATTTTCTTTTTCTGTGTTTAACATTTGTTTCAAAATTACATATCTAAATCATTTTAATTGATTACAACACTAAATACTCAATCCTTTAACTTTATCAAAGTTAATGCACCTTTTAAATTTAATAACAAAAGAATCATTAATTATTAATTTCAATAAACATTTTATATTAACATCTTTTTTAATTAATTAATTTTATAAATTAATTAACAGTTCAGATAATATAAATTTCTTCAAATAATATGGTAACCTAACTTTATCCAGAATATATTTAGTTGAAATAAAAATATGTATTAGACAAGGAAAAACTGATAAAAAGAATTCAGAAATGTAATAAATCATATAATATATATTTAATATACACATACAGGTCTGAAGTCGTTTGAATACATTTCAGCATGAAGAAAAGTCTGAAGATCTTTTGCGTTGTTTAGAGTGGCAGTCATCCCAACTATCTGACAAGCTATTTAAATTAATATTTAAAATAAAAAAATAAATAAATAAATAAATAAATAAATAAATCCAATCCATTAACAATATAACAGACTAAAATTAAAATATCAGCAAAACACACAACCACACACACACACACACACACACACACACACACACACACACACACACATGCACACACAGGCACACAGAAATATATACACACACATATATATAGAATACCCAAACATAAATACATTCATATATAGACAAATACACTAAAACACATACACAAGTACAGTTTCTCTTAATTATTAAACTAATAATTATTTAAAGGAGGTTTCTCAATTAATACTAAACTGTTTTCCCTGTAACACTATTTCTCTCTTCATATCTCTTATACAATTGTTTTCTTTCCATTTTGCTTTTTCTTTCCTCTCTTTTAGACATTAACTATAACTACTTACTGCCACAGTGCAAGGTTTTCAACAACATGGCCTCTAAAGTTGCTCCTCTACTTCTTCCCTCGCCAATCATATGTAACTAAAATCATACAAAATAGATCTTAATTATAGAAAACAAGGTACTTGTTATTTAAAAACAGTAACTTCAAAACAGCTTTACAAATTTATAAAAAACTTATTAACAATATGATCAGAATATTATTAAAAATCTACTTTATTTGCTGAAAGGTTTACTAATGCCCGAATTCTATTCTCAGTAATTTTTTTTTCTCACAGCATTTTAAATAATTATTTTAATTTATGTTCAGATGCAAAACACGTTTGATTAAACTGCTCTGTAATTTAATAATTACAGAAAGTGTGAGGTACAGACATATTTTTCTTACCTCATCAACAACTACAAGACCCAGAGAATCCATTCTGTTGAGTTCTATAAAGTTATTTATTAAGGAATGTGCTTTTTCAATTGTTGCTATGTAGAGTACAGACACTTTTCTGTGTTTTGTTGGGGGAAACTTTCCTTTACTTGATGCATATTCCTCCACAAGAAAATTTAACTCAACTGCAAACTGAGAGAGATTTCTAACCTGAAATTTAACAAAATGTATAAAATATATATTAATATTAAACAATTTTAAAAAGCTTCTTAGTTTTGTTATAAAAACTGCAAAATGAGAGAGATAGTTAACCTGAAATTTAAAAATATTAATAAAAAAATATAAATATAAAAAAAAAAAAAATTAAACAATTTTTGAGTTTTTTTAATTTTGTTATAAAAATTGAAAAATGAGAGAGACATTATTAATCCATATTAAAAAAATATTAATAAAAAAATATATATTAAAAAATAAATTAATTAAAAAAAATAATATTAAACAATTTAAAAAATCTTTTTGGTTTTGTTATAAAAACTGCAGAGTGAGAGATTCTTAACCTGAAATTTAAAAATATTAATATTATATCATTTTAAAAAGCTTCTTAGTTCTGTCATAAAAATTGTTGAAGTAGTAAATATCATTTTCTATAGACAATACAATTTTCATATAATTTTGCACAAAAAGAAAATAATTTTTTCAGTCTAGAAAAGTAAATTCAGTTTACATTTCAGTTTAATTTATAAAAGGAAAAAAAGTGAACATCTGCATTTCCTCACAAGCTTGTAATTTTTGTATATTTATTACTATATAAGACATTCATTAGCAACAAACAAAAAATAAATGAAATAAATACAATATAATGAGGCCTGTACACTTTAAACAGCTGATTACCTTTTCTTGGACAATGGAAACAAATGGTAAGACAAGAATAACATTTTTCTTTTTGCACAGGAGTTCTCGAAGAATAAGAATTTCTGCCACCAGAGTTTTCCCTCCACTGGTAGGCAAAGAATAAATTAGATTTTTCCCTTCCAGCACAGCTGGAATTTGCAAACATTCTTCTTGCCAATCTAAATATGAATAGAAATATACAAAAATTTAATTCTGATACATTTTATAACATGACAAAGGAATATTTAATGAATAATTGCAAATTTTCATCATTTGTAGTTAATTATCATTTCACTTTCAGTATGGGAATTTACTTTCTTATTTATGTACCTTTGTGATGAAAGGACAAAACTCCAGCCTTTAATAAATAAACCAGTGATGGGGACACTGAGGGGGAATGATCTGTAACACATTAGGCTTCATACTTGTTCTCTAACAACTTAATAAATATTTGAACTCACTATAAATTTATGAATTAAAAGAATTTTGAAACAGAGTCAAAGTAGAATAAAACAAAAAATGACAAACCATATAATTTAGTGATTCCTCTTTGTGCCTCCAGCAGATGTTTGACTTTTGATGGCAGTCCAAAGAAAGGGCCAATGTCCACATCAGTTCCTTTAATTTCTAAATGAGCTGCTTCATCTCTGGCTTTAGACAAAACCTCTTCCTGTAACTGTCCTAGAACTGCTCTCACTGGGGTTTCAACTGAAGCATTTTGCTGCATTCGCTTTCTGAACTTGTCTTTTAAAGAAAATCCTGCCACTTTGGTAGTTTTTATACTCTCTCCATTTTCTGTCATCAACTTATTCTTCTCACGACTTGCATTAAGATGATGTTTAAGATCTGAGTTTCTTTTAGGAGTGCTAGTAATAACCTGGGACTGTCCTGAACTGTTAACAGGAATATTTGTACAAGTTACTGAACACCTGGGTGAACTTCTAAGGACTCTTTCTGACTTTGGAACAACTAATTTGTTTCGTGTCTTTGGCGAACCAGATGATTTTGAACATGAATTGAAATCATTGTTTCTTCTGTTTTCGTCAGCCTTACAAAGTTTTCTTCCTGAGTTTGGTTTAACTAGTTTCATTTGTTTCTTTGGTGAACTCAAGGATTCAAAAGAAGATTCTGACTTTTTAACTTTCTTGTCACATTTTTCATCAATCTTAGTAGAACTTGTGGTTGGATGTGAACTCTCAGTATCAGACTGTGATATGTTGATGTTTTTACATCTTTCTCTCATAGGAGATAAGCTCATTTCAGTCTTCGTTTTATTCTTATCCAGTTCTGCAATAAGGCTAAAAAAATCAAGATCGATGTCAGCTAGAAGAGCATCACTGTTATCAAGTATGCCACTGTCACTCATCTCTTGCTGAATTTCCTGTAATAATAAGATAAATTATATGTCTCCATATAACAGATATGTTCTCTTCTACTTCAACAAAATTCTCCCACATCAAAAACTATTACCCATGGAGAACTTACAGCACTCAGCAGCATTAATGTGGAATTTATGGAACAGTGCAGAAGAGGACCAAAGAGATATCACCAGGGCAGTTTTTTAAATGAGAATGACTTATAAACAATATGAGTATTTTCCAAGGCCTTTAAGAACAATTTAAAGTCAGGTGGATTTTATTTGATTATTAATAATTCTCAGTTTTACAGAGGAAAAAGGTTGAAAAAAACCTGTCAGTTTTTTTATCCTAGTCCTTTATGATTACCAATGTTTGGATCAATATTTGTGTATGTGTGTGTGTTGTGTGCGGTGTTTGTCCATCTTTCTATGTCAGTGTAAAAGAGCAGGTTTTGTAATTTTCTTACTTTTTTTGGTATCTTGGATTCAGTCTCTTTCTGTTTGGTATTCTTACTCCAGGAATCTGTAATTTAATACAAACATGTAAATTGAAAATTTTTATATTTAATATAAAAAGTATTATAATTATTTATATTATTTTTGATTTCAAATATATATATATATATTATGTTAATTAATGTATTTCTGAAATGATCCATTTTTGTCATTCTGAAATTCATCTCAGTTTAGTTATTGAATCAATACAGTTAGATCAAATCACTGAAATTTAATATTAATTAACTATGAATAATTTTATTAAGGTTATGTCTAGAAGACTGAAGAAAAGAAATCCATATTCACCTCTTCATGGACTCTACTTATCCATCAACAATGAGAGATACACAAACACATTCACACACACAAAACACACAGGCACATAGACACTTACACTGTTTCAAATGGTAAATGTTTTCTGTTCTTTACGCCATTTTTATTTTATTTATTTATTAACTTATTTCTTTTTTATATTATAAAGTTTTGATAACTTTAAAATTAAATATCATTATTTTAAAAATAAAATATATTTATCTCACTTTTAGCATTTTCAGAGCAAAAAGAATTTGAAAACCAGTCAGGTCCCTCTTTACTTGAACCCTCATCTTTTGATGTAGATTTGTTGAGCAAACTTGTAGCATGTTTCTTAACTAATCCAGAATCTGAATTATCTGAACTTCTTTTTCTGCCTCTTGATGTTCTGCGAGTTGGACCTCTATCTGCTTCCATTGTATCAATTCAATTAAGTCCTGTTTTGCACATTGCCAACTGTAAACCACAGTCACTACCTAGTACCTAGTAATGAAAAGAAGTACTGAAATGACATATCTAGGCTGAGATTATGACAGGGTCAATTTTAACTGCCCCAAGAATCATAAAAATGGTAAGTGTGCAAATTGTTGTATGTATGTGTGTGTGTGTGTGTGTGTGAGGGGGAACATGTGCATGCATGTTTGTTTGTTCACTGGTAATATTTAATGAAGCAGGTTAGATTAAATAGCAGTTCTGAATAAACACTATATATGTTTTTGCCATTTATTAATTATTTTAACATATTAAAAGTTGTTTTTGTGTGTGTGTGGGGGGGAGTATTTTATTTTATTTATAAAGAAATTATGTTAATTATTCACAATCCCATATATATCAGAACAGCATCTGTGCATAGGTTAAATGAATTCTGTTAACTGTAATAATGTCAACAACCATTATTATTCAGAATTCCTTCGATTTGGCTTAAATGACGAATGGTGAAGCTACACAGTTAATCTTAATGGCACCGTCATAGATAATCATAATCATGATAATGGTACAACTTTGTATAATATTAACAATGTGTGTGTGTGTCTGTGCGTGTCTGCTACCATTACTACTACATTTGCTATTATTATAATTATACCTGATGATTACATAATCATAATGATGATCATGACAATAAATCAAAAAATTATTTCAATTTAAATCCCCCGCCAATATCAAATAACTATATTACACTTACATTCTAAAAACTTAAACGTCAGCTTCGTACAAAACCTATACTTAATTAATGTCATCAGGTTGTTTAGAATATATAATAGTTTTAAAGGTATTTGTCGTTTATTTTTAAAGCTTATACATGTGTAAATCGTCAAGACTCAAGTCAATGTTTCATTGTTTATATTTTTATTTCGCCGGTAACAATCTTAAAATGCAACCTATAACTATAAGCAGTTAATGGAGATTTTTATTTCACATAAAATGATTATTTATCTGACTGTTACAAACTGTTTAGTTCCAGTGGGCTGGTATTTTATTGATATTTATATATTGATTGTGTAGATTATTTCAGTAAAGATTTTATATTTACTTTTGTTTTCCTACCGCTACATTATTTTTGACAGATATAAATTAATTAAACACCGGTTTTTCTGTTCACCGTGAAGACCATTAATGTAATTGTAACTGTGACTTTATATGGCGGTAAATTCCAATGTGGTTCTTTTATTTGGACCACCATTTTCGGTAAGGCAGTGTACTTTATCTTTCTTCTAAATACTGTAAAATATCGAGGAAATATTAAAAATGCATTTGTAATAGCTGCATTCAAAGAAAACAGTAAAAGGGCGAGTAAATCAAACAAACGAACCACTACTGACTTACAGATTATACATTAAAACTCCAAGTAAATATTAAAATAACATTTACATAAATAATGTGTATATCTAAATTAATAATAACGAGTTTATAACTGTTATTTACTTTTGAAATTTGTAATTTATGTAATATTAACAACAAGAATTATTTTGTTTTTAATCATAGGGTAAATCTAGATATTGTCAGAAACATTATGTTTTAGAAGGATTTGAAAGGCTATCCCCAGCAGAAATCTTTTCATCTAATCCAGATCTGGGATTAAGAGATATCTCAGTTCAAATTATTAAACTTTTGAAAAAGGTAAGATGAAGAGAATGTACAGGTTTGTATGTTTGAAAGCATTTATTACATGTACAGTGATTATTTATGTAGTCAGAAAAATGCATATAATTATTACTTACTGAATTTATTTAGATATTTATTTATTTATAAAAAAGAACTAAATGTATTACCAATGACTTTTATTTTAATTCATATATTTAAAAAAAATATATATATTTTTTTTTTTTTTTAAAGATAAAATTAAAATATATTTATGCTTATCTGAACTGAGTAAATTATTAAAATTATTGTATTTATTTATTCATTTATTATTATTATTATTATTATTATTATTATTACCATTTTTTATATATATAAATTTTTATTATTATTGTAGGGAAAAAATGTTGTAATTGATGATGAAAATTGTTCTGTAAAAACTAGAAGATCATACATCCAATTAATCAGTAAAAAGGTAATTTGAAATTATTGGATATTCTGAAATGGTAATATACTGGGATGCAGTTTTATTAAACAGTATTCCAAGAAATTTTTAATTATATGTATTATGTGCATGTTCATGAGTGTTTGTATTTGTGTGTGTGTTATGTGTGTGTGTGTGACAGAGAGAAATAATATATATTATTTCTTTTCTCATTTACCAATCATAAATATTTTTAAAATTTGAAATAACCTCAGTTTCAATGATAGGATGCACAGAATACCAAAATGAATTTATAATTATAACTTTTTATTATGGATGTGTTGATTAATGGGAATTTCTACATTATTTATGATAGTTTCCTAACATCAAGCTCAAGTTAATAAAACTGTGTCCAAAATATGGATGCCTGCAGTGTGTTTGGAGTCGTGAATTTGTGCTTGCATCAGGTTGTGACTCACAACAGATTTGTAAAGATCATCAGATTGCACGGTGGTATGATGATCCTGAAAGTACTACATTCAATAAATTACATGGTAATAATATTACTTTTATTTTATTTATTTCTCTTTTTTTTCCATCTCTTATTTTATAAATATTTTAATCTTTTTTAACTAACATCCTTTGGTTTTTAAAATTATAATTTTAAAAAAAGACTAATTCTAAGCTCTTACTCAAAATTACAGAGTATGTAATTTTTGTTATACTTAATTTGGCTAAGCAAATGTATTGTAAGTAATTCCTGAAAACCTGTTTGTTCTAAAAATAATAAAATATCAATTTTCTTTTGTCCTTCAATGAAAACATATTTTTATTATTACTAATAAAAGCATAATAATAAAGTTCAGATAAAAATAAGTAGGCCTAAATGCAGCAAAAATTGCATTCAGTGTTTGTTTTTACTGACATGTTCCAAAAGAAAGTGTGATCTTCCAAATCTTTCATTTATGTTTGTCGTACTTAATTACTGTAAACAAAAACAAAAGAAATTGATCACTAAAAATAAATTTAGAAAACCATTTAAAGGTGTATTTTAAAATGAAAAATTTAAATCTTCACATATCTCACAATGTGGTTATTTTATTGGTATAGTTTATAGTTAACAATGAATGATTACAAAAAGTAATTGAATTTATTATTTTTTCTTTTTTAGCTGTCATTAAATAATGTAATTTATTTAATGGTGTTTTTTAATTATTATTATTCAGTTGATGAGCCAAGTTCTAAAGAAGGTTTTTCTATTAGTAGCAAAGACACCTTTCTGACAGCATTGACTGCATTTAAGGTACAGGATTCTGTTTGTTTATTAATGATAATTTAATAAACATTCCAGTATGAATCAGACAAATATTTTTATTGAAAAGATTTATAATTCATAACTTTTTAACATCGTAATAACATCACTACTATTTTTTAAGAATTTTATTATTCTTTTTATTTTTCTTTCTTCAGAAAATTACATTTTGTTCCTGTTTATGATTTAATTTCAGTTTGAAGTAACTGCTTTGTTTCTGCAATGGGAAGGAATATCTTTAAAAAACTGTAACAACACAGAAACAATAATCAGTATCTGTAAACAATGGGAGGCAGCAAATCCCTGTGGTCACATTATTATTATTTGTGATGGTCAAAACGTTTCCAAAGGTTAAAAACATTTATAATCTTTATTTTTTATTAACTTATATCATTTTTTATTGGTTTACTAAGATGTATTATTATCAGATTTAAAAAAAATTAGTTTGATCCATTTTGCATAGGTTAATAAATATGTAGAATTCTCTGGAAGAATTAGAAAAGAATTTCAGTATTATTCAGAAACTGATTTTCATTTGTTTGCTAAATGTTAAAGTTTATATTATGACAGCACTAAAAAACAGAGACTTTATCTCTAATTATTTCATATTTCCATGTGTAGAATGTCATGTAGGTGCAGTCCAGCTGATCTGACATACAGCAAGTAAAAAGTAAACAGAAAAACCCATCAAAATAAACAATATTATAAGCCTTTGAATTTAAAAAAAAACAACTATTGATTGAATTTTAAATACGATAATTTTTTTAATTTCCAAATTCATTTCAATATCTTTGATTATCATAATGATAATTATGAGCTTTATTTTGTTTCATATATATTATTTTAAAGAAGAAAAATTAAATAGTTTATTTTATCTTAGGTGTATTAACTGCTGAAGAAGAGGATTTATCAATAAAAAAAGTTATCACACAAATTGTTTCTGAGGTAATCCATTAATTTACTTTTTACATACATTTTTTTCAGAAGAAAAAAATAGGAATAAATTTTAGTAATAAAATCATTTATTTTGATTAGTTTACTTCAGTGTCTAAATCTCAATACATAACATCATTAGTCTTTTTAACATTAATATGTATATATATTTTTTTTATATAATTATTTTATAAATTATATTCTCATCAGTGTAAATTGTATATTTTTAGATGCCTATTCCAGTGTATATGATTCACCTGCATCGGTCTACAAATTCAGGGAGTTTCTGTGTTCCACCTAACCCTAGCATCCTGGCATTCCTCCAGAAACAGCACTGTCTTGATCTACAGTGCAGGGTACTAATATGACATTATAATAATAATGATAATAATATTCCATATAATCTAATTTAAAATAATACAACATTTTTAAAATGTTATGAGTTATTACGTTACATGTATCCACATATTTAAGTAAGATATTAAAAGTTAAAAGAACTGAGAAACATTCTGTACTTGGTGATGACTTTTGTTTCATTATTTTTTTTTTTTTTTTTTTTTTTTTTTTCTTTTTAAATTATGTACCATGGGACTTATTTAATGTCAGTGAACTTATTATGTAAATAAAATTTTTATTATTTCCTTTCATTTGTTTTGAAATTATTATTAAATGATATTAATGTATCTCTTATTTTATATACATATTATTAAAAAAAAAATTCTTTTTTTAGACAACCATCTATTTGTATCATTCTTCAAGACATAAAAGTATGGCTGAAAATGCAGGCATTCGACATATGAAGGTAAACATTTTTTTTGTTTTAGTTACAAATTACCAGTATTTTAAAATTTACATTTATATTTGAAATATTTTAAATAATAGGTAAACACAGTGTTTCCTCAATTACATTTAAAATATTTTTTCACTTTTGAGTTTCATAATAACCAAAATATGATATTTAATTTTTGGGAACAAAAGTATGCATTCATAAAGAGTAGAATGTTTACTTTTATTATTCTAATGTAAAGTTTTAACTTTTTTTAAAATAATAATTCTTTTTCAGATGGAAAGAGTGTTGCAGAATCCAAAATTGGTATGTTACAGAAAATAGACCCTATGTTTGTGGTGTTGTTGGGTTTTTTCTCTTTTTAGTGGGGAGGGGGAGTTGTGAATTGAAATTGAATTAAAAAAAAAATTAAGCTGACTTTATCTGAGAATTATTAACTACCATTTCAATTTTAAATAGTTTTAGTGGCAATATGATAATGACAAGTCATAAATATATTAATATTTTATTGCCTTTTACACAATAAATGTATTTTTAATGAGAGAAAAATTACAAAAAATGTTAATATTGGCATATTTTGATATAAGCTCCTGATAATTCAGTTTGATGCGGTTGGCTCACCTTAATACATAATTTAGTGATTTAAAAAAAAAAAAAAAAAATCAGTTTCTTCTTAATGTCGTATTTGTTATTAATTCTTACAGAGATTCTTCATATTCAAGTAATATTATGCTCACAAAACAAATAAGTAAAAGATTATTGCTTATTGCTTTAACAGTCACCCTTATTGTACAGAAAGATCACACCTGCTAAGAATTCCCATTTTCAAATAACTGTAAATGTTTCTGAAATAATTAAAACTTTTTAACATCATCCATTATTTTCATGAAGGTTACTAGTAGCTGTGCTGCTCAGATACCAGCAGTTCCTCCAATGCTGCAGACTCTGGTTTTGGAGAATGATGAAAACAAGATGTCTGCTGAAATCCCACTGTATCATCTCATTGATAAATTTCAAAACAACTTTCTGGTTCAAGACCTTCCCTTCGGCAAAAGAGAATATCTCTTTGCAAAAGATAAAACTACTATTGAAAGGTATGTATCATTCATTTATGACATAAATAGTGTCCAACAAAATATTTAGTATGTTTTTACACATATATTTTATTATTATTATTATTATTAAATATATTAAGAATATTTTTCTTTAATTTTATATTTACTGTATAAAACAGAGTGCAAATAAAACTCATTTATTTCAGATTTCAAATTTTGTATGCTACAAATGCTACACCCCTGTCAGAAAGAGAAAGCAGAATAGAAAAGCTTAGAACAGAACTAACAAAAAAGCTTTTTATTCCCTCAACTTCCCTGATCCAATCAGAATCTCCAAGTCCATCACGTGGTCTGCCTAAATGGATGTTGGGAAGGCAGGCCTCTAGTTCTGCGTCAAACCTTAACAAAACTGGTAGTTCAACACAAAGCAAAACAAGGTAATATTTCTATTACTTAAGAATTTTTATTTTTTTTTTTTTTTTATTTGAGTGAAAATTTAAGACCTGTTTTCTTTCAGATGTATTATTTATTGTCCTATTTATATATATTTATATATATTTTATTTTTATTTTAATTTTAGAAAAAGGACAGTTTATATGATGACTGAGAAAGAACTGGTTGAAAGCGCTGTAGAATTTCTGAAACAGGTATGAATGAAATAGCCACTGTTTAATGGGAAAATAACTGCCAAATAAAGTAGCAATGAGGAAGACTCATCCTGACACCCTTCAAACATTTGACCAATGATCTAACAAATTAGCTTCAGCCATCTGCCAAAAGACAAAAATATGTATGTTTATATATGTATTCTCATGAATATGTCTAATTATTCATAGATTGTCTTTTTAGATCTTCTTTAAAAAAAAAAAATTTTTTTTTAATTTTTGAAGGCCGGAAGAGAAGATATTATCTTGAAGATTGAAAATGAAAGGAAAGTTAAATGTGAAGAGAGAAAAAGAGAAAAGGAATGTGGGAAGAATAAAGAAGATGATAAAACTGTCCTGTCTAAAGCAGTAGGAAATCTTCAGACAGAAAAGATAGATGAGGTCCAAGATTGTGCTTTGTTCTTTCTGTCTGTGTTTTTAATTAGTCATTTCAAATTATAAATAAACAACAGTGAGTGAAGAACTTTTTAGGGTAAAATTTACTGAGTTCTTTTATACTACAACTGCTTAATTCAGAATGTTCAGTTATCAATGAATCATTTGAAAAATGTATATAATTATATGAAAATTATTTATGCAGAAATATTTAACATGATTGTTATTTTTGTTTATTTAAATATCATTCTAGTTTTTATTTTTTATTTCTTTGTTTTTTTATAGTTTTTATTGCTTTTGTTAATTTAAAATTTATTTTCTTTTTTCATATTTTCAAATTAAAGGTTGGAAACAGAGAACTCAAAGTGACTGAAATGAACATAGAAACTGATCTAAAGGAGCCATCCAGTCAAATAACACTGAAAAGACATCATGATGATTGTGATATTAACACAAAAACATGAAAAACAATCAAATAAAAGTGGAACTTGTTTCTCAAATCTATGATAAAACTGATAAACATGAGAGTGGTGTTATACGTAGCAATATGGAAGATATTGGTGCAATGTTAGATGCTTTGTTTGATACCAAAACAGAGCCTCAGAGAAATGAATGTTCCAAGAAGAAAAAGATGAGGTAAAATCTTTCACCTATAAATTTACTGTTAAAAAATGTCAAATAATAAAACATTTTTTTTTTTTTCAAATGTTAGATGAGAAATAGCAGTTACACAATATATTTTAATATATTTTGATAGTTTAATATAATTAGCTATAAAATAATAATGTGCAATCATGGTATCATTGTGTGTACATGAAATCAGGTTCCTCTAAAGTTTCTTCCTGTGTTGTCATAATAATTACAGTGATCAACCTGCCATACAGTCAGTGATGAAGTGGTTAGTGCTATTTTTTTGTCATATTTTGTTATCAGCAGTGCATCATAAAACAATAAAATAACTTGAAAGAATGATTTAAAAAAAAAAAATTCATCCTTCATACAAACCACCATGGGAGCACGTTAATAATATTTACACTGTATTATTGTTTCTCTTAAATTAAATGGTTTCTATATTTTTACTATATATTAAAATTTTAATCTGATATTTTAATAATGAACAAGATTAATAAACAATTTTTATTTTGACAGATTGGATCCAGAAGATGGAGTCAGTGCTACTTGATTGTGTTTGCAAAGATGAAATTCATACCTGCTCATTCCTTGTTAGAAAATGAAACTGCCATGATTACAAGAAATATTTTTAACACAATATGTACTTTTTATGATAATGGCCCACATTTACTCTGCAAAAATATTTTATTTAAATATATATAATCTATTTTGTAGCATAAAATTTATAGTTAACCGAGTAAAATGGCTGTAATTTTAATTTACAATATTATAGATCATCTTTTTCGAATTAATTTCCTGTCAGATATATTTTTATATTTAATGTTTACAAATTAAAATGTATTTAGCATTATGATAAAAATTCATATATTTTAAATCTGTTTTAATAAAATGCTCTGTTACATTGTACCTTATTATCAGAAGACAATAAAGTTTTATAGAAAATTTAATAACTCTTTTTAATATTCAACATAGAAGATATTACATATGATTGTTTTGTTAATATTATTTGACATCAAAAACACAAAAAGAGGTCATTAACATTGAAGTTTTATTACAATTTTATGTCTGTACACAGTATTTACAGATTGTTGTACATGCTTTTTATTAATTTTCTTTTACTGATTTTTTAGGAGACTTATTACAATTTCATATGTCCTTCTATACAAAAATTCTCAACTGTCCAATACTTAACAGACAACTTTAAAAAATAATCTGTTTTATAACACACACTGATTTGTTAATTTTAATATGGTATTAATAATATTACAATATACTGAAGTTCCAGTCCTTTTCTAATGTCATCTTCTAGCTTTTGCTACCTGGCTGGCTTGAAAGGATCAAATAACTTTGGATCTTGTAAATATGCAGCATCTTTAACAATAAATGGCATGAAACCTGAAAATTAACATGCACATGAATTATTATTATACTGATCAAGCACTGATTAATAATCAAGATAATTTTGTTCATACAAAATGTACAAAATCAGATTGACATAATATGTGACCAAATCGAAACAAACATTTTCAGTTGGTTACTGCATTTAATTATTCAGTACTATTTGTAACATTTCTGAGGATGTTAAACATAAAGGTTATTCATGAAACAAATGACATTATTTCTTTACATAATAAATTAGTTTATTTCTTTGCTTCATTGTTTAAAAGGAAAATGGCCCCTCTTCACATTATTCAAAGGCACTATTGTTTTTTTATTGTTTTTCCACTTCTTTTTTTTTCTCTTTTATTTATATTATAATACTTTTTATGTTTTTACAAACGAACAACATTTTTTATTTATCTGAAATAATTGTTGCTTTGTATTTAAAACAATCATTTTTAGAAAAGATATAAAGTTTTCTTACCGCATTTTCTAGATCTTTTGATGAGTGTTGCAACTCTCTGCTGCATGGGTATGCAGAGGCCAGTAATTTTTCTGCCATATATTCTACCAGTGAAAGGTGACACAAACTGACTTAAAAGACGAGTATTCTGAAAAGATGTTTTCAAAAAATTAATAAAACTTGATGAAACTTCCACATCTCAGTTATCAAAGCATCACAATGATTCTAGGGAATAAAATTTATAAGTTAGTGAATAAAATACAAACATTTTTTTTTTAGTTTAATTAGAATTATAGTAAATGCATAATACTTTAAGTGGATCTCAAAATAATTTTATTATTACAATGCAGTTCCTTCAAGTGAATGTGTCTAGTCATATAAATTCAACAATTAATTTGTATTGCTGACAGAAAATAGTAAACATTATAAATTATTTTGTTTGTTTTACACATGATACCTTATAGTCCAATTCAATATTGTATTTACACAGAATACATTTCTTTCTTTCTTCTGTGAAAGGGTTTGGCATGCAGTCCAATGGCTGAAATAAAACAATTTAAAAAGACAGTGAATAGTTTGATATTTTCTCTATCTATGATTCTATCTAATATATATCTATTCACCATTTGAAATCTGAAACCTTTTCTGAGCAATCTAAATGGTGATATGTTACAGTCTTCACAATTTCAAGTGGTTTTTACAAACTTTATTTCAATTATTAAAAATAATATAAATATCCTGCACAAGCTGAAAAAGCTGTGTATGAAATACAAATGGCACTTGTGTTTAAATTTATCTCCTAATAATCCAAATTACAAAACATTCTGAAATCTAAAATATTTCCATAATTCTGAAATGGGATAAAGGATTCTCAGCCTGTATTACTGTATAGTAAATATTCACTTTAATCAATAAGATTTACCATATCTCCTTCCATCTTCTCTGTTAGTTCTCTCACTAATTCTGGAGAATATTCAACTTTTTCATCTACTGTCTCAGAAGACATGTTCTTCATATTAATACCTGCTGGTATTTGTAATGGACCAGCCTGATTTCCACAGGAAAATGTATTGTTTTGAACATATGTATCTGCAAATGAACAAAAAATTTTTTAGAAATATTGTGTAATTTACTAATGTATCTACTACACATGCACAGTTCATATCACTTTTATCAATGCCAGAAGTGCATCTTTTGTGAAACAAAGTAACATCCTATTTCAGAATTATGATTTATAACTGAAACCAATATTTGTAATGAATATAATTAAAACAGTTTCACAAAAAAAAATAAACATAGTAATAAATAAATAAATTTTTGCCTTATGTGAAGAAAGAGATTTGTTATGTAAGCTTCTTGTGCTGTCAGAAAAATATTTAAGAATACAAAATTGTGCAGTAAAACTATTCATAACTGTGTGTGTGTCTTGTAGGGCTAATTTCAAGAGTTCTTTTTTAAAGAAATATTTATCACTATAAAAAAAAAAAAGTCCTTTTAAAAGCTGCTTTTAGTAAATGAAACAATGAGTACAGATCATTATTTACAGATTATATATTGGATTGGAACATAAGTTTTGTAGATTTTTCAATAGTTGGTCATTTGATTTCACATATATGTGACTGAAATATATATATATATATATATATATACACAATATATACACACATTCTGAAAGAAACAAAATGACATGTTGTTGAATAAATCTATGTACTAATATCTAAATACTGTCTTTGAATTTCACTTAGAAAACACAGAACTTTTGTTCCAAACCAATATATTATTATTATTATTATTATTATTATTATTATTATTTATTACTATTATTATTATTATTATTATTATATAACCAACGCTTTAAGTTTAAGCAAACAGAAAAAAACGAGAAAAAAAAACATATACAACTCATTATAGATTTCGGATAATGGGTTAATAACAAATATTTATTTTTCAGACATTGATAAATAAATAATAATTATAATATAGTACATTTACTATATTAAGTATGTAAATTTTAATTTATAATTATATAATAAATTAACGCTTAACAAAACAGTGGCATTGTCAGAAATTAACGTTGCTGCTTAACAATTAAAATACCGCAGTGAGAGCTAAAAATTCTAATAAATAGTAAAAATGTAAATAACGAATGGCGATATTTCATTTATCATTATCATTATTATGGAGGATATTTCATCATAATCATGCACTCAAAACTGACAACTATAATGGTACCGATACAATTATTTATTTATCAATAATTGCATTAAACGTACTCGAAGACTGCAATTTGTTGGTGCTCAGACATAAACTGTAACAAGGACGACCGCTGACAGTAAATATTTTTGTTGATAAACCTCTAACCATGCTTAAGGAAGCCATTTTGTTTTATGCTTGCAGATCCGCAGAAACTTACATATTTAAATTTATGCCTTATAAAATTATTTTTGTCATTAATGAATAGACGCCAATTTAATCAATAGTATTATTTATTTTTCCTCAGTGTTATATGATTCACATTATTAAAATGTGCTTAAATATTTTTTGTAACATTTGCCTCTGATCTTCAATGTTTGGAAATGGCTGATTGAGCCTGACAGGGAAAATAGCACAAAATTATCTACTGATAGTTTTTGACAGCAGTCATCGAATATTTGTTTATTGGTATGTTTATTGACAGAAATTATAAATGAAATGTTGTGAACTAAATACGAAGATATTTAATATGGAAAATGATTGATTCCGCTTTCTGTATGGAATATTTACTTTTCTCTTTCCAGTAAATTGAGTAAAACGAATAAACGATTTTATATTTATATTTTAATATTTTATACCTTGGATTTGAAAGATGATATATGCATCGATTTATTTTATTTAGTTTCAAAATGTATGTTTAAAAGTTTGATTTTGAATATTATTGTTAAAATAAAATAATCAATTTTAAAAAATATAATATTAATAAATTAATTTAAAAATAAATAAATGAGACGGGAGAGAGAGAACATCACTGGCCTGAAATAATATGATATGGGGGAAAATGTATCATGTTGGCATTAAAATAAATAATTCAAATGTCAGGCATACAGTAAATCACATATAAGAATAACACTACATTATGATTATAATTTTGATTGAATGTTCAAGATCAATTAATATTACAGATACCAGTGTCATAGCAAATTAAATGTTTGTTAAAATAAATTGAATTGAATTAATTTAATATGTTTATTTAGAATTGATTTAAAAAGAAAATATTTAATTTGTTTAGTTATTCTGCAGCAGCAAATTCCACTGATGGCACGCACCTAAGTAGTTCTGTAGATCAGTCTCATTATAGTATGACAAAAGGTACATTTTTTAAATAACTGGATGCAGAAAAATAAATGGGGTAGCAACAGAATGGACCAGTAAGATAAGCACATACTATAGAATAAATAAATATTTTGGAAATTTACATAATATTTAAATGTAATTTTTATTTTCTTGATATAGGCAGTATTATTACTATGCTACATTTCTGATAGATTGAAAAATGACATCTGAATCTGTTGAATCTTCTGGACCAGTGGAGTTGGAACAGCTACACATAGACTTTGCCAATACTTCAAATGATCATCAAATATCGAATACTCTTGACATCAACATCAATGAAAACAGACCAATGGCAGGTACTGAATTAGATAATCAGTCTAATACAACTGCAGGTACCAGTAGGAGTATTAATAATCCTGACATCAGAAGAGGCATACAGTTTCAGAGTCCTGAAAGTCCAGAAGGCTACACAATTAATGGTGGCAATGCTAATGAACCCAATGGCGAAGTTCTTAGTTATGAAGATGAACCAGAAGAGGTTCGTATGGTAATTGATGGACTGGTTGAAGAAAGCATAGCAGCCGGTCTTGCTATCTACATTGAAGAACAAAACAGAAAGAACATCCCAAATAATCCAAAGGAGGATCCATTTAAAGGGTTTGACCAGGTAAATGTTTGTCTAATAATGAATTGCTGCTTTTGATTCAAACTACAGCAGACTATAATTAAATACAATTAGATATCATATTTTCATGCACTGATGTTAGTAATAAGGAAAATAGCACATAGGTGAAAATAAAAATACATGAATAAACTGTAATTAGGTAATAGGTTAATATTTCAAGAGTCTCTCTTTTTAGATTATATCTTCTTTCTTGTCACTAGCAATCCCAAAGCTTTCTAAGTTTCTCACTTGTTCAGCAAAACTGTAGGCTTAAACTAATTGATTAATGTAAAATCTAAATTAGTAAAAATAGTCAATATATATATATTTTTTTTGTTGTTGTTTTTTTTGAGATAAGTTTTCAAAATATATGGATAATATTCTGACTGTCATATCAAAATTAGCAAATATAAGTAATAAATGGCTTTTTAGCATATCAAAAATAGCAAGATGCTTTTTTCACAATCTATTCAATTTGTATCAAATAGCTAATATAAGAAAAAAATCATAGGGTAGTGCATTTTAATGATATCCATGATTTATTCTGAAGTGGATCATTGTACATATTAAATTAAATTTATATTTCTTGGATATTTTTTTGCGAACAGGGTCCTTATAAAGAAGACATTTCTCCAAGCCCACGTCGAGATGGATTTAAATCAGCCACCAGTCCCTCATTTGAAAACCTTTCTGATGACAAGTCAGACTTTTCCTCAGTGTCAGATGAAGAAATTCCAAATGCCAAAGAAGAGCTTCAGAGACAGAATTCAGATGCAGAATTTGAATTTGAACTTCCAGAACAAAATATTTCTGCCTCTGCTACAGCTCCTACTACCACAGCTGCAGAACGACCTGCTTCTGGATTCAGTAACGAGGTTGTTCTAATTAACAAGTCCCAAATGACACAGCCTGCCGCTGTCAGCAGAGGGCTGCTACCTGAAACGTCATCACCGCCACCACCACCACCTTCACCTTGTCGTTTTGATACAGTTAATATTGAAGGTGATGTTGTTAAGGTAAGTTTAGCGTCATTTCAAAACATTGATAGTTTACAGTATATATTATATCAAATTAAAATTTAAGTCAGGATGCAAAATATTTGTCAGATTAAAGTGAATTGTGGTTTTCGAAAATTAAAATTACTAGGAAATTAAAATTAAATGACATCATTTAAAAATACTTAAGATTTTCTGTTGTTGCTCTGCAATAACTTAAGAATATTTATGTTATTAAATAATGATGTTGATTTGAGATGAAGACTTGCAAATCTGTTTTTCAAATTGTATTTCATTTCAAATGGTTTGCAGATAGTAACACTAAGAAAGAGATAAAAACACTATTACAAATAAATTAATTTGATAATCATTAAAAATATGCATGTTAAGAATGTTATTTTCTTTGTCATATAAATAACTTAAAATGTGATTTGAATTTTAAATAACTTGTCACTTTCTGAAAATCCTATTATGGTCTTCAAAGTTGTTTGACTCATTAAAGTTATTAAATGTGTTTATAAGTTAGTCAGAGCCAGTATATAAGTCTGATAAACAGAAACAAATTAAGTTAATTGCAATTTAGAAATTAATACATTCATTGCCAAAGGATACAAGTTCTGTTCAGTGTAGTGATAACTTATTACTATTGTTAGTTAATATTTTTATTGTGTTTTCACAGTCTCTGTCTGAGTCTGATAAACCAGACATTGCCACATACACTGCTGCTAAAATAGATCTTGCTGAAGGTGATAAATCCTCATCAGTTGATGTGGCTAAAGCTGAGTGGGACAAAGTACAGACTGTAGAGGCCGGTCAGTTTCTTATGTTTATTTTTCATTGTCAGTGTTCTGTTCATTGCCATCCACTAGTGAAACACAAACCATTCAAATATTTACTCAATTTATAGCCAACCACCAGTGTCAAACCAACCCTGTTTAATATTGCATCAATTTATTGCCTTCTAGCTTTTTAGCATCCCCTTAATGTATTCCACGAATGCTTCCCATTGTATCTTTTCAAGAAGTATTTTAATACTTTTAATGCCAGCAGTTTTAATTAAAAATCTACCAACATCATTTTTTAATTGAAATTAGTTTATACTGTACCCAGTTTATAGAACATCCCAGATTTAACATCAGACATTCCTGTTTCTGTTTGAAGTATTTTTCAAATACTTTAATTTACTATCCACTATAGTCATTCTTTTTTTAATTGATCTTTGTTCAATGTACGCACAATATACTGATTTTACTTAGTTTTATACAAACTACATTTTATGAAAACCATATGGCCTGAATTATTGATAGCCAAAATTTAATACTGTCTCTGTCTTCAGCCAAAAAGTGTTTGTATATCATTTACTTTAATTTACTTCACCATAGTAATTTTTTTAATGAATGTATGCTCAATATATTGTCTTTATTTAGTTTTATACCAACTACATTTCAATAATGGTTTATATTTTTACCGCTAATTTTCCATCCACCATTGTTATTTTTTTAACTGACAGCCATATGCCCTGAACTATTGATCTCCCCAGTTGAATCCTGTCAGTGTCTGCAGCCACTGCCTTTTCAAACAATGTTTTTATATCTATTTTAACTCCTTAATTTTACTATTACATTTATAATCTTCATAGTCCTTGTATAAATTTAAATCCTTTAACGTGTACTCGCAAATTTGTGACTCTATAAGCATAACACCAACCCTGGTTTCAGTTAACTTCCTTTTTAAAGGACTATTTCCATTTTTATTTAATGTTTTTCAATTTATTCAACATTCATTATTCACTGGAGACATTTTTCAACAGAAATCCATTTAGCTGTTACAGTTATCTTAGTGATAATCACCTACTGTGTTATAAACAGTCTTTTAATAACCTGACTGATAACTGGCAGACTGCCAACTGTGATATTCACTGATACACATTGTCAGTTAAATTAATGGCTTTGGTCCACCAACAGAAAGACAGGATATAAATTTAAAAAAAAAAAATTAATTAAAGAACATTGGTTTAATTGTAATGCTGTTAATTTATTGATTTATTTATTTTTATATATGTTGAAATTATACTACATTAGATTTTTTTTTAAAAACATGCAAGAGACAGAATATGAATTTGTTTATTAAAGAATAGATACTGAACATTGTTTCTAATTTTATTTTATTATTAATATTATTAAAAAAAAAATAGTTTTTTTATTTTTTATTTCCAGGTTTTGTTGATGACACAGGCAAAAGAAGTAAGTAGTACTTTAAATATATAACAGCAAAATAGATCAAAATATACACTATAGATTCTGGTTTTATTTGCTTGTACATTAATAAGATATCTGAAATTCATATTATATATGGTTCATGTTCTTTTGTTTTCCCCTTCTCACAAAATATATACAGGCTTATCGTTATTGTGAGATTCAGAATTTCTTTAATAATAATGACTGCCTTGATTTATAGCTTGTGCATGTAACATGTAACATGTGCAGTATAATGTAAGCTTTAACCAGTTGTTGCCCTGGCAACAGCATTTGTAATATTATTTATTCTATAAATTTTGTAGCTAATAATAGCAGTCTTAGAGACTGAAACAACATTCGAAACAGGTATTTAAATGAAGTTGTATATAAAATAATATGACCACTATTTATATACTCTAACAAAAAAGAAATGCAAAAGTAGATTTTATTGATATTGGGATTATCTATCTAATGGATCAACAGAAAGCAGCACAATGTTCACATTTTACACACACTTTTGCAGTTCATTAATATTGATGGTATTACATTGAAAAGGTTAAAGTTCAAGGTTATAACAGTATATTATCAATACCTTGTGTGCCCACCATGGGGGTCCAGAACTGCCTGACATCTCCTTTCCATGGCAGTAATGACATTATGAATTACACCTTGTGGAATGGTGGCCCACTCTGTCTGTAGTAATAATGCCAACTGAGCACGATTCTGTGGCTGTGGTTAAAATCAGGAGATTTAGAGGGCCAGGGCAGGACCTGAATGTTATTGTTGTGTAGGTACACTGTTGTGAGTCTGGCTGCATGTGGTCTCGCATTGGTGTGCTGGAATGCAGTGTTTCCATTATTCATAATTGAAGCAACATGTGGCTGCAAAATTTCATCTCGATATCTCTGTTAAGTTGCCTTGGATGTGAACCAGGTTGGTCCTGCCAGTGTATGAGATTGCTGCCCACACCATCACACTACCACCACCAAATGTGTCCACTTCTTGTATGCAGTTTGCAGCAACATGTTCACCACGACATCTGTAAACTCAACATCTTCCATCAGCTCGACAAAGCAGAAATTGAGCCTCGTCACTAAACCAGACAGTTCTCTATTGTAACTGAGGCCAGACTCTGTGCATTTGACATCATTGACATTGTAGTCGACAATGTTGTTGAGTCAAAACCACTCTGGCTTGAATACCTGCCTCACATAAACGATTGCACACTATCTGAGCCGATATTCTATGCAGACCTGGTATTGCTGAAGCAGTAGAGGTTGCCATGGTGGTTCTTTCCTGTAGATGAAGAACCCGTCCTGGACCCTAGTGGTTACACGTGGTCTACCTGATCTGGGACGGTCATGTGTTGTTTGGTGTTGCTGGATCCCATACCACAATCTCAAGATGGTGCTTGGGTATACATAGAACACCCGGGCTACAGCCAAGAAGGATTCGCCAGCTTGTAAACGGCCAATGGTGTTGTTTCGTTGCAGTTCACTCAGTTGTGGCATTTGTTTTACATTGGGTCAGAAAAATATAACGAACAGAAGTATTAAACAACCTTGCATTTTTGTAACCCTCATATTCAAGTTTCATGTGCCGCACATGCACATGCTCCAGTAACGTGGTTTGCATGTGGGGACGTTTTGGCTAATAAACATGATCATAGCCTTTATTTTGTGTTACCTGTTTTTTGGCGACTGTAACAAAAGCTATACATTTGAATCACCAAATGTCATTATATTTATAGTTTGTACATCGATATGTGTCAGTTTACAATAGTTGTCTCAGAAATCAACCATTTTGCATTTCTTTTTTGGGAGAGTATATTATTGTATTTGAAAACTGCACATATACAAATTAAATAAGAGTACATGTGGGCGTATGCATGTTTATGTGGGCGTGTGTATGTTTATGTATGTATGAGATATATGAAATATTCAAAGACTGTTCTTTGAGTTATAACATCTCAAGACTGTATCTGAAGTAAATGCATTTCTGTTTTACAACAAGTGTCAATATTACATTATGTCATAGTTTTCTAAATAAATATCTATATGAAGATACTGGGTCGTTTATCCAGCAAGATTATATATATAGTTATTATATAACTGAAACAATGAAAAGTAAATATTAAAAATGTATTATATGGATTATAATGAATAAACTTGGAAAGCTGTTTATTTATTTATTTACATCAATTCTAGTTTTCCAAGAGAAGGATAATTGGTCTGGTATCTGTATGAAAAGCTATTGCCTTTTTGTTTTATCTTTTTCTGTAAACCATACTGGGGTAACATTATAATATAATACAATGTCTGGTTTTCTAAACAAATGACTGAGCATCATCTCTAGAGATTTGCAGTCAAGGAGGAGAGAAATGAAGTTAATCAGTCTGCTTGTCTGCTCATTGATTCCACCATGCGGTGTTCTCTTGTAGAATTGATTCATTAGTGCTTCTTACTATTGGATTTCAATTACTGGGTCACTGAGCAATAATAGCCATGTTAACCACATATTGATTTTCCACTTCTCTCCCATTATTTCTCTTTTGTGCCAAGTGTACATAATCTGTGATGTCAAAGCACATTGCTGGAAGTAAAAGGTTAATTATAAAAGCAGACAATTTTTTTCTATTTTTTTATTTTTTTTTAATTAAAAGAAAAAATTAAAATGGCTTCTTCTGTGATGTACAGACTAGTTTGATATTGATGTCAAAAGACTTTTTAGTTTCTTCTTTCTTTATTTTTTTTATGGTTAATATTGGATAAGGCAGATAAAAAGCAGTTTACACTCAGTTCTTTTTCTTTTCTTCTTTTTTAACAAAAATAAATTACAGTGATTTTTTAAAATCAAAATAGCAATGTTTTTTACTAATTTTTTTTATATAAATGTAAAATCAGAATCTCCCTTTTTAAATGACATTTTTTTGTTGTTGTTTGTTTTGTTTGGGGTTTTTTTCTAAGTAACAGGCAAAATAAAAATAATTTTAATTGTTGGGTTACTGATTTGTTTTTATTATTCTTTTTAAAATTTATTTTGCTATTTGTATGTGTAATATTTTACAAATAAATGTTAAATAAAAAGTTTTTTTAAAAAGTTGTTAATATTGTTAATAATAATAATTCTTCATTTCCAGCTGCAGGAGCAGCATCAGCAGCAAAACCATGTGAAGACGTTGCTCCACTGCTCAATTACAGCTATGCTATACACCACTTAGAGGGACAGGATTATACTCAAGTGAAGGTCAGCCAAGTTTAATCAAGCAGTAAATTGTTGTTTCAGAGGCTTGACATTTCTTGATATTAGGACACAGGTGCATCCATAGCCAGCAGATGTTACCTGATTGCTAAATAAATGGCTTATGTCTGACTGTGTAACAATTATGTGGCAATATGTTTTGTTCCTTCAGACAATTATGTGGCAATATGTTTTCTTCCTTCAGACAATTATGTGGCAATATGTTTTGTTCCTTCAGACACTTACAATCTTAAAACAAAAGATAAAAAGTGTATAAATAATTTACTTTATCAGTTTATGATTATAAAATTTTTTTTTTTTTAGAAAAATAAATAAAAAATTGCCTGAGAGCATTGGCCATTTTATCTTTGCCCTAAAATAATATAAAATATAACATAAATAATGATACTTGTCTATAAGCTGTTAATAATTTAATTCCTTGTTTTATGCAGTGAACATAAAAAAATTTTTTCAAAGTATTATTTAGTGTTGATTATATAATAATATCTAAATATAACTTTAACATCTTAAAATCTGCAGTCAGTTATTTATGTCAGTCTGTACTTAATTTTTTTTTTTTTTCAGTGTGTTACTATTACCAATCAACTTTAATCCCACTAATATTTTAGAAAAGTGTAGTCCTAGAGACTGTAATAGTAGTAATTATATAGAATTGTTATCTTGTATAATACGTTGATTAGTCATAATTTTAGTATTGTTGGTAATGGTTATAATAGTATAGTGGTAATAGCAGCAGTAAATTAATAGTAGTTACGGCAGTAGTTGTATTTTGTTGTAGTAATAGAAGCTGCAGAAGTAGATGTTTGATTAAATAAGAGAAATGGTTGAATCAGGAAAATGAGAATTTATTATTTTTATTTACAACTTAAATGTTTTTATTTTAGGGCAGTGTAAAAACTCAGATCAGTCGAAGTGGTTTGTCTGCTTTAACTCATTTCCTGTTTGGTCCTCCTAAACTTCGGAGAGATCTTCTTCCAGAAAGAGAGCTTGTGTTCTGCATTGCTGCATGTAATTTAATAATTTTTATGCTGGATTACTGCTTTTCAGTATATTATTAGTAGTAAATAATTTTAATAAAAACACACTGTTATAATGATTATTTATTTGTTATTTGGAGTAAGCAACAGTGTTTGCTAAAAAGAAAGAATGAAATAGAAACAAGGAGATGTAAGTAAGGTGCCATTTTCCATTACTTCTGTAATGACACTGAATACAAAAAATAAATATTTATAAAATTCAGATAGACTAGGTAAACTGTACATTTATTCCTCATTAGAATTTATTCTTTTATATATTATAAAAGAAAACAATAGAAGAAGTTAGTTTGTACATCCATTATAATCTTATTATTTTTGCTGCTAAAATTTATTGTTTTAAATTTTGTCTATAATAAATAAGCTGCCTTTTAAATACAGTAATATCTGTTACCTTGTTCATATCATAGAGAGTCTAAAAAAAACTAGATAAATGAGATGCTAGATAATAGATTGCTTTCATTGTGGTAATTTGAAGACTTTTGTATTATATTCAAACAAAGTAACTGGTCCTTCTTTTGTGGTCAAATTGTTCAGACTTTTTTTTTTTTTGCTATTGTAATAAATCAATGAATCATCTAGAATCAACATTCATTTGTTATTCCAGTCACTTTTACTTTTACTTTGTTGTATGTGAAAATGGATGTATCTATCTGCCTGTGTATTAGTATTTGTAGTGCTTCTGTATGTATGAGTGTGTGTGTTGTGTGTGTGTATATATAATCTATAATCTTTCATGGTCTGTCATCTCTATGTATGAAACAGTTTCTCTCTCTATCTGTTTTGTTTTTGTATCTTTCTATATCTATAATCATATACATTTCTACAACTGAATTATGTTTGTTGTAATTTTAGTTACAATAAATAATATTATCTGTTACTAGCTCCACTGAACAATGATGACCAGTGTCACGTCCGAATGCTTCAGACTATTTACAGATGTTTAACTGGGTCCTACTTTGAGTGTCCACGTTATGGAAATCACTGGGAAGAGATTGGTTTCCAAGGTTACTTACAAAATAATAAAATAATTTTACTTTCTTTATTTATTCATTTATTTATTTATTTATTATAAAAGTGACATTTTTTTTTAATTATTTTTAATTTTTAATTTTTTTAATTTTTTATCTTTTGATATTTGAATTTATTGATATTTAATGTTTATAATTGCTTTCTGTTGAAATGTTTTTTATATTTAAATGTATTAAACAGCTCTATATTTTCCACTGTTTAACTCTTACTATTACAATTTATATCTAAATATATTGTAAACAAATGACAATGTATTTCTGTTGTGGACATTGCAGGAACAGACCCAGCTACTGATGTCAGGGGAATTGGTGTACTTGGTCTTTTGCAGCTTATTCATTTGGTTCGAGACCCAAAGAAGTCGAAGCTGGCCCGAGATATCTACAAACTTTCACTGGACCCACAACAGGTGAGAAAAATAAATTGTAAATTCTTCTTTCTTTTCCCTTGCATTTAAGCTGTGAACATTATAATTTTATTAGAAGAAAAAAAATTCAATTAAGGCCATCTTCAGTGTTGAATATTTCATGCAAAATCTCATCAGATTCATGTAAGTAATGTGGGCAAATAATAGAATATATTTTTCTAAATTTTTGTTATGAGAAATGCCAGATACTAACATTGTGCAAATGAAAAAATAACATTTTCCTGACAAACATTTACGAGAAAAATGCTTGTAAAACAGTATGGTTAGAGTAATTTTCAAATTTGAAGCTAGCCTTTAACTTGCTGAAGTTGATAACTGTTTTATCAAGAGTAGTGAACTGAGTTAAGAAGATGTCCATAATGTAAATGTGTACAGATATTATAAAGTGTTTTGTTATTATATAAAATAAATTTTCTGATGGAATTTGGAGCTCACTAATAGAGTATGTAGACACAGTGGTGAAAAATGCAGTATTATAAACATTAACTATCAAATTTGTTTTTAAAAATGTCACTATATGTTATCAATGATTGGTGTTTGTTAATAATAAAACCTTTTACAGCATTGTTATGTGTGCACATGAAAAATGTAGCTCAGTATTAGAATTTTAAATCAAATATAAAGTGCAGTTGAAGCGGTTATATTATTAATTATCAGCCTTTGCTAATAATAAAGTTTGATATTGTTACAAGAATTCTGCCACTTCCTTTTTATATATATATATATATATATACATATAAACTGCATTTTATTTGCTATTGTTTTTCAGAATTTTCCATTTTGTATTATGGGACTGAATATGACCAGATTTACGCTACAGGCTCTCAGAGAAGATTTACTCAATAGGTACCTAATGTAACATAAATATTTTATTATTTATCTCTATCAACATGTTAGGGTTAAAATTGATATTGGTTAGGATGTTGTGTAAATGTTTACTAATAATATTTTTAATTGGATCAAAAATCAAAAAAGTAATATGTTAAATATATATTTTATGTATAAATAAATAAAACTACATATTCTATAATTGTATGCATGTACATTACTATTTTATTATTTATCTGTATAAATATGGTAGAGTTAAAACAGAAATAAAATCTGTATGTGTCAGTATGTTGTGTAAATGTTTATTGATACTGTCTTTAATTAGGTCAAATTAAAAAGTTTATCATTTCAATTAAGTGTTTGAATGTGCATCTTCTATACCTGTATGCATATCTGTGTACAATATGCATTCACCAGTTTGACTAATTGAATTATTAATCATTTGAATTGAAATAAAACTATTTTTAAATCTTAAGAAAGAATATTAATGTTAAGCATATTTGATAATTTTTGTTAATTTGATAGAAAGTCTTTTTTTTAATTACTGTTAATGGTTGATGTTTTAATCCAGGGACTGCAACAAACAAGGTCGAGTGATGGATGTAGTGAATGATTTTTACACTGGGCTGTTTCTGCACCTGTATCGAATATGGAAACAAGGAAAGACTATATCAGATTCTGGATCAGTTCTCAGAGGTAGAATAATTTCCTTTGTATAAATCAGATAAACCTTGCTTAGGTATTTATTTTGTGGTTTGATGTATTTTTCTTCAACAGAAAATGTTCCTAGTTTAAATTACAAGTTTTATAATCAAATTTGCTAAGAGAAATAACTCTGTGACTTCAATAGTTATTCTGTACCTTGTTGATCATAACTGAATATATTTCATCTTTTAACATTTAAACATCATTATAATTAAATTATGAACATGTAAATGTTGTACAGTATTTCTGGCCAAATTAAACAAAATGTGGCTTAAAATTTTATTAAAAAATAAGATGGATAAATAGGAAATGAGAATGGATAAATAAACTATTTCCTTTACAACACACCAGCTAGAATATTATTCTAATATTTGATTATGATAGGTAACATATTAAAACCCCTATTTAGAAATGCCCCACTTTTCTAATATATTACATAATAGATACTGTATTTGAATAATACATTTGTTTGACCTTTGTTTAAATTTGTGCTTGAACAAATTTTTTCTATCCTGACCAAATGAGAAGACAAAAATCCCAGATAAATTTCTTTGAAAATCATACCAATTTAATTATTTATTGTAAACAAACAGATCTGCAGTTTGATAGTAATTCTTTTCCAGATGTTGAACAGTTCTCAAAGAAACGCCCTAAAGATGTGTTCCGAAATTTACAAGACTACCTTAGTGCTCAGAAAGTGGACATCGACACAAGTGCAGGAACTGAAGAGGCATTTCTAAATGTCTGCACTGTTGAAAAAGAAGAACAGTAAACTAGACAGTGTTTCTCAGACTGTCTTTTATTAATCCATATCAGTTCTATCCAGCAATCCAGCCCACAAACTAGCCATGTTAAATATTAAAACTGTTAATGAAAACTGTTGTGATCAAATACAGATGTAGTCTCAAGGCTTTCCCCACGTTTTTCTTTATAAGGGCAGTTGAGTGTTGAATGTTTAGCCATATGGTGTTTATGAGTGATACATTATATAAAATATATGATGTGAAATACATATAAAATATATAAATACATAATAATATGTATGCTGTAAAATACATATATATTGTTGTGAATAATATAAATTAGTTACATAACATATGTAATATAATATGTTATGTAAAATAGAAATATTATTTAAGATTTAAAGTCTTGATTAATGTTAGTGCATATACCTTATGAAATAGCACATAGCAGATTGCTTGCTATCAATATCTGGGGAATTCCCTGCAGACTGTGGGTTTTAATGTTTGTTTTCAATTATTTCATTATGTGAATGATGTTTGTTTTCAAAAATTAAAAAAAAAAAAATTAAAAAAAAAAATTATTATATTTCTGTGTGAGAGATTATGTATATGAAAACAATGGAATGATATTTTTGTAATAGCAGGCTTTAGAATTTTAAATGAAGAAATGTTTCTCTTATAATCCAAAGGTTAATGAAATTTTTATTTTTGGAAACACGTTCTTTTGCTGAACTTTTATCATAAGTGATAAAATATATTTTTCAAAATCTAAAATCTAAGGTTAGTGAATTATATTTTCAAATTAACTTGATACTATTGTGACTAAATACTCATTACTGTTAATATAACAGTGATAATATCTGAAGATTTTGATATAAATCGGTCAGTAAATAAACATCTTTGCATGTAAAACCTTTATTTTTTTTTTTGAAATAACTGCTGTATTTGTTCATATTCACAACTTCAAGTTTCAAAGACTTCATTAATTGATGTACATAATAGTATAATTAAAATATTTTTAAAAAACATTTTTAATATGTTTAATGATACAAAACTGACAAAACAAAATTATTCTAGTCAAATTAACTGCTATTTAAATAAAATAAATTAATACCTGCTTTTAAAATTTTTAATTCCCTTTCTCCAATAAAAGAAAGATGATAATGAATACTAAACATAGTTTATGTTTTTATTGTTATGAATAGTATTAGAAACAGAAAAATGGAGAAATATTTTCCAAATGTTTAGTTTGAAGTACTGTATATAGCTATATATATATATATATATATATAGTTCATTTTGTTCCTTGAAACATTATTTTATATAGATCTTATTAAGTTTGTTAAATAGCATTAGGAGATATGTGATGCCTGTATTCTTCAAGTATGGGTATGTTAAAGTTTTATTTTAAACTTGGCCTGAAATTTTCAAAGGCATATACTTATGTACACTTAAGCACATGCTATCACACTCTCCCTGTCTCTCTCACACACACACACACACACACACACACACACACACACACACACACACACACACACATATGCACATGAACATACATCAATAATCTGAGTGGTTTTTGAAATACAAATTTCCATAATTGTTTTTTAATATTTGTTTTCATATCTGTAAATATTTGTTCAGGTTGTGCCATTTTCTATGAACTGACTTTTTTTTTTTTTTTTTTTTTTTTTTTTTTGTTGTTTTTGTACTTATTGTTATTCTCACTTCACGGTTATATTTTTCACTTAAATATTATGGCCAGTTTTTTTAAGTGGCAGATCCAACTTTGTTTCTGTTATTTTATTTTATTTTATTTTATTTTATTTTATTTTATTTTATTTTATTTTTATTATTATTATTATTATTATTATTATTATTATTATATATTTTTTTAACACAGAAAGGCCTGTATTTTGCAACCACTGATGGTTTAACACTATAAAAATGTCAGCCTCATTGATAACAAGAAATACATTTAAATTCCACAGCATGATGTAGTTTAAAATTAGTGAAAATATTTATTTTTCTTCTAAAAGCTTAATCAAGATCCATGGGTCTTCACTTCATGTTGTAATACTCATTTTATTAATACAAGCATCGTTGTTGTTACATGTTTGTTTGTGTATGTGTCAGCATGTGTATGTGCGTGTGTATATGTTTGTCTATATATATATATTATTCTTCTAAAGCTTATTAAATTGGAGCTTATTTTCAAGTTTAGTAAGTGACACCTCTACTTAATTTTGTATTATTATTATTTTGTCGTCTTTGTAATTAAAAAAGTTATTTTATAATGTTTGAACTGATACACATACTTTTGAAAAATATTTTTCTTCATAATTAAAGATGTCATGTTGTATTTTCACTGTGATCAAAATTTGGTGCTGTATTTTATATTTTTATTTTATATATCATTTCAAATTGTGATCTTTTTCATTTAATCTGTATTTTATTATGTTTGATATTTCTTTACAGTTTTACCTTCTTTCATAAGTTTAAAGTTAAAAGAACAAATTAATTCATTCTATTACAATTTTTTATTCCATAACTGTTCATATGTGATCCTGTATGTAATTATAAAATAATACTGGAAAAAATAAGAAAATGATGACACAAAATGCATTTATACTCACAATGAAAGGGAAGTAAAGAATGGAAAGTAAATAATTTTTTAGCTAATAATATAATTTAATATATTTGTTCATTATTTCATCAAGGCTTGATTCAGTAATAATTTCTCTATTTAAAGATAAATAAATTTTGATAATTAAAAAATTTCAAAAGATGAAAAGAAAAATGTTTATACCTGTACAACCACTACCACAATCATATGTTGGTTTATGGACCCTTATTTTTACCGCTAGATATTTACTGACACCCAGGATCAACACCTACCATTTTACTGTCCCTCATTGACAACATCCTGCATTGTAAGCAAATTATGGAATTAAAAGTTTATGACAATCTGACTAAAGGAGTTTTGAACCAATAATGCTGAAAACAATCCTATATTTTGCTCAAAATATATTAATAACTTCATATTTTGAATGTATGTTTACTCTGGTTTTCTGCTTTTTTTTTTTTTTTTTTAAAATAATTATAATTAAATAGTGAATATTAAAGTAAAGGTAAAAGTGGAATTTTCAAAAGTTAAGCACATTTTGTTGAAATTTTTTTTTTTTTTTCAGATATTAGTTATTATTTTACCTTATAGTGTAAAATCTCAGATGTAAAGTTAAGTAAAATAAAACTGTATAAAATTTATATGTTGTATGTTTTACCTACTAGAAAAGTTAGTGTTTTTAAAATATGTGTAGAAATTTAAAAAAATAAAAAATAAAAAATGAAAAAATATATTTGATAGAATCAGTATATTAAAAGATTTAGAGATAATTAAATACTGGATATATAGCAATATAAATAATTCAAATATTTATGATTTTATTTAGTTTCCAAATAAATTTATTTAAAAATTAACTATTCTAATTTGAATGTTGTATTCTGTGGTATTGATTAAGCATTTGTATTCTGTTTTAATGTAGGAATCAATATTTTGTATTTGATATATCAGTCATTATTTTGTTCTGGTATAGGAATCATTGTGTTCATGTAGGAGTCATTTTCTATATCATTTAGGAGCTGGTATTTTGTACTAACAGGAGAATCAATATTTTCTTTTAGTGTTTGCATGAGGATTTTGTTCGGATGCAGGAGGCAATATTTTATATTCATATAGGAGTTACATTTTTATAATTAAGTAGGAGTGAGTATTTTGTATTGATATAAAAATCAGTAGTATCACTGTTTTGTATTGAGGTAAAACTCACTATTTGAATTTATGTACTTAATAATTGTGTATTAATGTAAGTTTTGTAAATCATTTTTATTGGTTACTAAAATATTGATTCAGACACAAAGAAATGGTATTTTTCAGAATACTTAAATTCCATGCCATTGCAGATTTTCTTCTTTCTTTTTTAAATTGTTCGTTGTGTTGCCATACAGTATTTTAAATTGATAATTTCTGCTTACTTGGATGTTCCTTTATTACACTACATAGACGATTGTTCTTTTTCACTATATGTGTTTGATGCCCACAAAGAAATGACATGGTGTTTCATTAAATATTAAGTTTTGCATATTACACTTTTTTAGTTACAGTTCAGTTTTTGAGTATTTGTGTTTTAATTTTTTTACTTCACATTTATTTTTATACTTTGTTAGCATTTCTAATTTACATTTATTTTGATAATTTCTTAGCATTTCCAAATTACATTTATTTTGATCCTATATTCAGATTTCTTATAATTAATCATATATTTACAATTTTTTTTTTTTTTTTTATATTACTATGTAGTGCTAATGTTCACATGAATCGTATCTGACCCCACAGAATCATCGAAGGAACAAAAGGTATTGAGTGCTAAAGTTGTTTTACACTTAATATGCTTTATCACCGCTATATATAAATTTGTTTCACATTATTAATGAGCTGTGTAATATAATTGCACTTTAGTCATTTGTTGTTTTCATTTCATTATTTGATTATAAGTTAATTATCTTTGCTTGTTTGTTGGTCTAAGATTACAATGACAAGCAAGCCATCTGATGTTTAAAATGATCATCATTGCTCAGTGTAGATAATGGCAATAGTTTTGCTAGGTGGGAAGACTGCAGATTGTTTTATAATTGAAAAATAGAAAGATATAATAAACTGCAATAGTAGATATTGACAGGTTTTATAACAGAAAACTGAGTTGCAGCATTTTATTTTTAAAAAAAATTGTAACTGATAAAATAACATGTAGCTTTAATCATTAATGCCTAAGTGTTATAACTATAACTGGGGGAAAAAAAAAAAAAAAGGTAGTTACAGAGAAAGTACAGTTCTTGATTCATCCAGTTTTATAACAAATAAAAATGAGTTAGAATTAGTAACTGAAGATAACAGTGTCTATGGTTTAATAACTGACATTAGTTTTCTCTGGCCACTGATGATAATGGTCTGATTGTGTGTTGGTTACATAATTTTAAATATATAATTGTTGTATTTTGATGTTGATGTTGTTTTGTATATATTGAAATGTCCAGTTATTATAGATGTCGTTGAAGATAATTGTACAAATTGTTTTTCAGAAAATAGTTCAGTAATTGTATCTTTTTCATTACAATGGCAGTATTCAAATAATTTGTTTGTGTCAGTTTTATGTAAATACAAGCATAAATACATATATATGTGTACATGTTCTTGTACATGTAGATGATGTACATGAATGTTTGTGTATGTATTCATGTACATACATATACACACACATTCAAACACACACACACACACACACACACACACACACACATATGTAATAAACACACAGAGACATTCAACTACACTTAATCCCAAGCATATTAATGCTTATTTAACTAGGGCCAGATTTTTAGAAATAATTGTTCTCAAGTGATATTGTGTGTTGTATTTACTGGTGTTAATGAAAACAGATGATCCCACCCATGTAGCTCACAACTACAGAGCCTCATATCAAGCTGAACCTTTTATTATAATTACACTGTATATATTTAGAACACCAAGTATATTATTATTGTTGTTGTTGTTATTATTATTATTATTATTATTATTATTATTATTATTATTATTATTATTATTATTATTATTATTGTGATACCCATGAGAACTACTGATTTTGGTTATTGATGCTTTGTGGTAATAACATTCCCTCCATGCTGAAAGGATTAGCTTTATTGTTGTTGTTGTTATGTTTTGTTTGTTGGTTGTTGTTGTTTTTTGGTTTTTTGGGTGGGTTTTTTTAGGATAATCATTTTCCACAGCAGTCCATGTATATATTCTAAAGAGTTTTATATTTTAATTCATTTTTGTTAACATTAGTTACCATTGTCTAAATTCATAATATTCCTATATCTCTACATTAGTTATCATTGTCTGAATTCATAATATTCCTATATCTCTGATATTAATATAAGTAAATAATGAAACAGAAATCTTTGTTTATTGCAATATTTATTATATTTGAAGATAGTCTGTCTCATATTGAACTTTAATAAAAAAAAAAAAAAGGTCTGTTTATTATTATCATTTCACTTCACATGTTGATGTTTTATAGTTTGATTTTTATTTACAAATTTATTACTGCTAACTGAAAAATTCCAGTGTGGAATATTAAAAAAATATATTTAAATGTTTTTTTTTAAGGTTCAGTGACAGTTTAAATCTAATTATCGTTAATCAGCTAACTGTTTAGACCATCGATATTTTAATGGAATCCTTGACAGCCTCCCCCAAGGATGTAATATAAATAAATAAATATTATTAATAATAAATTTCTCTATTTAAAGATAAATAAACATTGATAATTTCAAAAAATATTCAAAAATTAAGATCATATTAATCTGGTAACTGACCCCAGTATTTATTGACTGCTATTTTGTTTTTTTAGCAATGTAGAATATTTTCTGAAATCTCATATTTCTAAATAGGTATTTGTTCAAGAAATAGATTTTTTGTTATCTGGAACAATTTTAATTTATTTTATTTTATTTTATTTTATTTATTTATTTTTATTTGTATTTGTATTTTTATTTTTTTTAATAAGAAAACTAAACTCTCCAAATGTATATGCTTTAATTCATGCTAGCCAAAACGATTTGTGGCAATGTCCATGACTTTGTAAACAATGATTTTGTTCATACTCGTACCCACCAGCATATTTTGTTTGTTAAATTTTACACTTACAGGACAAAAAAAAACTTTTACCTACCTCAGTTCAAGGCTTCTGAATGATTCACATCCACATGTAGAATAGACACACAAACATTATTTGTGTAATGAAGTAATTCAAATAACAAACCATCTTTGTTGAAATTCTATCAAATTAACAACTGTTCATGTTCTTATTTTATTTATTTATTGTGCTGTAATATTAAGAATTTTTTGTATTTCTTCTCCAAGATGTGATTTTAAAATATAAAATAACATTCTCGTGACATTAAGACATAATTATATATATATATATATATATATTTTTTTTTTTTTTTTTACTTGTTTTTGATTGGAACTTCCATTAATTGAGGCCATATATTGAAAATTTTGTTTGTTGTAATTGTTTTTAGACAATGTTTAATAGATGAGAATAGAAATTTGGTCAGGGTTTTAAATAGTACAGTATCTTTTTATATTTTAATTCATAATCCTAAGTTTTCTTTCCTTTGATTATTTGTTTTGTCTTTCTTTTTCATGTTCCACTAAAATTTATTATTTTGTTGTCATATTTACAATTATTTATTTCATGGTTCATTTTTTGATATTTTGAAGACTGTTTCATGTTGTTAGTGGATTTCTTTTCTTTCAAATTCCTTAAGATTTTGGTTTCCGCTTTATTTTGTATTCACTAGAAAAGTTTTATTTTGAAAAAAATTGAATTATTTATCCACTTCATCATTTTTATGCTACTCATTTTGACTTGTACTATCTGATTTTTAAAAATCCATAATGAACTGTATCATAGATCTATTTACTCGATAAGTCTGCTGTTAGATTAAATTAAATTGTATTGAAGATCAGCTATTCTCAATCCTTAGAAAACAAAAAATGCTGTGGCAGATTAAAAGGATGAAAATGGCTGATGTATATGATGGCAAACATACATCTAGTTAAGATGAACAAAGTTTCTTGTTAAATTAATTTTTACCACCACTGAACATTTTTTAAAAGAAGAAAATTCATTTCCACTATTGATGGATTTTGAAAAAGCAGAATCCCTGATACTCTGAACAGACAGATGATATTTATTAGGATGTAAAAAAAACAAATGAAAGTACCTTTCAGAAGAGATAAAAAGACAATCCATTACAAATTCTTTTGTTTTATTTTTCTCTGTTGTGTAAAAATTTGTCTTTTCAATCAATATTTCAAATTGAGGCATTTGTCTGTTCAGTACAGTAGATGAATAACAAAATGATAGTTATTTTTCTAAAATAATTGTAAAAAAACCTAATTTTTATAATTTTCTGTTTAAAAACTGATTTGACAATAAACAAGTCAAACTGATGATACCTGCTTATGTTACTGTTAAATCATTATAATATAGATATGAGGAAAAATAAATATTTTTGTAGCAATAAAAATGAAGTCATAGCCAATTTTAACATCTCTTTCGTGCATTGAAAAACCTCTTGACTCCCATGTATATTAAACTGGTAACTGCTTGCTGTATTTATTACAAAGTAGATACTTTCTTTTTCTAACTGTCCAGTTCTGTTTTTAAAGGATTTCTTCAACTTGTTTTGAATATAGTATAAATCTCACACATTTAATCATTTAAACAGATTTCTCATAAACAACAAATATTTCATGCCCACAAAGAGATTAATTAAAGTGTACAAAGTGTAAGTTACTTATTGTTGCATTTAGTTTTTGAATTATTCTGTTATATTTTAAATTTGTTTGTAATTTTTGTTATATCATCATGCTGGTATTTTTATTTTTTCGTTAAATATATAAAATATAGATTGTTCTATTCTGTTGTTACAAGAAGCCAAACTAGTCTGAATTTGTGTACAGAAGAATTTGTTACAATTTCTGGTTTATGTGTCAAAACACAAAAATTTTGATTTGTTATATACACTGATTACTTACTTACGTACCTAGATGTTAAAAACATATTTCCATTTTTCTAAATTATTTAAGTTTTCTTCAAACAGTCCTTTTGTTTTGTTCCTGTCTTTTATTTATTTATTTAATTATTTATGTATGTATGTATTTATTTATTTATTTTAAATTCTAACCTTTAATCAGAGGTATTGATTAAGTTTATATTGTATTCTTGTATTTCTTCTTCTTCTTCCCATTCTAAGTTTTACCTTTTATGATATGAAGAAAAAAAAAAAAAACCAGTTTTTTTTTTTAAACTGGAACATTTCCAAAACTACTACTTTCTTAATATTATTTTCACTATAGCATGCTTATCATCAATCTACATTTTGTATAAGTTACCTGATCCAAAGATTGTAAATCATGTTAAAGATAACAGAATTTATTCATATATCACAAACACTATTAAAAGAATTCTCACACACAGTTATTTAAATTAGTTTGGCTTCATTATTTGTTGTTACTGTTAAAATCAGGTGGCCAATTTTTGTTGTTTTAAAACACAGCTTTTCCTCCAACAGTGTTTAATGTATAATAATAAAAAAGTACTTAAATGTTCTGAGTGGTTTTTGTTGTTTATAAAAAAAAATTAAATAAAAACTTTTTCAAATCACTGGAAGAATGGGGTGAAGAGTTCAGTTCTGGATTTTGACTTTTTCATTTATTTAAAAGTTCTTTTGTATTGCTATTTTCAAGACAGTAAAGTAATTTTTCAGACATAAAAGTGTCAAACATCTGTTAGGATTGAAATATTTTCACCAGCTATCTGGATGTATTCTGTTTAGTTGTTTTTTCTCTCATTATTATAAGGGTTAAAGGAATTTCCAGTTACTTAAGAACAGGTTTATTTTTTTTTTTTGTTTTTGTTTTTGGTTTCTCTTATATATGTGTATATCTTTATCTATCTATCTATCTATCAGTCAGTCAATCAATGTATCTGCGTGTGTGTGTGTGTATATATATATATATATATATATATATACACACATACATATACACACACACACACACACACACACACACACATATATATACACACACACATACACACACATATATATATTTTCTTTTTTATTTATGCTTAAACTATTTTGCATTCTAAGCCTGAAATATGTGATTAGGTAGATTGTTGTAATTGTATCCACAGCGATAACTCTGCTATTAAAAAAGCTGTGAAAAACATGGTTTTATTGCAGTTTCCTTGGCAACTTCTGCATTAAGACATTTATTTATTATTATTTTAAATCCTGGAAACATTTTTATTACAGTTTTAAAAATTCTACTCTCTGTTATGATTTATTATTAAAAGAATAATTCATTATTTCATACACTTCTCACTTTATCCCATATGTTTATATATTCATTAAACACTTTTTCACTAGACGGTCTTTTTCTGGGATCGTCATCTTTACATTTATTGTTTATATTAAACAAATGAAGTTTTAAACTCGTTGATCCATCAACACTGCCAAGAAATGTATTACAAATTTCTGGAATCTTCCAGACATCTGTTTTTTCATCATAACCCGGCATTTCTTCATCTTGAAATTCTCTGTCTTCGAAAGGCCAAAGTTGCTCTGGGGCTACAAAGTCTCCAGATATTTCTTTATGACCACACTTTGCAGTTATTCCTGCTGAGGATCTGACGTATGGAAGAGCATCTAAATCATTGACAATGAGTCTCAGCTCATCTGTCAACAAATACTGACTCAGTGTTTTTTCAACATCATTTGAATCACACATAATTCTTGTACCTCCTGGTCCATTGTGAAGAATAACCAGGATAGAAATGTAGTCTAAGCATAATTGAAATCTTATTTTTAAACTGTGGAACTTTTCATCAATTTCAGGAATATGTTTGCTCACATCAAAACTAAATATTTCCTCTTCTCTGTCAGTTTTTCATAACTGTTTAGATTGTTTAATAACAGGACACTGGTTACTGAAACCTAGTTGCTGCATGGCTGGAGATTCCAGTACTAAACACACATTCTCTAAGAAACCATTTTTACCTAGATTATTTTCTTTGTACAACTGCATGCTGGGAACAACAAATTTATCAGTTTCAGAACTATCCAGCTGTTGAATGCTGTTACTGTCACCTTCTGCTTTTAAATTTGATTGCAAAGAATTCATGATAGTTTCCACAGAATCTGCTGATCCAAGGTGATGATACTCAGTGAGGTAGAGATTCTTTTCCCTGCAGAATCCAACTAGTTGTATGACTCGCAGGTTAGGCTGGTACAGTTTTATCATGTCCAGTCCATGTTGGAAGTCATCTTTGTAGGACTCATGTCTCAGTCTGTTAACTACAACAGGAAAATTGTGCCAAGAGGCCAGAGTTACCTTAAAGGAGAAAAACAAATAAATGGGGAAAAGAAATAATTACATTATCAGCTTTAAATTTACATGCATTATCTTTGAAAAGAACTAAAATTAAAACTTTCACTAATGCTAACAGAAAAAAGAAAACAAATCTAAATTCAAAATATGCTGATGATCATGAAAATATTATATATGTATGTATGAACGAATGTATGTATGTATGCAGAGAGAGAAATAGTGAAAAAATATATTAAGCAAATAATCAAAATAAACTAGTCAGATATTCAGAATAAAAAGTTCACATCTTGATAACATATAAAAACTTAAGGTGAATGACTCTTAAAGAGTAACACTAGATTTGATTAAATGATCAGATCTTAAGGAATAACCAAACAACTAAACAACATTTGACGAAATCAAATTTAAAATTTTCCTAATTAATTACCATTTTAACTGCACCTGCACCAAGTTCTGGTCCAATGACAACATCAGACATGTCTCTGCATGTCAACCACTTATGACATTTTTCATGCCGTGAAGACCGAAATAACCTCTATCACACAGAGGGCGACATTTCCTCTCAGATTTGAAAATATCCCACCAGCACAGCTCTTGTTGTTGTGAGAAAGAAATGGTTACAACAATTACTGTCTTGGTCAAGTGTATATAAAACACTAGTAGCCGGAGACATTCCATGAAAGGATCTAGAATGAATGTCTTGATTCTTTTATCTACGGCTCACTAAAAATAGAAGAAAAGAAAAAGAAATTAAAATTAAACGAAAATTAAAAAGATTTTGCCAATAATATTAAAGATTTCTTAATATGTGAAATTAATTCAAAACTTCAATGGTTATAAAATAGTCGGTAATAGTAAAAATTAAAATTAATTAAACTAATTTGCGAAAAGTTATATACTAACAGTAACAAGTATCATATTTATTAAAAAAATATATATATATATATATAATGATAATACAGGTTGAGCTTACTTAGAATGTTTAATTAATATTTATAAAAAGATAAAGAATTTTTAACGAAAATTAAAATGTAGTAAAATTCAGCTCATTATATTTCAAGTCAGACAAACCAGCTGCCACAGTTTCTGTTTTAAATTTAATTTGGTATTTTTTAATTCTTTGCAATAAACGTGAAACGAAAGTAAATCTTTTCAGGGAGATAACTCTATACAATCGGTAAAAGGTCTCGCTCACCAATTTTGAATTATATGGTTTTCGAAAAAAGTTGCTTAGCACAGATGTCATCCTAGCAACGTTTTTATCAAAATTCTCATCACTTTTTGAAATTAAAATTATTTTACTCGGAAGGTATAACACAATTTTATTCATTAGGAACATGTTCTGCTCATATATATATATATATATATATATATATATATATATATATATTATTAACTTGACGTCAACAATAGCAGTTGAATATGATTCATTCATTCCAGACAATGGAATTGTGAGGTATTATTAATTTTAGTAATAATGCGATCTGATGGTGTTAGCTTATTTACTAAGTAAAAGTTTTTCGTTTTATTTAATAATTTAAAAGCGAGTTCACAATCAACTTTCTAAATAACTGTAAATCATATTTTTAATTATCATCTTACCTCAGAAGAATATCATAATTCATAAAAGAAAAGAAAAATATATATTTTTTTCCTATATTAACATTCGAAATTTTAGTTTAGGTTATATTATTCATAGTCTATATAATCATTGTAATAGAAAACATATATTATTTTGTTGTTGCTATTCTTTTATTTTGTTTCAGCATAACTTTCTACAGTTTGTTTTGTTTTTATTGTTGTTATTATTTATTTTTTTCTGCTTTCTTTCTTTTCTTTTCATTTTTTATTTTTTTTTTCGATAAATGCCTTGCATATGTTTTCAATCGTTACCACTCTTATTTTTAAATTTCTTTAGAATATCATATCTCCTCTGTGATTGAACTATTGACATCATATGTCAGAGGAAACCAACAAATAAGTATAACAAAATCTTTCCTGAATTAACGCTTGAATATTCAAGATCTGGCCTACATACAAAACTATTTTAATTTTAAATCAGTTAAGAATCAGAGTCGACTGATCTTATTCAGTATCATTTCTTCTGTCTCACAAATATTTTAACATATTAATGCCGTCACTATGATGATAGCGTATAATTTCTAGATAACTTTCTTACATTATATTTAGGTAAATTAAAAATGACTGACTGAGTGATTTGCCATTGATAATTATCCGAGTCTTTATTACAATGCTTATTTGTTGTTTTTTTGGCTACTCTCCTTTTTCTTTTCTTTGTTTCTAATCTCTTTCTTTTTTTAATTAGTTATTTTATTATACATATATATATATATACATATATAAGGCATACTCGGCAGCTTAGTGTTCGTTTTATTTTTACTTCCTTTATTTAGCCTTTATTTCATTTTTCAGAATGGACGTTCATGCTTGACAGTTGCGAATACGTGTGTTCGTATGTGTGAGTGTTACATATGTATATGCATGCTTATTTTATCTTTCGAAATATATTTTAATCTTTTAAACAAAATTCTGAAGACGTCACGTGTTTATCAATCACAGCTGGAAAAAATATCAAAAGCTAAAGAAATCCAGATAAGTAATCAGCTAGCGACGCTTGACAACCACCAACACAGCATGCAAAGCATAATTGTTAAAGAAACTGATCCCATAAATTATTATCTGATGGAAAGTTCGCTAAAAGAAATCATTATTCATTTATTTGTTTTTTATTATTTCTTTTTAACGTGAACTCACGCAATGATCATACCTGGCATTCGGAGTCAAGATATCTACACAACAAGCGGTGTAAAAAGAAACCCGAACTTTCACAAACAGCGAACTAGCCAGACTCAAAGAAAGCGCAAAACCAGCCTTTAGAAAAATATATCAACCAAGAAGACCAAAAAAAAAAAAAAATAATAATAATAATAATTAAAAAATATATATATATATATATATATATATATATAATTTTAATAAAACCCAGAAAACGTCTACGCTCTTCAGTAAATCATGTATCTGATTTGGATTTTCCTTAGCATCCTGACGCTGACAAAAGGAAATATTTTCGGAGAAAAGGTCCAAGGACTTGGAAGTAAAGACAGAAGTCTGACTGCTGTCAAAAACCGCCTGAAAGAGTTTACAGAAAATGTTACGAAACTGGAAAAAGAGATTGACGACCTGAAGAAAAAATCCTGCGCAAGTAAGTGAAAACACATGGTAATTAACTCGCAGTTAATTAATTAGTAAACATTTTTCAACTGACGTGAACCACAGAGTTAAAAGTAATCCTGCCGTCACCATGTAATGAGCGTCTTTTTTTTTTTTTTTTTTTTTTTTTTTCATTTTTATAATATTGCAGGTGTATCTGCCTTCAGGGCAGAGCTGCAAGAAATGGCGGCTACTGCTGCTGCAGCCAACGTCTTTGACATGAGTGAGTTTGTTCTCAAGACTCAGCTATCGGAAGCAGATCGGGACAGGAAGGAACTGGTGAACACGTATGAAAAGCTAAATTCAAAAACGATGGACTATTCAGATTTACAAGGTAGGCTTAAGAAATATCCAATCTACATACATACATACATACATACATACTTATATACATACATGCATGGATATATACGCACATACGTACATACGCACATACGTACAAACGTACATACTTACATACATACATACATACATACATACATACATACATAAATACATATATACATATATAAATACATTTATACATATACATACACCCATACATAATACATACAACACATACATACAGAACGTGCGTACATACATATATATATACATACATACAGTACGTGCGTACATACATACATACCTGCATACATACATACAAACACACATACATACATACATACATACATATATAGATACATGTATTTTTAGATAGGTGTAATATTTTGTCTTTTTAGTCATAACTATTATATTAGTTTAACTATACGTCGAGAGAGAGAGAGAGAGAGAGAGAGAGAGAGAGAGAGAGAGAGAGAGAGAGAGAGAGAGAGAGAGAGAGAGAGAGAGAGATTCTCAAATTTAATGCTTTTCCGTCACATTTTCAAACTATAACAATGTCCGTTTTTATTTAAATTGTCTTTTATTGTTTTCACCATTGCCTTGACTTTTTCGCGCTAGATGTTTCAACAAAACTGGAAAAAGTTAACAACGCAATGAAAACTCAGGTTGACCGTTTGACTAATTTGGAACACGACATTCAGAACGTGGGCAAGACAACATCCAATGAAGTCGGTCAGTATAATTTGAAAAAAACAACACCCAAAACAACAGTTTTGTTCCGGTTTTCACTTTGTTTTAAATAGATTGCGGTAATTAAACCAAGTATAATATAATTCTAAGATAAACAAACAAACAAATATTAAATAAATAAAATGTATTAATAATATATCGTAATAAAATAATTATATTATAATGTATTGTAATGAATAGTAATAAAGTATTTATTTTATAAGTATAATATAATATAATATAATAATATAATATAATAGCAACAAAAAGTAGAAAGATCAAATAATGTTTTAATCTATAAGCATTAAAACAAGAATTTTCCCATAAATATTTCGAATACTGATCAAATCTTACGTTTTTACAAATTTATTTATATATAAATATGCTTTCAAGTTTAATGCTTGATATATCATTCTAGACGTAAAAAACATACTAATACTATATATATATATATATATATATATATATATATATATATATATGTGGGCAATTGTACGAATTAAAAGTTGCATGCGTTTCATTAGGCAAAGGGTAAAAATTTATTCACCGAAATCCTATTTGCAGAAAAATTAAAATTCTTGCTGACACATTTTTTTTATCCTCATGGTTGTAACATCAACAAATATCACATTATTTCAATGCCGAAAACAGCCCCAAAATAGGAATAATAAAACTCTCAAATCACACGTACCAAATTGGCTTTGTTTTTCATGCCACTCAATTCATATTGTCAGTAACATCCGTTTAGAAAGAAATGGAAGCTTAAAATATTTTCTGAAAAGAGGTAGCCAAAAAACATCTCAAAGTTTATGTAAATCTGAAAGGCTATAATCATGTTCTTTGTAATTCTTTTAGCACTAGCCAAGGCAACGTTAAAAAATATATCAGTTGTATTTGAGGAAAGAAAACTGTAACATCCGTCAAAGGAAAAAGTTGGAGCAGTAACATTAGTCACATTCCTACAAGTCAAGATAAATCTTTATTACCGCCTTAGTCATTCAACATCTTTAGCATAAATGGTGGTTACACTGATTACCTGTAGATGACAGATGCAGAACGATGATATTTTATCCACTATTCTTCATTACTTCCTCTTTGTTCATTTCCTGAGCTATTTTCAACAAATCATAGTCGGTTGCTATGTCCCCTTCATTCTGACAAATTATGAAGTGGAAATTTGCCTGCTGATGAGACCCTTGCTGACATGACCGAAGAAAAGCCAATCGAATTTAATGACTTGGGCTGCTCAGTAGATATATATTATATGATAACAAACTCTTTCCTGGAGAGATAAAACACACTCATCATGGGAATGATGAAGTGGACGTTCAGCATCGAGCTGGTTCAGCCAGGAAAATGGCCATCCAAAGAGGACAAAAGTTTCCATATTAAACAGAAGCTGAAGAAATAGTTCCTGCCACCCACCAAGTTCCCCCGATTTCATTAACCACATGGAATCATCTACCTTAGCAGCTTCTGTTAAAGATTTCTATACCATGGTTTTCTAAAACTGCACCAGGATATGACACTGCTGGTGATAATCATGATTGTTTGTTGTTGAATTTTTTTTTTGGCATCAACTTGACATTTTACTAGACGAACAATACCTTTAGAAAAATTGAAGGTTTTTGCAACACAAAAGGATTCAGTGGCAAATCCTTAGTGGCTTCGGAATAATTATAAAGGTTTAGTTATGTCATCAAAACCACATCATGATCGTGGTCATGCATTAAAATGATTTTATCATAACAGCAGTGAATCACACCTCATTTTTTATCAGCGGACAAAATATAATATTCATCACACTTAACTATGTAATAATCGTCCTCATACTTTTATTTTCAAGCTGAATTATAACTAGCGGTCTTCTACGGCCATTTCACTTTCATTCCAAGGAAAAATATTAATATGTAGAGCTTAAAGGTTTCAGACAATTTTGAAGTAAAGACAGTTGTAACCATGTCCATTTGATGTAACATCCGTCACGTATATGTAATTTTACAATTTAAAACTTACAAATAATTCTATAATTACGAGTTAATCTAAATTTAAATATAATTTTAAATTCACTTAATAATTCTAGATTTCCTTTTCATCCTTGTCTTAGATTTTGGTCTAATATATATATTATTCAAAATTAACGTAATTATTATTCACAACTTCTAAATTATTGCATATTATTCTAAATATACTTTTTTTTTTTTTAGCAATGACTTGTTCTCCCGGCTGGACCAGTTTTAACAAACACTGTTATGCTCTTGTCCGCGATAAAATGCCTTGGATGGATGCTATGGTAATTAAAATTCATATGTTGTTTTACACATTCACGTGTAATAGTTGTATGTTTCCAGTCTACTCTTCATGTCTGTGTCTATCTTCTTATCCGTCTGTGTGTCTATTTGTGCATACATCTCTCTCTCTCTCTCTCTCTCTCTCTCTCTCTCTCTCTCTCTCTCTCTCTCTCTCTCTCTCTCTCTCTCTCTCTCTCTCTCTCTCTCTCTCTCTCTCTCTCTCTCTCTCTCTCTCTCTCTCTCTGTCTCTCTCTTTCTCTCTCTCTCTCTCTCTCTCTCTCTCTCTCTCTCTCTCTCTCTCTCTCTCTCTCTCTCTCTCTCCGTCTCTCTCTCTCTCTCTCTCATACGCATACACGTGCACATATATAAAACATATAATTATGTGTAGACAGTCATGGTTATAAAAGCTGCCATGTCTATTAGTAGTAATGGATATTTTATATTTCCACAAGAAAACACATAGTAGGGTCTTTTATAAATCATTTGTTAGATATTTGCTTGAAAATGAACTGATGGTGCCACTTGTTTCAAAAGGGTCTTTATATTTGTTGTTGTTGATGTTGTTGTCATAGTCAACTTCGTTGTCGTTGTTGTTATGCTTGTAGCTGTTGTTATTCATTTATTTATTTAAGATTGTTTAATTTAATTTAATTTAATTTTGCATTATTTTGCATTATTTATTTATTTGTTTATTTATTTATTTATTTATTTATTTATTTATTTATTTATTTATTTTATTTTTTTATTTTATTTATTTTTTTTATTTTTCCAGAGTTCTTGTGTTGGGAGAGGCGCTTTTCTTTTGGAAATCAACACGGAAGAAGAATTAAATTTCGTTGTAAACGTTTTGTTATCGAGCCAGTATAGTGAAAATGGTATTCTTTCTTAAATTTTGCTTCCCCCCCCCCACACACACACACGCGCGCACGCTCGCTCTTGCACGCACACTCTCTCTCTCTCTCTCTCTCTCTCTCTCTCTCTCTCTCTCTCTCTCTCTCTCTCTCTCTCTCTCTCTCTCTCTCTCTCTCTCGCTCTCTGTCTAATATGCTCTGTTGGTATAACCGTCTGTCACTCTCACATTTTGTTGCATTTTCTTTCCTTCATCTTCTTTGGATATTTTTATTATCGGTTTCTTTCTTCTTTTCTTTATCTAGGATGCCTATCAATATTTTATTTCGCACTTCGATATAATACTTGACAAATTCAAAGAAGAAAGGAAGAAAGAAAGAAGCAAACATATAAATAAACGCTTAAATGTGTGTGTGTGTGTGTGTGTGTGTGTGTGTGTGTGTGTGTGTGTGTGTGTGTGATCACCAGGCAATATGCGAAATGACTGACAATCAAGACCAGCTATTATGCAAAACGACTAAACTCCTATCTAAAATATCACACTATTCACGTCTTAATGTAACGCTTTATTTAAACTCAAATCAAATCATTTCAGAAATTGTACATGTAGATGAAGAGGAGTACTAACCAAGTAGTCAGAGTCACTTCATTAAAATAACGTATTTGGTATAGAAAGGTCACTTGTTAGTGTATACAAGGGCAACCATATCAACGGCTGGAACATTGAATTTTGTTTTTGAAACATTTGCATCGACTCATAGCTCTTAGATCAGCACAGTTATACCTAATATATCCCTGTCCACTACTGATGGATTCGTGATTAATGCTAATTAGTTTGTACGCTTTACATCAGCATCACCAAACACTGACGGCACAGTATAGAAAAAATAATTCACTCTGTGCTGGTTGAAACAGAAGAACTTATGCGTAAACACCAACAGGTATTTAAAGAGGTGAAACTCACATAGTGTTAACATGCTTCACAACAGCTTGCTCTGATTAGCACGTTAATTTTTTTTCACTTCACATAGTGCTATAATCACAATTTTGACTGATGGATGAGAAGAAGCCATTGAAAGTTCGCAAGTCGTAATCCATTTGCTTTTATAAACACAGGCAACGCAAGGTCTGAGAATAAACTGCGAATCATTACAACTAATCAGGGTTGAAAAGACTTTACTAGATAACAAGACATCAGCAATACAGCAGATTCTGTTTTGTTTGTTTAAAAATATAAAAGAATAAACCAGAGAAAAATTAATTAGTAGATTTTTTTATAATTTTTTTTTTATTAACATTCAAGTGTTATTAAGCATATTTTCTACAAGAGTCTTTAATCTGAAACTAAAGCAGATGCTGACTATTAAGTTATTTCATTCGTCAGATTGATGGCGTTCCTACTGTGACATTCGCAGTTAATTCTAATTTATTTATTTATTTTTATTTTTATTTTATTTTTTATTTTTTCTCCAGTATGGACTGGTGGAACTGACGCAATAGAAGAAGGAAAGTGGCTTTGGGCAGGAAGCGGTGAGAAGTTTAACCCAAAGCTGGAGTATAACTGGTCCATTGGTCAGCCTGATAATTACTTGAACAAAGAAAATTACATGGATTTAACGAGTTACAGCAGAAAATTCAACGACCATCCTGCTGAATATAAAAAGATGTTTATTTGTGAACAGTGGTATGTATTTGTAAATAATATGTATGTGCTAACTGTGATATGTGTTTGTGAAAAGTGGTGTCTGTTATATGCATACAGATATGAAGAGTGGTTTGTATTTGTGAGAAGCGGTGTTTGTTTTTTAATGTTGGTATGTGTTTTTGAACAGTGATATATACTTGTTGATAGTGTCATTGTAGCACTGCGTGCACAGTGCAGTGTGTTTGTGAAAAGTGATATGAGATTTTCTACAATAATAATAATAATAATAATAATGTTTCTGTACAGTCCAGTGAATTTTAATAGTGATATGAATGTCTGAACAGATATGCGTTTCCGAATTTTCTCTGTGTGTATTTGTGTGTGTGTGTGTGTGTGAGAGAGAGAGAGAGAGAGAGAGAGAGAGAGAGAGAGAGAGAGAGAGAGAGAGAGAGAGAGAGAGAGAGAGAGAGAGAGAGAGAGAGAGAGAGAGAGAGAGAGAGAGAGAGAGAGAGAGAGTAACATGTATAAATAGAAAACATTTTTTCTTTTAGAGAGAGAAATAAGAGAGTTGAATGGAAGAGAGAGAGAGAGAGTAACATGTATTAAATAAAAAACATTTTTCTTTTATACGGTAAATAAGTAGTTGAATGGAAGCATACAGATACATGGACTTTCTGAATCAAGATGAATCTCAGCATTTCCCTTCTTTGATGTTTGATGTTTATAAATAACAAACAATTTTTTCTCTGATAAGAGGAAAATAATGAAAATAACACTTTTCTTTATAAGTTATGATTACTGAATTGCATTGCATGGCAGCTAGATTGCACCGTAGCTTCGAAAAATTTATTTTCCTTGGATTTGATTAGACAAAATTAAATATGAAAATGTTTTAAAATAAAGATATCTTTGACCATTTCTGCATTAGTATTTATTCTTTCAGTGCTTCCAGTTTCTAGATAATGCAACCGTCTTTCGTTATTTTATTAAGTTGATATGATTTTCAGCTTCTTGAAAATAATCATTTTAGCCTAAGTGCTGGGAACGTGTTCGTTTACTGTTGTTATAATGATTTTATAATGTTTTATTGTTTTATTTTATTTTAGTGATAGTAATAAATGTAGTACTTGTAGCAGTTTTGTAGTAGCAGTAACAAACTTCTACAAACGCACAAACTTACTACTTCTACTACTACTACTACTATTAATAATATCAATAATAATAATAATAATAATTCTCTTCATACTCCATTCCTTGACGTGGTGGTGAAGGGTTTGTATGTCTCAAAGAGTTGTGCCAGCAGAAGCTTTGGCTTCTGTTATGGACACCCATGCTGCACAGGCAGTGGGTAGAGAGATCTGGACTAAGGGTGAGAAAACTCTAACGGAACCTTCAAGTGCTGAAGTCAGAAATATTGGCAGATCACAATACACATCACCAACAGTTATTAGGACTACATTTCAGGACAATAATGACGTGACCGGTGCTCGCTCTGTGGTGACCTTATCTCGAGGGAGCGCATCTTCGGCTACTGCGAGTCCTTCCCGACTGTCAAAAAGAACGAGGGGACAAGGAAGTAAACACTACAGCACTGAAAACCAGATCAACATCTGCTGAATCCAAGAATCCCATCTGAAAGAATTGACGAGTTTTCAAGGTCAGAAGCTATCAGACTTTCAGAAGCTATCCCAATGGAAGAACCAAGGGTGGGGTAGTCACTCTGATTAGATATAACATCAGTGCCTCTGGTTAGAAATAACATATTTATGGAGGCAGCTGAATTCATTGAGGTCAAAATCAAAGAAAAAATGAACAGCTTCACATTGTAAATGTTTACTGCCCAAATGACAAATAACTCTCCCTTGATGATATCCAAACGTCAGGCAGTAACTTCATCCTTGTTGGGGTTACATCAACACTGATAGGAGAGGAGAGGAGAGAGAAAGCTGGCAGGATGAACAAATAAAAATCTGAATCCCATTAATGACCCTCTTGATCAACCACACAAGCTTTGGCATTCCGTAACCTCCCTTGATCTTGCCTTCTGCACTGATGATGTCCATAGAATCACTAGTCGAGAAGTAGGACCTCCGTTAGGGGGAAATGACTATCGACCGGTCGTCCTCCTAACCTTAAATGATAGCAAAATCCACAGAACTCCATAGCCCCAGGCAGAACTACAAAAATGTATGCGACCTTTAGTAGGATGAAAAACTTCAAATAGCACTCGATGAACTCACCCGAATAAAGGGAAGAAACAGAGTCTAACCCGAGCCAAAACAACAACCTAAAGCGCCAGACGAAAAAAAAAAAACTGGAGAGATAAAACTGCTGCACTCAGCTTTGAAAAGGACAGCACCAAACTATGGAAGTTTACAAAATAAGGAGGAATCCCTGGATCATTCTAATGGAGGATGGACATATACTCACATATAAGAAACTGGTGTTGATATCCATACTGAATATAGTTACAGCTAGCAGCTACAGTCCGATCAGCCTCACTAGCTGTGTAACCTAAAACTAGATGACACCCATCCTCAATATGAGGATCAACAGACATACCTGGGGGACACTTTTGACAAGACACAACCTGGAAACCGCAAGAGGAGAAAGCTGAGAGCAAAGCTCGAAGAAAACTTGCAGTAATGAGGATATTAGCTGGAACCTAATGGGATCTATCAAGTTAGCACTATCACCAAAAATTGAACAATGTAAAGATCTGCACTAATGGAGAGGAACACAGTATGCCATACAAAAGAGCTCTGACACCAGCCATGACTGATGAACAATATCCACAGACATTATGGAAACAGATATATTCTTATGGATCTGCAACAAAACTGAAGGATAACTAGGTGTCATATGAAGAGAAAAAATCCCATATTAAATTTCCCTATAGACCTTCCAACATGAACAAGGATTAGACACAACAGGCTGAACCAGCATATGCTTAAGAAGTTCCGGCTGGTATCTTCTTCCATGTGCTCTTGGGGAGAAGCAGAACAGAAAACGGAACATGTCATCTAAAATTGTATAAATCTACAGCAACTGAGGGAGACTATCTGGGCAACTACAACAACTCTCCAGAAGAAGATGTATGGCACAAGAAGCTATCTACTGAAAACAGTATCGCTCATAATCATTGCTGATCTTGATGTATAATCAAAAGCAATCGGAGAAAATAAATAGACATTTTTAAATAAATAAATAAATAAATAAATAAATAAATAAATGACATTTATGAAATCAACTTCTTAAACAGACCGAATCACAAAGTACAGCCGAGTGTTATATCGCCTTAAATGTACTCACTAGAACAAACAAAAGCCAAAAAATTATTTTCCACCGTCCCGTTAATATTAGTGTATTTTGTTAACCAACTAAGACAGATATATCATATTACGAGAAAAACAAAATATTGCTTTCATTAACGTAACTTGATGCGAATGAAAATGTGTTTATTATGGTACCCAGGCACGAACATATTAAAATATACAATTTCACATTTCTTTGCTTTTTAATCTCTTTTACAATATGTGGTAAAGCACGCAATATGTCTGCTATATATCACTTTTCCTATTTCTTTTGCAATCGTTTTCACCGAGAAACGCACCTCCCTCTCTCTCTCTCAATAAATAAATAATCACGGTAATAATATAAATACATGTGTATTATGGGTTGAGGATGTTTTCATATATGTATATTATATACAGCGGTATATTAAATAACGTAAGCTCAAGAAATGTAAGCTCACGACTTTTTGATAAACCAGTTTGAAAACCCAGCGGAAATGAAACTGTATAATATTAATTCAACAGGTGCGAGTTCTGTCTTATAATTATGATGATAGAGAAAGATATCGTCTGTCATTCGACCTCTCTTCCTTATAACGAAACTAATTTCATAATGAAAATTATATGCATCATAAAAATGGAGCACACCATTTCTTTCATTTTCAGTAATTATTATTTCTTAATAACTTCCATGAATAGTTTTCTTTATATACCACATAAATATCCGTTAACGATAATTATCGTTACATTTCTTGTACATACCACAACAGTATTTCATTATGGATACGTAATGTAAATTATAGAGGGGTATTCAGATATAATGAGATGTTTAAATTCATATGACGCTCTTCTAGGCATTCAGAGTTCATATCCAGCTCATGTTTTCTTTATCACAGATTCACAATCAAATACAGTGATTTCTGAACAAAACACATTTAGAGGATGTTCGTATTTGAAAGAAAAATTCACAAAGACTGCGTTACTGTCAAACGCGATGGAGGGTAACGGCAATTTAAAAATAAGGTTTTATCTATATGACTGAGACTGTGTGTTTTGTATTTTAGAATATAAAAGATAGCCTGAGAATAGGATCAAAGTCTAAAATTATTACAAATTCCATTTATATTTCATATACTGTTTATACAAATAGTCTGTAGGAATTTTTCTATACAATATTTTTAATAGTTTTGTGTATAAAATAAAATTTGTGTATGCAAAATAGTCCGAAAATTCGGGAAATGGTTCGGATTTCGAAATTTCGCATATGGGCTCCTGATCATGTACCGTGAAAATACAATTTCTAAAGTGACATAGCTAGAAATTCAAAAGGGCAGTGGTCGTTTCATCTAGACATAGCCTTCGTAAATACCATCTTTTCAGCAGTTTTTTCTTTATTTTTAATTTGTGTAGTAAAAAAAAAGTTTATTGTTACTGATCTTTTTATCATTATTTATATTGCTGTTGTTGATTTGGTAACAAAAAAAAAAAAAAAAAAAAAAAACTTTCTGTTAACTTAATCTCAGCTTATTAATACGAATTTCAATTAATATGCATTTAGTATCAGGAAAACAGGAACAAATTACTCTACTACGGATCTAAAACAAAATAAAGAAGTTTAAAAAGACGAAGAAATACCAGAACTTAATTGTTAGATATTTTAGAGTTCGTAGATTGTTACTAAAAGCAGAAGTAAAATATTTTATCATTTTAAAAATAATTTCTTAATTTAGAGGTTTAGGACAAACATATCTAATGCAGATAACCAAAGCAAGTAAACATTTTTGACATACCTTTTGACTTACGTCTTCCAGTCGTGTCAAAGTTCCAAGACAGAACGAAGAATTAAAATAATACGTATATGACGTCATTCTATTGTACGCATGACTCGTATTATTTTTAATAATGGTTCGATGATCCAAAACTCGAAAGATAGATTATAAGTTGCCAAACAGTTCTGAACAGTTTTAAATTACTGTATTCTCTATACTGTATTAGTAGTAGTAGTAGTTGTTGTTATTATTATTATTGGTTTATTGTTTGTTTTTTTTCTTATGTAATTTGTTCGGTAACAGATAACTTTGATATAATACAGTTAAGGTTTTGGAATTGTTTCGTACTACATTACTAAGATTGTTACATTTAATTTACATCTTATTTAAAATTTTAAAATAAAAACAATTTAACACAATTTAATTTTTTATTACGTTTTGAAATAAAATACATTTATAAAAATATAATTTATATACACACTACAGTATTCTTAACAAGTATATTTTTTTTAAATGGTGAAAAAAATAAAAATAAATAAATAAATAATAATAATAAATAAAAATTATAAAAATTCTAAAACATTCATCTGGAGAGAGAGAGAGAGAGAGAGAGAGAGAGAGAGAGAGAGAGAGAGAGAGAGAGAGAGAGAGAGAGAGAGAGAGAGAGAGAGAGAGAGAGAGAGAGTACATGTTTGAGGCAATTTTGTTTTGTGGTGTTAGGTTTTGTTTGTTTGTTTTTGTTTATTAAGATGTTTATTTATCGAATTTTTCTGTCTATCTATCTATAAAATTCAATAAATAAAATATATTTTTAAAATGAATAACCCAAGACGAATCAACATCATAACTGTCATTCACTGAAACGGTGTGACGCCAGTTGGTTTAATATCACAAATATATATATAAAATGATCTGTATCGTATTTTAATATTTTATAAATTCTGTGTGACCTGGCATAAACAGTGATAAATCAAACAATTATTACGTCATCTTTTCGTTTCATCTGCCATCTAGTATTCGGCCTGTTGTCCTTATTATCTACTTTACAAGTTCTAAATTAAATAATTAAGTGTTCACTGACAATCAGAAGAAAAGTTTTTTTTTTTTAATATTTTTAAATATATAAGTATTTGAAAATATGAAGAAAAAAAAAAAGCACAAAATGTATATGTATATCTATCTATATGTATCGATTTAGCTATCTACCTGAAATACATTGGCATATATTATTTATATATTTTGCATAATTTCTTTAAGAAAACACCGATGTCTAACTTTAAATAGTTTATACATTTAAATTAATTAATTATTTGGTCTCAGTTGTGACAAATTTCTTATTACTAATTCGTTAACGACAATATAATTCTATTCTGAGATATCTCAAAATTCTTTCATTCACTGAATAACAATACTTCAACAACATAATTATGATCAATACTGATTTAGATAAAGATTATAGATACACCTAGTCAGAGGAAAACAAAATTCAATATGTAAAAATAATTTATGAGGAACAAAATTAATAACATTTGAAATATATAACATCATTAAAATTAATTTCATTATCGGCATATTAATGGACATATACTTTGCAAGCATAAAAGTGATGAGTGTCTTTCCACTTAAATAACGTAATCGTACTTGAAGCGTCAACAATGTATCTCCAACGTCAGCCGAACATGTACACATGTACCTGTGACCTCACGGGTTCACCGAATGAAGGTGTAGGTCATAGTGGTAATTTGTCAGAATTGACCTAGATCGTCAGTGTTTCTCTTGTCGGACGTATTTATGTTACCACGTGATGACGTATCTTCAGTTATTTTGGGTAAGATGTCATTTTAGTAATATGTTTTATGATTTAATATTTGTTTACTGATTTCACTGAACCCACAATTTACTGTTCGGTGTTTTTGCGAATTTATGCTGACAGACAGTACGATAAGCATACTCCTACGTTTTAGTTACGGGCCCTGATCTAAGACTGCCATACAAGTATTTGCAGTATTAAAATAAATTACGTACATGTTTTGAAAAAAGGTCATTCTTAGAATAGTGAATAACTGTAATTGTCTAGGATACATATAAATTTAATATATATTTTAAAATATACTTCATTTTGTTTATTTATGTATGATATAATCAGCATCGTTAGCCATAGAAGTCTGCACTGATGCAATGAGATGTTCTCAGGTCCAACAAAAAATATTTTTTAAGTCATGTTACATGCAAATTTAATTTTATGATCTTATTTTTAATTGCTGTTAATATAATATCTGAGAGATTGAAAACAAAAAATTACAACAAATACTTATATAATATATATATTAAACAAAATGTTAGACCTTCATTATACATATAACACAGCAACCCATAGGGGTTTTCGATTTTGATATGAATGTAAATACATTACATAACCTTTTTCTTTCTTTTTTTTCGTTATTATTATTATATTATTTTTTTTTTTTACAAAACTGATTTGGTTTTACAAAATTAATAATATTAATAATTATTATTCTTAAAATTTTAACAAAATTTTCTTTGGTTTCAGAGAACATGAAGGATGATTATTTGTTCATGTTTTACTTTCAAAAGGATTATACTAATAGTACATTTCTAGGTTGCAAAAAATATACATTACTAAAGTATATGTATGTATGTATATATATCCTGCAATCATAATAAATAGTGGCAAGATATCATGATGAGATAATTTTCTATATTTTTGGATTGTCATAACCAAAAATACAGCTTTTTGTGAAAGAACTTTATATATATATATATATGTTTTTTGTATTTTATGTTTTAAAAGACAGAATTAAGCAGAATAATATTTGGCTAGACAAGTAATATGCAGATAGAATAACATAATTTACATATTTTAAATAATTTATAAACTTGCATTACAAAAAAATAATTTGTAGTATACATTTTTTAAATGATATAAAGTGTTACATATTTAGTTCAAAGTAAGACAATTTTGGAAACAATAAACACACACACACACACACAACATGCATAAAATAATAATAATAATGTAAATATATATATATATATATATATATATATATATATACATTTTATTATGTATAAAATAATAATAAAAAATATAAAACATATCCCAACAGCAACCAAAAAATAACAAAACAGTATTAATATTAATAAACAACTGTTCTTTGACACAGTTTAAAAAAATAAGTTAATAGTTTTATTTTAAAATAATTGACTTTAAATTCAGTGTACTGTGAAGGAATGAATTAAATGCCTAAGATTCTTCCAAGTTATTATTTTAATGTTTTCAGTGATCTGTCATTGCTCACAACAACGATTGGCAATAAAATAATACTGCTACAAAATATCCAAACAGTCCTGTTTCATCCCTTTCATAATGAGTATTAGAGAAAAAAAAATAGGTCCAGCCAATATGTCTCTAGTGTAAAATGTTTTTAAACTGTAGTCTTTTGTTATTGTACTTCATATTATTTAAAATTATATTTCATTAATTAATATTAACTGGACACTAATGAACAAAAAACCTCCAACAACACCTGCCCTAAAAAAAAAAAAAAAAAATCTCCCAAAAACCCCATAAAATCCACCACAACCCTCGCCCCAAAAAAAGTCGAATCAAAAACCTCAATTCAGAGACAAACAAACAAGTTCTACTTTTTTTTTTTTTTTTCTTTATAAGGGTACACATATCAAGAAAGAGGAGTATTATTGTTTATCAAAAATATATCCTATTTAAACACCTTACCACTGTTAGGATAAATTGATAATGGAGCACTGGATCTTAGAGTAGGAAATAGCACAGTAGGACCGCAAAAGAGGATTGGTTAGGTAGTTTTAATATTAATGTTACTGTGGATTATGCTGCACATGTAGCACAAGACATACAATATTCTGCAGTCTTGTCTTGTCTACTGTCACAGACTTTTTTTCATTAAAAATGTATCTCATTATTTTTCCACCATTTATTACTAAGTCCTTTTTGGTTTTTACGATCAGTCATGTTCCCCTCATGTGTCCAATTTGTATCATGGATATGGCCAATAAAACTCCATCATCTAATTTTGATAATGTCTGTTATCTTCAAAACTACTGCCTCTTCACATAGCTTTTTTAAGTTGTTCTTGAACATAATAAATTCAATGCTGATATCCAACATGATTTTTAATTTTTAATTTGTTTTTTATCCAACATTTTTGTTTACTTTCCAGCACTCAGCGTGATACAGAAAAAACGAACATGACTATGATAATAATCTAATTTAGTTTTTTCACTTCCTTGCTTTGATGACCTAACTTTTCTTAATTTATTAAAAGCAAGGATATATGAATGGTTTTAACTGATACGATTAGTGCAACTTAGTGTCAAGTGGTTTAAATATTTTTCTTTTATGGATTATTTTAGGAACTGCTTTAGGCAGTCAATAAATCTGTTAAAGAAAGGGTTTATTCACTTCTTCACATACTGAAGTAATTGACAAGTCTTGCAGAAACTTATGTCTTAAGTCATGTGTAAGTAAAGATGCACAGACAGGACATGGTGACATTTTTAGAATGATCATGCAATAACCATATTTTGACTATTTTATGGTTCATGTATTATAACCTGAAATTTTTTTTTTTTTTTCTCTTGAAATAGGGATTTTTCTGAACAGACAAAAAAAAAAAAATAGATATACGGTCACAACTCATCTGAATTTCTAATGTCACTGTTCTGGCGATTGTGGGTACTGGTTTCATGTATCACTGATTTCAAGTAAGTAATAACATTTCATTGTTTTAGAACAACTTATAAAATTATCATAAGCAATATTTCTAAACAAGTTTTGTCATGATTTTTGTTTTTGCTATTATTTTTATGTAATGTATAGCAAAAAAATAATTAAAAAAATATCCATTTATATAATCAGTGTTTCTTGAAACTGGGATACCTTTGTGTACATGTTTTCTATGTCACTGACCTTTTTTTTTTTTTTCCTTTGTCACGTAAACAGAATAACTCATGTGTTACAGCAATTTTATACCTATAATTTACATAAACAGTTACATAGTGACAACTACTGCACATACCACATTTGTTTATTGAATGAATAATGTTCTGCTTGAGGTTTTATATCCTTCATGTCTTGAACACAGACCGAGTGTTGAGTATGAGGGTTTGATGGATAATACTTGACTAGTGCAATAATCTGAGTTAATGATTTTAGTATGTATTGTATATGTATAATTTTTTTGACATAATAAATGAATACATGTATATTTCTTAAGGTTACATTTGATATTTTGATTGTTTGATAACTCAACAAAAAATAGTCTTGAAATTTAAAGATTTTTTTTTAATGTCCTTTCTTAAATATTTTTTTTTTTTTTTTTTTTTTAAAGAAAACTTAATTTTTCATTAAAGTATTTCAGTGTAAACAAACAAAAAACAAAACAAATACAAAAATTATTATTTGTTTTTTCATTAACGTATTTCAATGTAAACAAACAAAAAACAAAACAAATACAAAAATTATTATTTGTTTTTTCATTAAAGTATTTCAATGTAAACAAACAAAAAACAAAACAAATACAAAAAAATCTTTATTTGTTTTTCTGCATGCTGGCTATTACTGATACTGAACAATGCAGTGTATAATTCACAGTGAGCAGTTTTTATAATTATCACTGTTGATTTTCTTTCTTTCTTTCTTTTTTTTTTTTTAGTTCAATAGCTGTTATTAGAATGACATGTAATCTAAATTAACTACAATCACTGACAGATGAAGAAATCTTTTTTTTTTTTTTTTTTTTGACATTTAACAAGGCAGTATTTAATTTTAGTTAAAGTAAAAAATAAAAATTAGCAGACATACACACACATAATAAATACATGTACACATACACATGCACACAAACTCACAAACACATATCTACATACATAGAGATACAGTACTTAATCAGAAATGTTAGGACACCAAGGCAAACATTTCTTTCAAAATAGACAAAGCAAGGTATCATAATTTATATTAAGTTTTCATGGAAGTAACTGAGATGCCACAACTCATGACTACATTGTGGCCAAAAACAAATCAAAACAATATTTATTTGAATCATTTGTACCTAAAATAAACCCACCAAAAAATCTTAGCAATTTTGCACATTTAGCAGCCATCAAACTAAGCTCCTGCTCTTTCCATGTTTTAATTCTATTTCACTTTGACATTTGTAGTTTAAAAGTTAAGATTATATATATATATATATACCTAATTAACATAATACTAATATCATGAAGTATTATGTAATTAATGCAAAATAAACCTACTTTTTTATAAAATGTATAGAAATAGTCGGTGACATTAACAGAAAGGGAATACCAGGAAGTGTGTGTGACAACAGGGTTTTATTGCCACGAAATTACGGCACTTGCTATTGGTGCCATGATAAGCTTGGAAGTTTTTAGTTAGACCTAAAGAGTCACCAAACACAAAGCTATGGAAGATTTAATTCAAATTATAAATTATTTATTTATATGAATTAACCCTTTCATGTGCTTTCAGTATTGTCACATACTTAATCTAATGCGTTCAGAATACAGCATTAATGAGAAAATTGTCCACTGCAAAACAAACATGTCATTTCTGTACAGGCTCAAAAAAATGTAAATATATCAAATAAATGTGAAAAAAAACTGAAATTAAGTTTCACATATCTTTGACAAATCTTGGTATCATGTCACATGCTAATACACTTAACACCAGATCTGTGAAATGTTATCCATCAGTTAACACAAAAGTCAGACATCATTAGAATGATATAAAAACTTTAAAAATTACTACTACTTATTCAGACTGACAGCAGGCATATTAGTTCTAATGCAACTGGTGTAATTAGCTGCAAAGGTTGGTAGAAAAATGTGCATTGATAATGTTTATCCATAATTTAGGTTACTGTGTCTAATTTTAGAGCAGAGTATTGCAGCTCATCCTAACATGAACTATTTCCCTCAGTTTGGATTCACCCTTCACCTGTTAACATATGTGTAAATTTGTCATTGTTAAACATGCCACTTTGTTAGTGTCATTGCCCTACCCAGATATTTGAAACCCAGTGAATGAATGAAAAACTACTATATCATACCTGAATATGTCTTAATGCTAATAATTGTAATTAGATATAAAGCATAAGCTTTCTTGTATAATGAGCATTTTATCAATCAACAGCAAGAAATCTTTTGTCTCTTTCTTTCATCTGATAAGTTAAATGACTTTGATATGAACTTTCCTATTTAAATGGCCTTTGCAGTTGGTAGTAAACTCTGTTTTTTTTTTTTTTAATCAGTAGTAAATTCTGGTTGGATTAGGAAATATTGCATTGTTATGTATTTAGAGCTGTACTATTGAGTTGTAGCCTATATCCTTCAGATTTGTACTTAGAGATTTAGAAAGATGACATCTGAATATATATATATATATATATACATATACATTCTATCTGGATAACATATAAGTAAAAAAATATATTAATAATTTTAAAAATTATAAACACATTTCCAGACACAGATTCAGAAACGTATAGAAAAATATTAATGACATCATTAACAAAAAAACTAGAGCAAACATTTTATTCTTTACAACTAATTGTAACATGTAAAAAATAATTGTTATGTGTTGAGTAATATGTATGTATAAGTATTTTTGTATGTATGGATGTATGTATTTTTGTATGTATGTACGTATGTATGTATGAATATGTATGTTTCTATGTATGTATGTATGTATGTATGAATGTGTGTGTTTGTATTCACATATACACCTTCATACTAAATAATTCTAATTAATTATTGTGCTAAGCCTTACTGAACTAATATTTCTTTTCTGCACTGATTTGTCTAATTTAATATTTTAAAAATACTGGCTCCCACTGTTTTGTTATGCACTTAATGAACAACATTTTATTGATATTCATATTAATGATTATTAGCTATAACATATGATTGTGCAATGATCGCATAAGTGATCAAAGTAGTCATGCCATTTTGTCTTTCTGAGAATACAACAGAATATTAATAATTATATAAGAAAAACATAAATATCTAAATAATTGTAAAGATCCAGTTTGAATGTGAAAATTTAGTACACTTGTTCTAAGGCGTTAATTAGAATAGGAAAGGTTGTGCCAGTGTCATAAACCAACCTTAGTGCAGTGATTTGTAGGGGAAGAGTCACGCTAGCTGTAAGGCTTTATTTAGTATGGGAAAGACAGTGCCAGTGTCATTAAAGTGGAAGGGACATATGTTTTACATGCACCAGATATAGGGCAATGGTTTTAACAGACTTCAGTCAACTAAATGCACTAATGGTTTTCTGCAGTCCATGTTTGATCAGCCGACAACAGAGCTATATAGCCTGCTGATTCATTTTTATTATGCATACCGTGTTGAAGGTTATGCAAGTGCTGTTTGAGCTCACCATCTTATTCTAAAAATAAAAACGAAAGAGCGATAAAGCACAGACATTCTGTTTAAAATGGAATAGTTTTATATATAGCAACCTATATTTGTTCAGCATGTTGGATAAATATGTATATTTGATTTGATTTATTATTATTATTATATTTTTTTTATTGGTTCAGAATGAAAATAAAAATTTATCTTTTCTTATTTGAATCATTAAAATATGATAAAAATAATGTGAATATAATCATAATAGTTATATTCAACTTTCATTTGATTTGATATTTTTATTTTTGTCATTGGTATTATTATTTTTTTATATATAATAGAATCCGAGGGAAAAATATCAAGAAAAAAACCAACAAAGAAATCCTAAAATTTTATCCTGTTACTTCACCCATTAACATCTCATTAAAATATGAATATCTGGCAGTGGTTATAACCCGTGACATTATAATAAACAGCTGTTGTAAACATGTTTCACAATTCACTGTTCTGCTTGACAGCACCTTGTTGAGTTAATCCAGTTACCATTTTCTGGGAAGATAAACACATCACAAAATGATGACCTACTTAATTACTGGCCTTTAAAAAGTCCTTTTAAAGTGGGTAGATCTACTATAGTCTTTCTTGCTTTTTTAAGAATATTTTTATATTTTTATATTTTTTAGTAAATTATGAATCAGAATTAATGCATAAATAACAAACATTCACATATGCACACACATGCACACACACACACACACATACAGAAACACATCTAAACATAAATAAATGCATATATATATAAAAAATACATATTTACACAACACAGAATCATGTTATTTTATCAGTGTTTGCTTATTTCATGTATGAACAGATTTCTATTCCTTTAAATATAAAAAAAAAAACTTGGAAGTTTTAAAATAATCATTTATGGATTAAATTTGACTGTTGTAATTCTTCCTGTGAGATGAAATGAGAATATGTTTTCAGCAATAACTTCTGTCCTAAATTTATTATAATTATACTAGATGTACATGTTACTGTTAAGTATAAGAGGTCAGTTATGCAATTACAGTTACTATTACAACATGTTTTAATATAAATTTCAAGTAGCTGTACAGTTTTTCGCGTTATTTTGTGAAGCTTTTTGTAATTAAGATGAAGAAAATCAAATTTAAAAGAAAAGAACAAACGAAACAGTACACAAAATATATAATTTAGAAAAAAAGAAACATTTTTAAAATCAATTGCAACTTGAGACAAGTTTTCCTTTTTGGTGTAATAATTCAATTTTAGACCATTTTGTCCCCAGGTAATAGATAAATTTTAATTTTTAATGTTGCAATTGTCTCTCTTAGCATTTCAACTTGGTTTACTTTCTAGATATTCAGAGCAATCCATTCTGTCAGAAACAATTTGATGCCAATTAACTACAAATTAAATTAATTAAATGTATATGAAAGTATGTTCAAATATGCAAATACTTTCTGCAGAGATATAAATTCTAACCATAGAAATCTTTAATTAACTAAATCTGTATGTTCATAGATCCCAGTATTTATCGAAACACAGAAACATTTATACACAGCATTATCATATTTTTAATCAAAGATAAAACTATTAATTTATGTATATTGTATATGGAAGTGTTTGAATGAAAAACATGAACCAGATAATTTACAATAATAATAATAATAATAATAATAATAATAATAATAATAATAATAATAATAATAATAATAATAATAATAAATACAGACACATAAACTTTGAAGCTAACAGTACTTGTTCATATTTCCCGCTATCACATTCAAGAAATATAATCATTTGCTCACAAATACACTGTCAGTGATACAACTTGACATTTTACGGCGATACGTGCATGTTACATGTTACATGTCATGTTCGTGAAATATAATATATTTATAAACACTTGCACATACATGCATTCACAGCAAACGTGCTGCTAATTACAGTCAGAGTTGATCTTGCACACACAGACACAGTTCAGTCACTCCAGTTCGAGACTTCATAATCTATTTTATGTCCAAGGATTTAGCTGCCAACAAATATTTTGTCACTGTCTTAGTCAACAGCAGCCTATATGTAAGCCTGCCAGATAGACTCCAGCCATTCTCTGCTGGAGTTGTTTGCAGCATACTACGTAACATAACAACATGTGTTGTGTGTGTTTTCGGCTTCATTTATTGACCTGTTGACATGCACCAGTGATTGGGTCAGTGAGTTTTTCTCTTCATTCTTATCTTTTTTTTTCTTCTGACATACATATTTGCATGAATTACACTGCAGGGACCCTGACATACTTGGACAAGGCTTGT
>CM022672.1:21310627-21473127 GCA_012295275.1 Chrysomallon squamiferum | reverse complement strand
ATAATATTAGTAATGAATTGAGGCTTGTCTAGAAAAAAATACATATATACTGTTTTAATTTAAACTTGTAAGTTATTATTAATTGTTACTTTTAAATGCCATACTTTTATTATTCTTCTGGGTTTTTTGATAACTGTTTTGTTTCGTGTTTGATATATTTTATTTTTAAACTGAATTGTTTAAATTTATAATTAAAGAATGAAGGGTTCTTATTTACATCCTTTGTTGCAAAAATACCATCAAGCTGTTTAGATGTTCCTTGTTTTAAATATTACAGGTGTTGAAAATATCACACATTTTCAGTGTGACAGAATGTTCAGAATTAGATATTTATGCAAGAACATTTCATAATAATTTAGGTATTTCTGTTTGAAATCATCTCTCTGCAAGATGACTTATTTACAGAAAACAAGTTAGAACATGTACAACTGCCTAATAACAAACAAATCTCCCAAAAGACCAAACAGTAGGTATTTACCATGATATATATTTCTTTTTAGAGAGAAATAATACTTGTGAAAATATTGACACTGATAGCTTATTCATATTTAAAACCTTTTCCTATTGCATAAAATAGTATTTATTTGAATGTGTGTGTGTGATAGGAGCATAACTTTGTAAACGGAATATTTCTATTGAAAACAGTTTTTAAGCCTTGTTATTCTGATGTAAAGATCATGTCAAAAAATGATTATATTTGAATTTATTATCTCAGCCACCGAATGATTGATATTGTTGAATCATAAAATGTACATTCAAAATAGTATATTATACATGTTTATTTTATTTTTATTTATATATTTATTCAACTTCATTTATTTATTATTGTTTTTGTTTATTGTTGGTTGTGTTTCAAAATGCATTTTTTTTTTTTGGATTTCATTATTTTTCATGAAACTTAAAACATAATATATATAAAAATAATTTAATAAAAATAAAAAAAAGTTTATAGCTAAACTGAATTCTAAATCTGGTAAATTTAACATGTAATGATTCATAAAAAAAAAATAAAATAAAATAAATAAATAAAATAAAATAAAAATGCTATTTCAGAGGTAAATAAATGTGTAGCTTTCACCATAAAAACAAGCAAGTGTGTAAATGTGGAACACAGTACAGATGTGCAAAACATTTACAACATACATACAATATATTAATGTACATATATAAAAATATAAATGTTTAAATGCTCATATTTTTGTAATTATATTATGACTGAAACACAAAAAACTAATTTACATGCTAAAAACTAAATTAAAATTTATCCATGTCCATGTATATGCATGAATAAATTACAGGTATTGTAGAGATGAATTATGTTAGAAAAAGACATAAATAAATTTTTATAGTTATATACTGAATGAGCAATCAAAACAGGGTAAAATAAACTTTCTAAAAAGAAAAAGAAATTTGAATTATACCAATATCACGGCATGTAAATTAGAGATAATTTTGGTATGAATTCTGTTAATAACTTCCGAAAACAGCTTAAATGAAGTTATTTCTGAAATATTTTTATGACTACATCATGAATGAACAAACACAATAAGATTTATGGATAATTTTGAGAAGAATTCTCTTTATAACTTCAGAAAACAGCTTAAATAAAGTTATTTCTGGAACAGTTATTCAGCTACATCATGGGTCTAATGTAATGCACATGTGATGCACATCTGCCTGCATATCAGTGTAGCTGTTCCATGCACATTGTGAGTTACTGGGTCAATGACAATGCAGTGAAAGTCAGTAAAACCATGTTTATGTCTTTCAGCCTACTGTACATGCTCATTTACTCCTTTCAGCTTACATCCTTGTTTATGGTTTTCTCCCTACATTCTATTCACACCTTTTATTGCCAAGTTATATTTATTTCTTTTTCCTTACACAATATTTTCTTTATAGCTATAACCTTTTGCACTGTGTGTTTGTGTATATATGTATTACAGAGCAGGAGTTATATAATCAGTTATATTTTTTCTTATTTATTTTTAGGGTATACCGGTATAAATGGTGTATTCATTTGTTGTATATACCAGTATATCTACTTATGTTTTTTGTTTTTTTATTATTCATGTATCTGTAAATGGTATTATATATCTTGCTTGCATTTTGGAATCATTTCAAATACTTGAGGAAGTTACAGACATTTTGAAACACACACACACACACACACACACACACAAAAAACGAAGGTTAAATAGATACTTAAAATGTTTAGCTTCCTGTATGTTCAGAATTTATGACATTCTACTTTTTAATCATAATTTGGATTTATTTTTAAACTTTGAATATGTCTGTCATCTTTAAAAGAGTTTATTATTTTTACATTGTAATTCACCTTTGCATTTAATTTGGATTTAATGTGGAAAGGGTGTTGTATAAAGATAGTATAATAATAATGATGATGATATCATGGATATGATTATGATGATGATGATGATAATAGTTTTTGTTATCTGTCATTTCAACTTCTGTTTTTACTTTTAACATCCTTGCTGATCTTAAAAAAAATTGCTTAATTCTCATTCGCCATCAAAATTTGCTGTGTGTCAGTGTAATTATAAAAAGTAAAATATAAAGTAAAAAAAAAAAAAAACATAAAAATGTTAAAAAAGAAATAGATAATTAAATATAGATCTAGAGAGTGGTGCCTCAGGGATATGCTGCTGATATTTATTTTTTTTTATTTTTTTTTATATTTGTAATGATTTTTTTTTCTTGATAGTAAAATTCATTAACACCTTTGGTGCTGAATGACAGATCTCCACAATGCAGTATGTATATGATAAGGTGCAGAATGACGGTGATCTCCATCATACTTTTAAAATTGCCGCTCATTAAAGATGTGACTTCCAGTGCTGGCTTTGGGCTTCCCTGGCAATCAGAAAAATCATGGCAAGAATGATCAGAAACTTGTTTCAATTTGTGAAAATCCCCAAAATGCCCAGCACTGAAGGTGTTAATGTTTAAAGAAATAACTTACGCAATGATAGCATTTTTCTCTTTTCAAAAATTCTGGTTCTGTTCATGAATATTAGTATAGAAACAATAATATGCATAAATAACATAATCAAAACTAATAATATTTAATATTTTTGCATAAAAAACATTTGTTAGAATAATTATTTACAGTTATATTTTACTTCTTATATGTTTCAAGTTTTCCGTACATCTGTTCTTCAGGATTTCAGGTAATGGGTGGTTATGCAATTACAGAAAACACACCAGCAGGTCAGTGGGCAGACAAATGCACTGAGACTGCAGACTAGGTCAACATAAACATTATTCTACCAGTAAACTATCAACATTGTGCAGCCCATTAGCCTGTTTACTCTAAACCTGTTGTTGCATTCTTTGAAGTCTGTTTGATAAACACAAATATTGTCCTTTACGAATTCCCAGCCACAAGCCAGACTGCAGGATAGAAAGAAAGATTTGGCTTGAATTAAGGTGTTAGTATTCTTATGAATTATTCATCCATAAACTTTAAACAGGGCAGCGGAGCATTGATTTTTAATTGTCATTAAAATTAATGAGTTGTGTCATTTTATTTTGGGAGAAAATATTCTTTTTTGTTTCTTGGTGTTATTTAAAGCACATACTTAAAGTTGGATTTTTTTTGTTGTTGTTTGTTTTGTTAGTTTTTCAGTTTGCCTTGGCCAAAGTATGGAAACTGCATTGTCAAAACTGGCAAGAAATAATTGCTTTTTCTCCAAGTCCATTGTATTGTGAAAACCCATAAATCGTACTTTTGTCTTATTCGACATATAGTGGAGTTGTATTGATTAGAACATACTCTATTTATTTAGAAAAATCATAAAAATCCTCAGTCGATCAATACATATTAAGATCTATTTACAGCATGTGTGATGTCACTTTTCATTTAGAGGATGACATTAAAATCAAATTTACTGTTCTTGTGCTGATTTTCACTTTTTAAAATTAGATACCAGTATATAATCTTTACTGATTTACAGATTTTGTTTACAAATATTGAGCAGGAAAATGACTAAGAATATCTTGACATCATGGAAAAATCCATTTTGATGAGAGTTTGATTTTAATCTCATGATAACAAATTGTACTGATTAATAAATTAAGAAAGCTTTTTGATATTCTGATAACTTTTGGCATTCTAATACATCTTGTCACTGTGAGAGAAATGGCTTTAATCAGCCTTTAACTGCTAGCATTAATATGCATTGAAGGATTATCAGATATTCATTTATTCATTGTAGGTCTCTGGACATTAACCATAGACCTCAATTACAAGTGTTAATGCTTAATGTATAAAGCTTTGTTTGGTATTTTATTTATACCCTAAATGACTTTTATAAAAACTTTAAATTTGAACGATATTAGGAAAAAAAGAAACCTATATTAAAAAAGAAAATGTTTCTATTTCATGTTGATTTTTGGGGGGTTTATTTATAATAATAATAATAATAATAATAATAATAATAATAATAATAATAATTATTATTATTAGATTTAATTTTTTTTTTTTTAACTCTTTTTTAACCAGTCAGAATTTCGTATAATTTTGTTTGTTTTGTTCTCTTTTCTTTTGAAATCATAGGCTGAAATTCTGTCATCATTCTCATCACAGTAGTTCATCATCACATTAATTCACTTTACATCTGACAACTGCAGTAATCCTGGTAAAATGATATGAAAGAAAAAGTATCTTTATGAAGAAAGTTGTGTGATGTTCTATGCCTCTGACCTGCATAATCTGCTAAGCTTCTTTGATTGTATGGTCTCTTTAACTTATTAAATGTAAACTCTGAAGGGAAAGAAATGAAATTTGTTTTTTCCTCGTGCTTTGTTTCTCTGTCCTGTACAGTCAGTAAACATGGACTGAATGTCTGGGTCACAGTGCCTACACATTAGTAGAATATCCTTTTGAACATAAATTAATCTAATTCTGCAGTAATGGGAACGTTTCAGATTCTTTGTAGTCAGCTAAAAAAAATATGAAATATTCTTTGAGGCAGTTACAACACTGTTTTTCTGAACATACTCTGCATTTCATATTTGAATCAATAAAAACAGACATATGGTTTTAAATTAAACATTAAAGTAGCCAAAATAGAAAAAAAAAAAAAAAAAATGATATATTACATTTACATACTAAAGCAAAAATGTGGTTTTAATTTTTATTCATTTTCAATAATCATTATTTTATTCCTATATCAATTTGAAATAATTAAAAATAAATGATAATAAATGAATTTGTTTTATAGTTGAATGTTTTAAGATTTGGTTGTAACATTAAACCCTATCCCAAAACAAAAACAAATAAAAACAACAACAGTAACAATGGTCTGTGATTTCTACATCATAGGACTTGTTGGTGTGTACTAATTAGCATCTATCTACATCTATCTACAGCTATCTACTTGTTAATTGCTCTTTCACCTGTTTGATGGTGTGTGCAGACAACAGGTAAAAGGTAACAACAAACTAAACCTTTACCACAGTGCAGTTGTTGGCACTAAGAGTTCATTTCAGTGGTTATGTTGTTGATATTGCAAATAAAATTAAATAAAAATAAATTTTAAAATGATATACAACAATACCTAAGTGAAAATCTATCTGGTTGTACATCATTTGTCTATGTGTGCAGATGGTTATTTGTTTGGTGGTTGTCATTACCAAAGTGATTCCACATTACTGGAGACCATGACCCTTCTGTCCTTGTGCTAGTGACATAGTCCATCAGTAATATTTTCTTTTCATCCTGGGGACTTTTGGCAGTTATGTCAGGCCAAACATCCTCAACTTTGTCCAGTGGAACCATCGGAAGGGCTGAAGCATGCCTTAACACCTTTTGTATGTCACCATTTTCAATATAATCTGAAGTTGGTCTTTTTATATACGATACCAAATACACTGAGTATAATGGAAAAATCAGCCTCTCAGTCATGTGATGGCGAATACAGGTTACAGCATTGTAAGCAGATGTCTCAAAGTCCATCTGAAACATCATGGCAAGTATTTTAGGATGTACTGGAAAGTCTGTATGTATGTGTCTTCTGTGTGGTTCAGGAGAAGAGAATACAAGGGGAGCATTGTCCACAGTCACAACAAAGGCCAGAGGTACTGTCAGTTAACATATTTCCAATATATTTTCTATCCATTCTTTTTATTTACGTGAAATTTATGCTGAGTATAAATCACTCCAATCTGTTTAGCTGCCATTATTTTAAGTCTCAGAGATTCCCATTTTGATGCAAAACTTCATATAGATTAAATAGGAAAAAACATATAATGCACAAGCACCTGCTTAATCAACCACATATAAAAATACTTTAAAATAGTAGTGACCAATGTGAGTGACAAAAAATTGAGGAGAAAAAGAAGAAATAACAAGTAAAGAAAACAAAACACACGCACACAAGTGGCTGCTACCCCAGACAGTAATGCTAGAATATAAATGCTTTTCATTTTGTTGTTAAAATAAAACACATGCAAACCAATCAGTTCCTTCTGCTTCCCGGGACATTCATAATTCAGCAAACCATAACTACACAAAACAGGATTTTCTATGTTCCAGGCCAACACTGTTTTCAGTCAGCCAGATAAATAAAAGGTCTGGTATCTGCATTGTCATTATTGGAAAAAATACATGACTAACATCTAAAAATCATTAATATTAAAATGTACAGAATTACTGTTAATTTGAATTCAAAAGTTTATTTGAAATGCAAAATCAGAACATCTGGCTTGTAGAAGATCTGAAATTATGAAAATTCAACAATATTACTGAGATTTGATTAATTTGCAAGTAATTATCACAAATAAAGGTGAAATAGGCAGTCAGAGAGATAACAGCTAACTGTATAAGTTGATGATCATTTGAATGTTGTCTGAGATGAAGATATATATATATAAAGAAAAAAGAAATAAAAGAAGAAAAAATACACTGAAATAAAAAAGAACAACAATAAAAAAGTCAGAAAGGAAATAAATAATATATTTAATAACAACATTCACATATTTTCGTAAACAATAGTTCAATATAGAGACATTAACTCACACATATACATAGATACATCAATATTGTCATACAAAAAACCCAAATAATAATAAATAAATACATAAATAAATAAAACAAAAAATTAAAAATAAATAAAAATTAAAAATAAAATTTAATGGCAGATAAAATTAATGGAATATACTTTTTTTTTTTATCCTGAAATAAATAGATATTTGCCAAAATAAATGACATTAATATTTTTTCATAAAAGTTTTATTTTTACAGATATACATAGGCTTTAATTTTTTTTTAGTATGCAGATGCATTATTTTTCTTCAAATAGTAAAAACGTTAAGCAGATTTGTCACTATTTATAAGGTCACTGACAAGTGCTTTATTATGGCTTCTGTAGAAAATTTTATTTTTAGAAATTGCCTTGCTTATATGATCAAGTATTACAGAAGTTACCACTCCATAGCATTTTTCCTTCATCTATAGCAAAAAAAAAAAAAAAAATATATATATATATATTTAAGATAAATAAATAATAAATAAATAAATAAAATAAATAAAAATAAGAAATGCAGAGAGAGAAAATAAAATAATAATAAAATTTTTTTTTTTAAAAAAGAATTTGAATTATCTGATTTTAAAATATTATTTTTATTATTATTATTATTATTATTAATATTATTATTATTATTATTATTATTTAATTTTAAATAAATTATAAACATATTCTGACCCAGTATTTATCTGACAGATTAATATAAATATAAATAATGTTTTCTAGTACACAAGTATTTTCATTTCCTTGGTGATCTTTTAAAACAAATGAAAAACATCAAGAGAAAAAAACAATAAAATAAAAAAATGAAAAAAGCCACAACAGTGTGTGTGTGATGAAAAATGAAAATAAATAAAGATTAAGGAAGACATAAACAAACAAACAAACCCAATTAAAAATTATTAACTATTACCATATTATTTTGTATTTATTTTGCTAAAAGTTGTAATTATGTATATATAAAAATACTGACATATCTTGGTTATTCATTTTTAATTCTTAATTCAAACTGATGCAAACTTGGATTAATGAAAAAAAAATAATGACAGTTGAACTTAGTTGGATTTTTGTTTAATATATATATATATATATATTTATTTTTGAAGTCACTTTTGATATTTTTTTGTGGTTTTTAATCTCAAAGGAATGTCATTAAAATACAAATGGTGTTTTGGTGGGGTTTAAACATATTTAAAATGAGATTTGGTTGTGTCATTGCTCTGGGGATTGTCTTAAAATAGGATTCTGATGCTGTTTTGGTAGGTTTTTTAAATTTCAAAATGAACTGTGTCTGTGCAATGTCTTAAAATTCAGATTGTGTTTTGGTGGGTTTCTTTTAAGATTTAAAATGAGTTGTAGTTGTAGCATTGTGCTCTACTCTGTAGTTAGAAAAGAACATGAACTTTTCATAGGTTAATTAAGGATTTATTCTTTTCTACTAAGGGATTGATTGTTATCTAAAATAAGTATGCTTAGAAAAGATAAAGTGTTATTTTGGCATTACTTGAGCAGAGTGCACAAAGGGAAAAGATATTTGAACATTGTACATATATTCTTGCATGCAGTTAAATAAGCATCTGCATTAGATTTTCAAGTATTGATGAAAAGTTATTGATATTTTGATAAATCAATTTATTATTGATAGTAAATTATCAACATGTGCTATTTAAGTTTGAATTTGTATTAAATTAATGTTTCAGTATAGAAGATAAATGTAGAGCACTGAGGAATAAGCAACACTATTAACTTAAGGTGCAATGTGGGAATGAGGTACTGCATATAGAAAAAATGAAAATATGTCCCAATTTTACAGATACTCCTAAATATATATTCACAAACAAACATTATAATATATATGCATATCCAGAGATTCTAAGCACAAAAACACAGAATCATGAATACTATATAGTAATATACAAACATGCATATTCTCATTACATATATTTATAGATTTAAACTCCAGATTCAAATCTTTGTGTGTAAAGAGGCAGCAACTGTCAATAATTGTGAAAACTTAGTTAAACAAATTTAATAATCATGATTTCACAGTGTTATGCACATTAAAGCAAAAACAACATATATTGAATATTGTCCCAATATATTGTTATACAAATAAAAGATGCAAAGGTAATTTTACATATAATCTAATAATTTTTGTTTATTTTCTGTCCTGAAATTACAGTGTAAATATTCAAGCTGCAACCTGCTAGTCAGGTAAATGTTAGTGTAAATTTAACCATCTAATGTTTCTTGTCTTTATGGTAACTGTTGGTTTGCTGTTTGATACAAGCATTTTAAATGTGTGCTGGGTTGGATTTAATGTGCTTGCTGCCCATAGGCTAAAGAAATTTGACTACCCCTTCCTCAAGGCTCAAGTCCACCTCACCCTTCCCACTTAGTTTATATAATATGAATGGTTATAACTTATGATCTAGTTGAAACAAAAACATGGTTTTACATTTACACAGTGATTTATTTATGAGTCAAATGTGAAAATATGAATTTATGTAACATAAACTGCCACACCTATCTTCCTGCCGCCCTGGGCACTAGCCTAGAAAACTTATATGGGAAATCTGACCTTGAATGTGTGTGTGTGTGTATGTGTGTGTGTGTGTGTGTGTGTATGTGAGTGTGTGTGTGTGTGTGTGTGAATGTGTGTGTGTGTGTGTGTGTGTGTGTGTGTGTGCACGCACGTGTGTGGTTGTGTATATATATATATGTATGTATATAGCAGACTTCTGGGTTAAAGGTAAATAATAGCAATGTCATTTATTACACATTAAATAAAACCTTTTTAATTTGTGGAACTTAGATATTGGTTTGCCATGTTCATTCATTATAGGAGACCAAGAATAAATTGGTACCTTCTAAATCTGAAATTGTAACATAATTACGGAGAATGGATTGAACTTGCTAGCTTACAGAAGACAGTGGTAAACTAGGAGCAGTAGGCTTTATGAAAAGGTTTATTATTGAAATGTTTCTGAATTAAGATCTCTAAACAGTCATAACATGGGTGTGACTCATCCGTGTATACCACACACACTTAATTTGATCTAGAAACGTTGATAATAGATATTTGCAACTGCAAACACTAAAACTTGTCATATTTTGCATTAAAATTGATTTAAACACAACGGTTCTGGCTAGATTACAAATGTTGTTATGTATCAGTCACAACAGCAGAACTTGTTTAGATGAAGGATGGTAATGTTACTTGTTTTTGTAAAGGTTTGAGATATGAAAGGATAGGCCTTATCCAAAATCATCAGACTAAAAATAATCTAGAATAATATGTTTCTAAGAAAACAAAATATTAATGAAACTCATGATATTTGCAGCTAATGACGATTTACACCAAAAAAGTCATTGTCAAATTTTTTCACATCTGAATAGGGTTGCTGGAACAATCACCACATTGGGGTGGCATACTAAAAATATGTAATTTTGCTAAAGGAGTGCTAGGAGAAAGGCTCTCCCTTGAACATTTTGAAGTGTTGTAAATATTGGAACAATGATTTTAATGGCTTCTGGAAATTATAAATAAGATTTAATTGTGATAAAATAGATTGCTATTTTATATAAGTTACCGTTTACATAAAAATAATGAATGTTATTTATCAGTTACTGCTTAGCACATGGCAGATGTATTACTGTATTGTTTTTAAGCTTTCTGTGATGTTAACTATATGATAAATAATAATGATGACGTTTTTAAATTAGATGTGGTTAATGATTTCACTATATTTCAGTAATGAAAAATGTATCTTTTAATTAAACAATTTATTTGGTTAAACCTGTTGCATGATAGGATTTGTTTTATTCATGGTAACATTTCCTGTTGTATTAGAAACAACTGTATCTTATCAGAGATATTTGTGGTAAAATATATGTCAGTGATCTTGTGATAGTAATCAATATAAGTAGCTTTTAAAATAGACACTGTGGGTTTTGTCTTTCATAATCATCAGTAACATAAAAAAATATAAAAAAATAATAATATATTTAAGACCAGATATTTGTATACTTTTCATTATAACCCTTTCTGTGCTCTTAGAGAGATAATTCAGTGTGCTAAAACACCGCCACTGGCAACATAGTTTGACCTGGTTTGGTACACATTGTGCACTGGTTTGGTACACATTAGGGATAAAAAAAAATAGGTAATGCTCCTCAAAATACCTGGCACAGGGTAGTATGTATTACTTCAAAATGTGGTGCTGGAAGGGATAGCAAAAAATACATCCTTTTAAAAAAAAAAAAAACAGTATTTGTAAAACACAGTAGTGTCAATAATGCCAAAAAAATATATGATAAACTGATTGTTCATTTATTTTTCATTATTAAAATAATAATAATAATAAAAAATAGATATATATAAAAATCAGTAAATAAATAAAAAATAAAATAAAATAAAAGTAATACATAAAAAAAGATACAAAATTTAAAAATAAGATGAAAACCTCTAATATTTGTGGAAAGTGGTAACATTTGGTTTCAGCATTTCTTGTGGGTCTTTGTTTTCTATTCTTTGATTTATTTATTTAAAAAAAAAAAAAAAAAAAAATAAAAAAATTAAAAACATTTTTTTTTAGATTATGCAAATAAATGTTTAAAGAATGAAACAACTTTTAAATTTAAACCCTGACCTGCACAAATAATGGTTCCAGATGTTGCAAAAGAATCCCAAATTAATTTGTAACAGTTGCAAGACAGTGTCAGCATGGATGCTGTTTTTTTCAGTAATTCTGTCAAAAAGAAACCAATAGAATTTACTAGAAGCAAACACCAAAATTAAAGTTTCACAACCATCTGCTGCCATTTAATGAATTCATTAAATTAGAGTTCACCTAATTTTTAATGTTACCCACTAGTTCAGCCTGAGTTCATGCATGGCATCTAATGTATGATACCTCATAGTGAGGTATATATGATTATAATTCATCACTAGTGGGTTGGAACAAAAGACGTTTGTACATAGATTTTATATAACAATATTATGTGTCATTTTGTTCAGCTTTCACAATACATATGTATATATGTCATATATGTCAGTCAAATGTGAAATGAAATCAAGTGCTATTGAAAAAATGCTACAAATTTTTATGCCAAACCAATATTTTTCTTTTCTTTTTATCTTTTTGGTTTCTTTCATTTTTCTTCTTTTTAAAACTTTTTACATAAAAATATACTATTCTCTATAGGATAGACTGTTCTGTTCTGGACTTTGCATAACACAATCCCATACCTTTTTCAGTATTACTGTATCTGTTTGTAGAGACTGATATCTAGAAATACAATCTACAACACTACTGTAAAACATTTTGTAGCTACTAAAAAGTAATGTGTGTGTAAATATATATATATATATATATATATATATATATATATAAATATATATATATATATATATATATATATATATATATATAAATGAATAAATGAATAAATGAATTAATTAATCAATTAACAATAAATAATAATAATAATAAAAAAATCAATCTTCAGCTGTTGAGCTAAGGAACATTTTAGCACTTCTTTTTAAAATGTTTATTTTATTATATTATTATTATTGTTATTATTATTATTATTATTATTTTTTTTTTTTACTTAAATAAGAAAAAACCTGTAAAAAACCCATAAAAAAACCACAGTATTATGCCATGCTTGAGAAATCATCATTTGTATTGGAATTTAAAAATGTCTTGATCCCCATCTCCCTCTTTTAAGCTTCACTTCACTGCAGTGGCTAAAACAACTTTCAAATTGATCTGGTTTAATATGGTGGTTAATTTAATGAGATGCCTCATTGATTCTTCAGTTCTAAAAACTAATGTATGTCAAGTTAACTATAACTGATCCATATATTTTTTGACATTTGTTAACTATATTCAGAAACAAAGTTCATTATATAGTGGTTACAATTCTACCTATTGCTTATTGATATTCCAAAGAGTAAAGAAAAAATCGAGAGAGAAAGAGGTCTGTACATTGTGTTTTTGTTTATCACCCTCCTGCACAAAATATACAAGTCTGATTCACATTTTTCACTTCATTTCTTTCAGTTCAACTGAGTCAAAATAATAAAAATTGAGAACAGGGGGAGACAACTCCATGGCCTCATCCAGTGAGGATAGTTGGTCATGTGATGTTTCTGTACCATACACTGGCCATGCTGAGGTAAGCACATAATTTCCGGTTATTGTCAGTTTTAAATTTACAACTGTTTTATTTCTCTTTCTGTTCAAACATCTGTATCATAACTTTTTAGTTTTAACTCTTCGATAAAAATGACTTTTTTTTTTTTTCTCATTTTATAAATTTGAATTCATATTTCCATGTGATAAAAATTCTTTATTATTTCTATTTCATCCTAGTTAAAAAAAATTTGTTAATACATCAGAATATTATTAATCGGGCATTTACCATTCACAACAGTTTACTCTGTGTTAAATTGTGTTAAATGACTTAATTTCAGTCTTTTATATCAAAGTTTTTCTGTCTGATTATTCCATTTCTTTCTTGTCACCCCCCATAAAAAAAGCTATATCATTTGTTTTTTCAAATAATAACTCTGAAATTTCCTAAAGGAAAAGCATCATCTATTCAAAAAAAAAAAGAAAAAAAAAAAAATTAAATGAATTTCCTGTGCTTTGAATGGCCTACCACAATTTGTGCAAATTAATCCCAGATCACCATGGTGATCATGAAGTAAATTTAACTAGTGCTAATTCAAGATCAGTCTTCATCAGCTAGTGACCTATTCAGTTCAAACAGGTAATTGCAGACCATCAGTATTCAGACTATTACAGTAATTAACAGCTGAAATGTAATATTCTTATTATTAGTTTCTGTTTTTGGCAGAATTGTTCAGCATGGTTTAAAACAGTGTGCACAAAAGGCATGCTTGAATATTTTTTGGAAACAAGGCTTTATTTTTATTTATTTTTTTTTTTTAAGTAATGGCAGATAGGCTAGTAAATATTGCTCTGAGAGAAAAACTGAAAGGTGATTTAGAGACGCTATTTTAAAGAAAATGACATGTTGTATTTTTAGAAAAGAAAACGAATCAGGATATTATTAATCAGGAATTGTATAACATACAGCTGATTTTAGAAAGGAACCGAATTAAAAGAAAAGGAGTTGGGGGAGGAAGAAGAATTTAATTATTAGCTTGCTATAGGTGTTAACAGGTGCACACACACAGACACACACACACACACACCCACAGACACACACACACACACACACACACACACACACACACACACACACACAGACACACACAGAAACACATACATAAAAGAAAGAGGAAGACAAATAAGATTAAAAGAAATTTAAAAAAAAAAAAAAAAAAGGTGAATAAGAGATAGTAAAAGAGATAGTCTAAGAGAAAGGTAGATACAAAATTGAATGAAAGATAGTAAAAGAGATAGTCTGAGAGAAAGGTAGATAATGCATGTCTTTCTTCTCTTTGATGTAATGACATATAACTAAACTCAATGAACCATGCAATCAGTTACATGCAAGTAGTAACCTGGTTCAGATTCAGCTTCTAACATCTGGTTTTTATGAAATCATGTTTTTAACTCACTTTTAATGATGTGTGTCCATCTTAATCTGTATTATAACGCAACCCCTGTGTGATTTGGTTTTGTATTAAAGTTTATTGCTCCAAGATGTAATAATTTTGGGTTGAATTGATTATAAATGTAAACATCTCAATCTGGTTTCAAATCATTTGTGAAAATTAAAAATAAAAAATTTGAAAAAAAAAGCCCCGAAATTGAAAACAAAGTAAAAACAGAAGATTAAAAAAAAAGAAAGAAAGAATAATAAGAAAAAAAAGAAGAAAAAAATCAATAAATAAATTAAAAATTAAAAAAGAAAAAAGAAAAAAAGGAGAAAAAAAATCACAAAAGTATAATAAAATTTCCATTAAACAATTTCTACATTTCTGCAAAAACTTAATGGAGATGAGTATGATTTTGAATAAAAGCTGGTTTAATGAACCATTGATATTAGGATCATTTCTTAGTGTACCTTTTAGATTAAGTTATGTTTCAATAACTTATCCAAAATCTGCTGTCTGTATAAAGTTACATGTAAAAGATTCTTTTCTTTTTTTAAAAAGTCTCATGCATGGCAGCAGCAGATTTCTTTTGTGATTATCAGTGATATCCTTTAGTTCATTTTTCTTTCTACAACAGATTAGATGCAGGAAACTTCACATTTATTATTCCCATTTAAATTGGGCTGCCCAGATTTCTTGAAAGTGCTTCAGCATTACAATGAAGACTGCTCCAGTTCGTGGACTAAACACTTATTAAACTGTGCATTAACCTAATTGAATCTGCTTTATTTCTATATTGCCCAAAATTGTGCCAGTTTTTAACTAGAACACTCAACAGTCAGTCATGTTGTTCTTTATGTCAGTTTGGCTCAACTTAAAATAGAGTCAAATTAATTTTAGCATTCTTACATATTCTAAGAATAAATTACATTGATAAAATTGGCCACTGTCAACAGATTGCATGGAAAAAATACTGGAAGCTAATGTAGAAGTCAACCATGATGAAAAAAGTAATGCCTGTATATGTATATATATATATATAATCCTTTTCTGAGAACTGAGTAGGAAATGAAAGGTGATTAAATTAAATTTTGTAAATACTCTATTAAATCCCTGACTGATAGCATGAGGTCTGAGATGGAAAAATTAAATCTTCTGATTGAAGTAGATAAATACAGAATTATAGAAATGTTGTCAGTAGAACTGTTTATGTATTTATTTATTCATTAAATGGACAGTTCTTAATGAAAATATACCAAAGGTAGTACCAACAAACTTAAATTAAAAAAATTCATTGTCTTTTGGAATTGTGAAATCACTTCAGATCATCAAAAAGTGGCTTTTTCCCACCCCTTTCATGCAGTATCGGAACAATTGCATCACATGACATAATAATAGTCAGTTCAAAAAAAAAAATTGTTAAATTTTTATACTTATGTTAAAGTTATTTTGTAAATTGGTAAAAATATTTAAGTATTTTACTTGAGATGTAGAAGAAATGCTGGGAATTAGAAACAGTAAAACAAAAAGCAAAATAACAGATCAGATCTAATACAAAGTTGCAACGGTTCCATGCATATATGGTTGGTACGCTCATATCAGATGATACCATTTGGGTTTAAACATTAGTTATATATATCTTGTAAGTTGGTCACATTATTGTTCTCTGTTTCTTAGAAAATATGGATAAAATGAACCATAGACAGGAAAAAAAGAAGAAAAAAAAGACATTAACAAGAGCTAATGCAAAGTTCTAATGGTTCCATGCATTTATATCTGGTACTATCACATCAGATGATATTGCTTAGGTTTAAGGATTACTGTATTATAAGACTGGAGAATATATATTTATTTTCTTAGAAAGCACAGAATAATAAATTTTATAGCTGAGGCAAAGTTCTAATGATTCCATCACACTCACACATAATAATGTTGTAGTCCAAAAAAGTGAACAGACATTAATTATTTTGTAAAAATATTAATGATATTTGGCAAGTTTAAGAAGAAATGCTGCAAATTAGAAGCAGGAAAACACAATAAGATCCATCACATCTGATAAAGAATTGATATGGTTTCATTAATATTAGTTGGTACATTCACATCAAATACAGGAAAATATGTTATAACTGATGCAAAACTAATGATTTCAAGCTTATCTGGTTGCTACATACCACAAAAAAAAAAAAAAAAAAATCCAACAAAATACAAACAAACAAATAATAATAATAATAAATATATCTGTGTGCATGTATGTATGTATTATATAAGTGAATCTAAATAATATGTGTGTGTGTGTATATTTATATATATATGCACTGTGTATGTATGTTTTATATATATGTGTGTGTGTGTGTGTGTATGTTTACACACACACATATAAATAGGTAGATAGATAGGTAGTGAGATAGATTAATTATAATAAAGAACACAAGAATCAAGGGAAAGCTTTAATATTTACAACATATCAATTATTCCTTATAACGGTCCTGTCATCCATTCATCTGTATTACTTCACTGTTTTATAAAAATAACTTATACCTATAGACAATTCTGACTTTTGTATTATGAATTATTTATTCATTCTTAAAAAGCATTTATACCTGGATATCATTTACTATAACTAAAAAAAAAAATTAAAATAAAAATAAAATATAATATAAAAAAAAAAAAATTCATTAAAAATATCCAGGTATTTCTATTTTGGTAAATTAAAAACAAGATAGTAAAATTGTTAAATTTTGAAATGTTTATTAAAATAAATAAATAAATAAATAAATAAATAAATAAATAAATAAACACAGAAAAAGAATAAACCAATAAAAACCACGTGGAATGCTTATACAAAAATAATAAAAAATTTAAAAAAAACTGTTAGTCCCTTACATGTTTTTACAATAAATGTAATGAAACAATTACACTGTGAAGAAATTAAGCTGCAAAAAACATTTTTTTCTAAAAACATCTACAAGATAAATAATGTACAAATGGATATAATCAATATTTTGTTGCTGAGGCTATTTTTAATTCATGCGGAGCCTATACACTGGGTCACTGGCCTGTAATGAGGATGATGCACACCAGATGCATATAAAAAACCCATCTGGATGATAAACAAACAAAAACAAACAAACAAAAAAAGCCAAGCAAACAAAAAATTCTTGCATTACAAAATTTAAAAATGTTTGCTTAAATCTATACTGAGATGTATCTTCTCCATCTTATTATTAATCTTTCCATTGAATTTTACTTAAAAAAAAAAAAAAAAAAAAAAAAAAAAAAAATTATAAAATTAAATCAGAAGCTATGGAAATACAATAATGTTTTTGTTCCATGTGTTATCTGGAAAGAATAATTAATATAATATCAGAAAAAAGAAAAAGAAAACGAACGAAAATGCACTAATGAAACCAAAGAATAATAGATATGCTATACATAGCTGTGTATAAGCCAGGTAAGTCTAGAAACATGTTCTTGATGAGTTGGGATTATATGCAGAGTCAAAAACCTGGATTGACATAGGACACTGAATATGAAATAAATTGTTTCTTTCAATCTTTGGTTGAATATTTATGCAAAGCAAAACCAGTGCAATAATATGTTTGAAAAAAAAACAAGAAGAAGAAATTAAAGTAATATATGAAATTATATATATGTATTTTCTAAAAACATATTGCACAAAAAAATATAGCGCAAGCAGAAAATTTAAACTGGTTAGGAGATCATCTTGAACAACTTGTCAAACCTGATGTAAATCTGACTAGATCAGTATCCATAAGATTAGAGGCAAAGCCAGTAACACTAGCCATCACTGAATAACAGAAATGTCTCGTATGTCATAACCAATGCATTGACAGAAATGTTTTATATAACTCTTCTTCTTTCTGTTAAAATTGAAGCTGAAAAGCAGTTTATTATTTTTAACTCTGAAATTGCTGGGGTATACAATGTGTTGTTCTCTGAGGAGGAGCTGTGGGATGCTCTTCACAGATCTCCTGATACTGAAGTTGGTTCAGATGATATTTATTGTTAACACCTTACCTGAATATTAGTTCTTCTTAACATTTGAAATAAGATCTGGGTTTTTTGGAGACTCCTTCTGATTGAAAGAAAGCTTTTGTTATTCCTGTTCTTAAATCTGGAAAGGCTCTAACACATTCTTCCAGCTTTTGCACTAGTTGCATTTGCAAACCCATCAGCCACAGATTTCTCTAGTGTCTGAAATCTCACAAAATTCTTACTTACTTTTTAGATTAAGCATAGACGTTCATCTTTATTGTTACTCTAAACTGAATTAAATATTTATATAACAATTATAACAGTGCAAAGAAAAGAAGAAAAATGTTTAAGGAAGAATATTAAAATAAAAGTAAGAAAAGTGAGAACAATTAAACCAAAAAGAAAAGAAGAAAAAAGAATGCAAAAAGTTTAAGAAGAATATTAAAATAAAAAATTAGAAAAGTCAAAAAATTAAGTCAAAAAGAGGAAAAAAAAAAAAAGGAAGAGCAGCAAAAGAACAAAATGAACATTAATGTAATTTATTTTACAATTTGAAATAATAATTACAAGTGAAAGTTGATTGTCATTTAGTTCTGAATAACAATCACTAAAATAAAATAAATGAAAAAAAGTAACCAAAAAGAAAAAACAACAAATGTACACACACACACTCACCCTCATGCACATATATTTATATATATAATAAAATAATAATAAAAGAAATTTTCCTTGTGATATTTCTCATCCGCATTTCCATTAACTGAAAGCGACAGGAAGAGAAAGTGATTCTATTTTAAACTGAACATCAAGGTTCAGATATGTTAGGAAGAAAAGGGTATTTTTATTCATATCTGTATAACATGTATTTGCATTTTATCTACAATTATATTTGCTTGTTTGCATGAACGTGTTACCTGTTGTCTGTTACCTTTGCAATTATATGTATGGTCCTTAACCATAGCTCAAAAATGAGTTTAGTGCAAAACTAAATAAAACTCTTTATTCTTGTTCATAATCTTATATAGAGTTTGCTGAGAGTCATCAGTTTCATTCGCATCACAATTATCAGTAACAAGGTTTTTCATGTCCTTTTTCCATCTGATAAATATAAAATGTCAGATTATTAGTTAGTGAAACCTGGTAGGTTGGATGAAATTGTAACAGGTGAGTTTCATGAAATCCTTTTCTACAAAGTTGTCATTGAAGCAAACTAAATAACAGAATATCTAAAACAGAAATGTTTGTGTTTAAAACATGCAATCTCTTCTTAGCCACACACACACACACACACACACACACCCACACCCACACCCACACCCACACACACACACACACACACACACCCACACCCACACACACACACACAAACAATATATACTTGCACATACAATTTGTATCTTTTGTTAACAAATTGCAAACAAAAAACAATACTGTAATTAGAAATTATTATTAATCAAATTTGAATGGATTTTAAATTTGTATTCAGACTGTAATAAAATATCTTGATCTATTAACAAATTACAAACAAAACACTGGTATGGTCATGAACATTTTCCATTAATGTGATAAACACATACAGAATAATGGATACTTGTTACAGTAAGATTTAAACTGAAGAATCAGCTGTCTTGTCATTTCTGTATGTCCTAGAATAGAACTAGTACCTGAACGCACTCTGACCAGTATATTGACCAGTTTTTAGTATTGATTTTTCTGTGGGAGAAATCATGTCTAGAAGGAAAGGATTATTTTGAAATCTCTAAATATTTTCAGACCTGTGTTATATGACTGTTTAATTTTGTTTTATGTTTCACCTTTCTGTCTTTAGATTTTCACAAAAATATGTTTTATATTTGTTTTTCAATTATTGTATTTTAAAACAGAAAAATAATTGTTATTAATTTCCTTAATATTATCACTGGTTTGTAGACATTCTAAAATACTTTGTTCAGAAATACTGTGATTGAATCATATTTTTATTATTATTATTACTATTACTATTATTATTATTATTATGTGTGTGTGTGTGTGTGTGTGTGTGTGTGTGTGTGTGTGTGTGTGTCAAAAAACAAAATTTATTATAATAAATTTATAAAAACATTTTAACAGTACTGAGTGCAATGGAAATGTTTCATTCAAGATGTTCTCCTAATTTTGATCTTTTGAAACATGCATGCAGACACGCACGCACGCACGCATGCACCCAGAAAGAAAGAATTAACACTATTAAAGAAAATAGAAACCAGCTGCCAGTTGTTGTTCATGCTTCTTCTCAAGATTTGAAAATCCTATTTAACTGAATGTACGTACTACATCCAATTAAAGATGATGCTGTTTGTCCAAGGTTCAAAGACCTTTACTAGGTAATCTTTAGATCTTCATTAATGCTCACATGAATGAGTTGAAAATTGTGAGCTGAACACATATATACATGCTTTTAAACTTTGCTTGTAAACAAACAAAATTTTAGGGTTAGAATTATGAATTTTATATTTGATTCATCTAGTTATTATGATGGTTTTGAAAAGTGTCAGCAGTTTAAGGTAAGATTATAAGTGAATTTGTTATTTATGTTATTACTCTATATGACATGATCAAATGTCAATTATAATAATAATAATAATAATAATGGATATAATAAACACACACACAAACACACATGAATATATGTATAGATGTATATATATATATATATATATATATATATATATATATATATATATATATATATTATTTTCATTTAATCATTTTTCAGATTCTTTTTTCTTTTTACCAATTCCAGCTAATACATTATCTGATCTCAAGCAAACCCTGTTATGATAAGTTACTTACTTTTTTCTGTTTTCAGTCCTCATCTGATCTTAGACAAGTTGTTATATCTATCAAATAAAATTCAGTATAATCTCATTGATAAATCTTGTTATGAGCTTAAGAAGAATGGCTTCTGTTACTGCGTTCAAGCTATTTTAGCTCAGTATTTATTTTGGTTAAAGTTCAGAATATAATTAAAGAATTACTGTATTTTCTGTTACGTACATTCAGTGGAATAAGGTGGGATGCAGCTTAGACATTTGACTAAGTTATTTTTCCAGTTTTAATACAAACTTCATATGAAATTGTTTAAAAGATATATTTATCCTTTGTGCACAATAAATATAATGAAAGAACATTTGTTAGTAAATGTTTAGGCTTCAGTGTGCATGTATAAATGTGTTGTCAGTTATTACAAATATAATAAAAATACATTCATGAGATAAAAAAATTGTTTGTATCATATAATTTATAAATGTCAGCAGTCCAATACATTTTTCAGTAAATTAACTCTCTGACAGATTTTAAAACAATACTTTTACATGAATAAATACTAGCAGTCTGATTTTTTTTGTCATTTTCAATTTTCCTTTCTCCATTTCACAATAAATAAAAATCAAAACTGGTTATTAAAAGGTACATTTTATTTGAAATTGTATCTGTTAATATGAGTGGATTGAGAATTTTTATGGATATGACATATTTTGGCATCAGTGGTGTAGTTATTTATTTATGATGTTATTTGATGGTAAATGTTTCAGAAGTGGATCATCATTAAATTGGAATGCTCCCAAGACTTAATGGTTTCCAAAATCCTGTGATTTTGAATAACACTTAAGTAATTTTTTTGTTTTTTTTACTGTATACAAATAAAGATTAAGAAATGTTTGGTAAAATGATATGGCATGAAAATGGATTATGGTTTATAATAACATCATCCTAGACACACACACATACACACACACACACACACATGGCTGTGGAAGAGGAAACCACCTGTTACCACTGCATGGGGTTACTCTTACTCATTAGCAGCAAGGTTATTTATTACACACACACACACATTTATAATAAATAAATAATGTTGCTGCTTTCCTCTTTATATATCAGTGTGTGTGTGTGTGTATGTGTGTGTGTGAGTTTATATATATATATATATATGTATGTGTGTATTTATATTCATATATATATTTTGTGTGTGTATGTGTGTGTGTGTGTGTTGTGGGAGAGTTCATTAGTATAAAGCCATATTTCACCATTTTTAATAATGAAAAACATATTTAGAAAGAAGTAATCTGAGAAAATATTATCAGATACAATCTGCAGGAAAAAAAGCAAGCATAGATAAATGCTGGAAGGTGGTTGAAAATTTACTTGTTTCTTTGGGAAGCTATTCTTGTTGCATTTCCAAGTGAAAATTAAACTAATAAAAAATAATGTTTTGATGTTAATATGATTACTGATAGTCTTATTAACTTAGTTTTGACAAATATATTTTTCAGAAATTATGGTTATTAAAATTTCAGGTAATTATTAATCATTTAACAAATGCTGTTAGATAAGTCATTATTATCCTCATTTCTTCTTACCTCCATCTCCTTCTCTCTCTTTTACTTTTTGCGCCTGAAATTTATATAATAAAATGGAATTAAAAACAACAAAAAAAGTGTTTTATTGTATTTACACTGCATTTGAAACTGAACTTTTCATCAACAAAAAATTCAATGAACCAAATGAAAAAAGTAAAGTTAATTAACATTTGAACATTCTTTATTTTTGGAACTAAAACTGATATATTAAGATAGCAAGACGAAGAAGAAGAATAAAAAAAAAAAAAAAAAAAAAAATAACAATGTGTTTTCAGTGGGAACAGATTACATTTTAATGACATTTTAGTATTGGACAAGAGTGTCTCACATGAGAATAATAGATGACTTGGTAATCTGCTTTTAATATTTTAATCATTTTGTTTATGCTACTGAGAATAACAGTAGTCATGTAAATCTGCTGTTAACAATTCAGGCATTCTTTTTCCATATGACTATATACAGTCCATGATAATGTGTATTCTGTAATGCTTTTTGTTATAACATTAAAACTGAAAAGAATTAAGATTTTTGAAATTCTTCCTGTCTCACACAAGAAGGATATTTTTAGAATATCTTAAGAAGACAAAAAATAATAAAGACAATGAGGATATAATTTTTGTTATTTTGCCAACTTTTGAACAGAGTCATTCCCTGAGATATACTAGGAGCACTAAAGAATTAATATACTGAAAGAAATGTTTATGATGGGACCATTTATAAATTACATTAACACAGAAGTGACTAGATTTTCTGAGGCTTTAATTGCTTTTTAAAAAGACATATACAAGGATGGTGGGTGCTTCCTAACATAGTTGAAAAATGTAACACTGTTAGGATTTTCAGTATGAATCAAATATCAGACTTGTTTAATTAGAATATGGTTTATAGCACTATCTGTTTAAATTTGATAGAAAAACCCAGAATTTATGAAAACGTTTCAGCATGCAGGGATTCTGTTACATTTGTGCTGTCATCATCTTTTTATATTTTGTGTATCATTATCTTTCTCTAACTGTTAATAATTATTCAATACAGCACTACAACGCATAAAATCATTCCAAGAAAGGCATCTTCATTTGGCTTATCCATCATTTTAATCTAATATCATGTATGCATTTTTTTAATATTAATTATTTCATTCTTATGGTGATGACTTAAGTTCTGTCACAAAGTTTTGCAGTGCTCTTTACTATTTTCTCCTTGATCTCAATAATTAGCCATCTGTCTCCTTACTAACTCCCTAATTCTTGTTTCTTCTTCATCAGTTAGTGAGTAGAATCGAAGAAAGATCATAATGTCATGTTGTTCATTTAAAATCAATTTCAATGCTTAATGCATATTGTATGTTAATGAAATCAGGTATATTTATATCTGTTGTAATTACGAGCAAAGTTATTATGTAACTTGCAGAAAAACTGATACTGTTAATGTTGTTTTTAGTAAAAATTTCTGCTGTTTTAATAGTTTATAAAGCTAGGATGGGCAGTCACATGTTTTGCCTCTTTTTTACTGTTGTTTTTTTTTTTTTTTTTTTTTTTACACGTGTGTCCTGTAAATGTACATGGTCTTGTAGAATACAACTTGATGGTTATAAACTTATTTTTTAAAATTATTTTTGTGTTTTGTTTTTTGAGGAAATCAATAAATATTGAATTTTGCATATGACATTACAATTCTTATTATATATACCATGGGCACTGGTTTTAATGTCATAGGTTCCATCTTCCATAATGAGTCAGATACAGTTTCTTGTTCAGTTTATATATGGGAAAATACATCTGAGGCTATAGATTTGTTAAAATAGTTAACTTACCTCTGTTGCTCTTGTACTTATTATAAATATTTTTATTTTTATTATTACTGTTTTGATTTATAAGTCTGTTTTTTACATATTCCCACAGTTTTTAACTGAATTCTTGTTAATTTGTACATTATTCATGTTTTGTTGTCATTTTCATTTACTTAATAATGCTATGATGTATCATGCCTTGTGGTGTTTAAATGTTTATTCAGAATCTCCTTTCAAAGACGTAGTTTGAACAGATTAAATCAGACAATACTTATCTATACTTGGTTTATAAATCTTTTTAGCTTCAGATTTGTTTATAATGTCAGAATGAAAAGATCTCTTAATGATTTACTTAATGCTTGAATTATTTTTGTTTTTCTTTGAAAATCATTTAATTCTTCCTTTTTCTCTCATTGTGTTACAAAAAAAAAATCATAAGGGATTTTTATTATTTTTTATTTATTTTTTGATATAAATGCATATAACACATCTTTTGCTATATTTCCATTTTTTAATTCATGATATAAGCTAAACCTAATTTTAAAATTATTACATATCACAGAAATAATCCAGAAATCAAAATCAAATTATTACTTTAGCTAGCTATGATTGTCGACATAAGAATATAGTATCTTTCAACATTTTGATTTAAACATCTCAGGAAACCACTGATGTGTGAGCGACTTAACAAATGATCAACCAAATATTATAGAAATGATTCACTATTACAATTACTGTTGTAACTATCTGTTAGTGCAGCTACAAGAATGCAATCTTTTCAACATGTTGATGTAAACGTGGTATAAAAATCCACTAGCCATGTATAACACAAAAATGATAAAAAGATAAAAATAAAATTACCTATGTAACTTCTACAACAGCAGACATAAGACTGCTATACATTTCACCATTTTGGTTTACGCAACAACAGATGAATCACTTTTCAAATAAACCTAACTTTTAAATGTTGTATTATGTATAAATATTTGCTATTAATAGAAAAAAAATTAAAAAAAATTAAATGTATACTTTGATATATTGTTATTCATTGATAAACAATTTAAAGTTTTCTGATTGCTAAATACCAGTTTTTCACTGTTTAAACTCGGCTAAAGAAACTGATATGAATTTAAAATAATTGAATTTTTTTTTTTTTTTTTTCTATTTTTTCAGAAGCAAGAACTGACATATTAGTATTAAAAAATAAAATAAATATCAGGTCCTCCATTATCTCTCTTGCTGTCTCTTTCTTGTCATCTTTACTTCAGATTAACCTGCCCATTTTATATTTTTGTAATACAAACACTCTTAATTGATATGCTCTAACAAAGCATTATAAACATTTTTTTTTTTTTAAATACACCAAGAAAACACCAAGACTAAATATTATATTATTATTTTTTAAATCACTCAACGAAACTTCAACCTATAAGACAAGACTTTATATTGATTGCACTTAATACAATGATTTCAAAAAAAAATTCTTTCTGCCTCTTGCAGCAGCCATCATCTGAAATTAAGCTGAAGAAGGAGCAAAAACGCCGTCCAAAGCCTAAAGATGGAACCTTGCTGTTGTGTGTTGTCTGTGGAGATCGTGCCCTTGGCTACAATTTTGATGTAGTATCATGTGAATCATGCAAAGCATTTTTCAGGAGAAATGCCCTGAAAACAAAAGTAATAATGATTATTATTATTATTACAATTTGTATTTTATTTATTAAATTTTAAAGAAGTAAAAAAAGGCAAAATCCATCTCAAAATATAAATAATTTAGATTTCTGATGCTGGCTGTATTAAATAACTGTCCTAAGGCAGTATCAAGATGATGTAAATATACAGGGTGAATTAGCAAATCAGAAATAGCAACAGATTTCATGGTTCAGTTTGGTGCAAATTCGTTAACTTTTCAAACTTGTAAAAACAAAATCAAAAACAAATAAATTATTAAAATTAATAATGTATGGCATTAAAAAAAAAAAAAAAAAATGTTTCTGTAGATTAACAATAAATAGGGGTTTGGTTTACATTAAAACCATTTTATATATATATATATATATATATATATATATGTAATTTTTGCATGAAACAGCACATTAAATCAACTTATTTTGCCAATGATATGGCCTTTTTGGCTATTTTATTTCTATCACTGGCCATAGCAGGCTTATCACAACACAACATACCAGCATGAACATCAACAACAACATATATCCATTATTTATTTGTCTTATCTCTGTCTGTCTGTCTGTCTGTCTGTACATCTATCTGTCTGGTCTATCCATCTTATATATCTAATCTGTCTAATCAATATAACTGATCTATCAGTTTGTCTGTTTATCACTCCATACAGATATGATAAAAACAGCAAAAAACTTCACACTGATATTTAATATATTATTACATTTATAATTATTTCAGTCATTCACCTGCAGTTTTGATGGCAACTGTAAACTTGATCCTCACACTAGAAAGTTTTGTTCTGGTTGTCGTCTCAAGAAATGTCTTTCTAGTGGCATGAAAAAAGACTGGATACTCAGTAAGTACTTGACTGTTTTTCATTATTTTCAATCGTTTATTTATTTATCTGCAGATTTTATTTGATATAGTTCTACATCTTTTAAAAATAAAACAAGAAAACAGAGATATTTACATTTTGGTATCTCCATTTATTCTGGGGGTTTTATATTTATCGGAAAAATTTATATTCATATTATCTGTGAAGTTACTTCTGTTACTAATATGTTGTTTGTGGATTTGGTGTTATTCTGTAATTTGTTCATTCTTGTATTCATTCATTTAGAAAAAGTGAATTTATGTTTTATATCCAGAACTTTTTTACCATATGTGTCGAGGATTTTATATTTAATTTTTTTTTTTAATAGTAGTTCTTTTAAATGTCACATCATGTAATTATTACTTTTTGCTAACATTTACATTAATTAATTATGAAATTTCTTTGCTCAATCCTTACTTGAAAATAACACTTAAGCTGCAATCCTTCCTGAAAAACTGTAAACCAAAACCAACAACACCCCAAAAATTTAATAAATATCTATTAAACATGATTCTTTTAAAGTTTCTAACAAATTGATTTAACCTTCATTTAAATAAATGAAGCAAATAATAATAATAAAAACCAACCATTTAGTTTTATCATGACATTGACAGATAAAGTGGTCATAGACTATGCATTTTAACTAGATTTAGAATATGCCCTGACATTTTGTGTTTATCACCAAGATAAAATAATAAATATGTGATTCCCTTTACTGTCTCTTTCTCTTTTTCAATGTAAAAATCAAAGACTTACATTTATTACTCTGGAAGGTTTAGGGTAAAACAATATGGGTAAATTTTTAAACTAAAGCTAACTTCACCTTACTGAAAAAGGCCACACACTCCGCACACACACACTTAAAGAAAAAAAAAGAAAAGAATAAATCAATGGAATAAAATAAAGAAATATATCAATTCAGAAGCTTCAGCCTTCAACAAACAGACAACAAAAAAAAAACAAAAAGAAAAGGTAAAACAGATACTGGTATTTATTAATCATTAATGGTTCTGAAGTCCCTGCGTATCTCATGTTACTACTGAGATAGTGTTGTATAAATGGTCTCATTACAGTCTCATAAAGCTGCCACTGAATCAAAGCAGTGTTGTTATTGAAAATAAAGTATCAGTGGTTACAAAGCTGCTTTGAAGTTGATGAAAAGGACATTTATTTTGTTTTCTGGATCATTTTTGCCTTAAAAATATAGGTCAGGTCTGATGGTTGACTTTGTTTTTTTCTGTTTTTTGGTTTTTGTTTTCATTTCTTTTCATTTCAGTCTCACCATTTTGTCTTGCTTACTTTTTATCTTTTCAGAATCTCTTATTTTTTTAATTATTATTGATTTTTCTTATCCTTGTTATGGTTTAATTTCATTTTTTATCCTTTTTTTTTTTTTTTTTTTATTTTTTTTTCTTTTCCAAACTTTTTTGGTTTCATCTTTCTTGTTAACTTTGTCTTTTTTTTTCAATTGTTTTATATTATATTTGGATTCCAGTTGGTTGATTGCCCTTTGGTTAAAAAATCAGCTTTTGATTTATACCTTTGAAACTGGATCCCAGTAATGGCCTACCTATCATCTAATTAATTTATCCTTTTACAAAAATAAAGGAACACACACACTAGATAAATAAATAAATAAATAAATAAATAAATAAATAAATAAATAAATAAATAAATAAATAAACAAATGAAATGAAATGAAATGAAATAAAATGAAGGTGAAATTAGAAAAACAAAGAAGAACTTAATCACTTCTCAGAACATTTGTAATTAGCTTTCACACAGCTGGTTTTATATAATGATAATAAAACAAACAAACAAACAAATTATTGTCACTTTACAGGAATGGATAGTTGGTCAAAACGTCTGTTATGTTGCCGTTATCAGTATTCAGATAATACAAAAATTAGAAAGTTATGTTTCTTGTAAATTTATGACTTTTCACTTAGTCATACCTTTTCTTTTAGATATTATAAAGTTTATAATATAAACCATTTATTTCTTAATGACACATTTTTCTTCTTAAAACAAACAGGTGACGAACAGCTGTCAAAGCGACGAGAAAGACGCAAGTATCGGTCACTCAGTGGACAAGATGTCTACCCTCAGGTCGTATCATGTTCTCAGACTAGCTCAAACGAAGTGACCACAAACTACAACTCTGACGACCATTCCAGTCCATCTAGCTCAAACTTATCTTCATCTCCTAGTTTAGTTTTCACCAAGGTGGAGCAAAATGATGATAACTATCCCAATCCGATGTCAGATGAGATGCGGTCTAATATAGAACACATGAAGGAGGTGTACAATACAATTTTTGATGCTCCATACAGCAATACTCAGATCAGCAAACTGACAGCAGAAGATAAATCGACAACTGAGCTGTTCAATCTGACAGATATTTTTATACGACGGTTGATCAGGTGGTCCAAACTCTTGCCGGAATTTAAAATGCTAACCCAGGAGGATCAAATCAGCTTGTTAAAGGTGAGTGTACTTGGGAGGTGTGTAAGTAAGTTGTGTAGTTATTCCTGGTTGATGTATACAGTCCATTCTCCATTCAGTGTGTGCATGATCAGTTGTGTGACAAATGACTGTACTCGTACTATGACTTCCAAGTAGTAGTTGTAGGACTTCTGAGCTTCCTATTGCATCATTTTTAACAGTGAGAAGCAACGTCATAAAATACTGAATCACTGATAATGACTTGGAGTCATTTTAGAAACCTTACTTTACTGGTATATGTAAGTATAACATTTTAAATGACTTTGCATTATTACTTTTGCTTGTTATTGTCATTATATGTCTCTGTTTTAGGACACTAATACTCATTTAATTTGTTTTCTTATCATCAGGAATCCTTTGGTGTTTAATTGTCATATTAAGTCTTTGTCAGATCTGAAAAATTATCTTAATTAAAAATCATCTTTCTCAGATATTATAAACCATTCAGTTTTTAATATTACCTTTGATTTAGATGGACCAATGAAATTTTTTTTTATTATTATTATTTTTTTTAATGTTATACAACTTTTTTTCAGATACCTTGAACCATTCAGTAGTTTTAATTTCATATATCTGTCTTTTAGATACTTTCAGTTTTTAAAGTGTGTAATTATATGCAAAGAACTATTTGGTTTTCAGATACCATAAACCATTCAGTTTTGTTAATGTTACTGATGCAGTGAACTATTGAAATATTTATATATCATTACCTTTTTATAAATGAATATCTTCTGTTTGACATTAAGAACCAGTCGAGTTTCCTTACAGTAGTTTTCTTAATTTCATATATGTCTTGTGTTAATTTGAATCATTCAAGTCAATTTTGGGGTTTTTTCTTTAAATTTGTATGAAACACTGCAAGCATTGTATGGATTGTCATTACCTGAAACAATCATATTTGTTAATATCCTCCTTTCATTTGAAACCAGGGTGGTATCATGGAGATTTTTGTTCTGAGATCAGCAATGGGTTTCGATGACAACAAGCAGCAGTGGAAATACAAGACAATGGATGGACAGAAGAACAGTCTGGATCCTGACATGATAAAGAAGTCAATAAGCAAGGACATGTACTTGAAACATATGCATTTCGTGAAAAGCTTGCGTGAAATCACCAAGAGTGACAGAATAATCATGATGCTACTGTTTGTCATTGAACTTTTCTCACCAGACCGGCCTGGACTAGTGGACAAAGAGATGGTCTCTCGTGGTCAGGAGAAGTATTCCATGTGGCTCAAAGCGTACCTGGAGTCAGTGAATTCCATATGTGAGGCACGGCAGCTGTATCCAAAGCTGCTGCTGATGCTTCGTGATGTGAGATCCCTCGGTGAAGAGAGTGCAATGATAGCATCGAAGCTGGATATTGGAAAACTAGATCCATTGTTAAAGGAAGTGTTTAATATGAGTTAATACAGTCTCTGTCTGTAAGCATTTTCATTAGGGCTACTTGTTTTGTTATCTGTGTTTATTTAACTGTTTAACTCCATTTTATTTTTTTCTTCTGTATAATAATAATAATTATTATTGTTATTATTTGTTTTCATTTCTTGTCATTTTAAGAATATGAAATGAGTATATTATCATCATCAACAACAACAATATTATATGTATATGAATATTTAATTAACACATGTAAAATACATACACACACAAAATTCTATTTGTATAAGAAGATAAAATAAAAACATTTCAGGATAGTACTTGTTCAGAAAGTTGTGCAGCTATCATTAAAAGAATATAAATATTTTTGTCATGTTCTGGAATTAATATTAAAAGTTTAAATGTGTTTAAAAAAATAATTTTCAACATGCATCAGGGTTTATTAAAATGATCTCAGACATTGTTTTCTGTACATTTAAATAATGTTAAGACTACATTCATTTAACTTTTAATTGATGAAATTAATGCAGTACATTCTAAATACTTTTGTCTTATTTTGTTTCTTAATTATTATTTATGTATTTAAACATAACAAATTGAAATTATAAAAAATATGAATTTAATCTTAAGAAATTGATAATATATTCTCTATCAGTTTTAACATAATATGAATATGCATATGTATTATCCAGTCAGCATCAGATTAATTAAAAAGTTATTGTTATCACTGACAATTGCTTTTCAGTTTCCTTCATTTACAAATGGTAAATAAAAAATATTTTAAATTTTATTTAGTAAAGAATACTTATTACGTGACCAGTTGCAGAGTGATGTTTTATATAATTATAAAGTTCTGTATCCTAATTGTAATACTAGTGGCATTAAAATCTAACATTCACACAATATAATGAAGGGAAATACTATGTGCCAGACCTGTCTGTTAAGAATACTAATAACACATATTAACAAAATTATTCGGTATCAGATATGCATTACTTCTTTAATGATTATGTGAAAATAGAAACCTGCTGCCATCACACAATGGGCTATGCCTTTCGATTAGCAACAAAAGGTATTTCATATTCACCTTACCATAGGCAGCATATATCAGTGTAATAAGTAAGTCTTCAGCTACTGACTGGAATTGGAAAAGGGCCAGATAGGTGCACTGAGAAGGATGGATCTTACAGCCCATTTAACCGTGTATGCCAGATTGAGCCTTAGAGTCCTATAGGCCTTGAGGCTTGGTGAGATGTATATAATTATGAACTTTATTCTACTTTCATAAAAAAAATAAGTTTATATATATATATATATATAGTTGAGTATCTTTTTTTTTTTTTGGTGCTTTTTTTTTTATCTTGTTTTTTTTTGTTTGTTTCCTGTTAAATTCATATTATTTCTGTTATGTTGAAATTTGTTATTTTAAGTACTGGAATTTATTTTCGAGTAAATTAAAAAGAGCTAATATTAGATAGTGCTGTTTGAAACATTTCCAAGTGTTTCTTTACTGTTATATATTCTTGTTTGTTAGAGATAACCTTATTTATTTACATCCAGTGCCATAGATTTAAATTAAATTGTACATTATATTTATTCATTTGTGTTTGCCAAAACAGTGGATTGTTGGAATTTCATCAGTCATAGCAACTTGAAGTTTCCAAATATATATATATGTATATTTCTAAAATTAAAAAATGTATGTAGGTTACTTTTTAAATTGGCTTTTTCATTTTAAAAGTATATTTTAAATTTGCTTTTAATTCTGAATTATAACAGTCTGGAGACTTTAAAAATGTGTTCTTGATCACAAAATATTATGTAAGTATTAATTTCAAAGTAATCAAAATCAGTTACTTTTAATTTTAAAATTTATTTTTAATTATTGTTATTTTAAAAATGAATATGTGGGACATAACTTGGGACATGTTTTTCTATATTTTTATTTGTTTATTATTGTTACATCTATTATGTTATGTTTATTATATTAATAATAACAGTAATAATAGTAACATCACTATAAAGAATAATGTTTTTGATATAATATAGCTGCTGATTCTGGAGCTATAAAAACTGACAAAGTTTTGTTTAACTAATTATAGTTTTACCAAGTGCTGATTCTTTTTGATTTTTTATACTTTGTTTATATTGTGTTCACACTGTTAAGTAAAGTTGTTAATGAATACGTGCACAGACAGCTGTACATGTTTCAAAAAAAAAAAAAAAAAAAAAAAAAAAAATTGTCTTAACTGTACATGTATATATGTATGTAAATGTTTTATTAATTTTAGAAAATTGTTTATATAATATTTGAATAGCACTTTCCTCAAAACATACAGCTTTTTTAGAGAGATGTTGAGAAATGCTTGCAAGTGTTATCTTTGAAATGATAGAACACACACATATATATACATGTGAAAGTTTTAATACATCACATACATAAATACATCAGATTTGACTAATGTGCATTTATTCAATGAAATGCTTATAATTATATTGATCAAAAACACATACACACATACATGTGCATAAGGACATCTTCTAATAATAGAAGTTCATAAATGCAAAACTCTTGTCACAGGACATGCATACACACAAATATTAATGTTTATAATGATTAATATTTTTGTTTTATGAATTTATTCCTGTGTTGTTATATTTTATTGCTATGGTAAAAGTATTGACACACTAGTTAAAGATTGTGTTTTTTCTTCCAGTCCTCAAATGTTAATAAATTTATTATATGTTTTGTAGCAAAATGTGTATGTAATATAAATATATATATATATATAAATGAGTGTATTAGTATATATCTGTGTACATATTATGAGAGTTGCTCACTTAATCTGGTGTGATGAGAAAAGAAGATATTTTTGAAAATATACCATGCGAACATGTTTGTTTTACCACTTAACAATGTAGTCTACCGGTGTGACTGTTATTTCCAATCTGTGGTGGAATTTAGTATCCGCCTCCTTTTTGAAGCTAGCTGGTTTATATATATATATATATATAAATTTCAATTTTTCATTTTGTTTTTTAAATCCTTGAATTCATAAATTAGATTATTTATAGTTATTTGCCATTCATTTTCATTCCTTACACAAGCATGTATATCGATAACAAACATACTCAAATAGGCTATTGTTCTACCGGTATCTAAATGTGAATTAACTGTACTGTTTTGTAATATTTTAATACCAATAGCCAGTAAGATTTTGTGCTAAAAGATTATAATAATGTGTTATATCCACAAATATTTTTTTCTTCCCTTTAAATAAGTATTGAATTTTTTTTTTTTTTGAGGAGGTTATAACTTTTCTGTACATAATGTGGTGAAAGCAACAACAATAACCAAAAAAAGAAAAAAAAAAAAAAAAAAAAAATTAACTAAAAATTAACAGAAGTTGTTCTTTCTTTGTTTATTTGTGAACTGGTAATGTTTTTGCCAAGGTTGTGATTCTGGTTTTTCCTCTTCTTTTTGTTTTTCCTTTTTTTTTCCTTTACTGTAATATATTGTTTTTGTGCTATATGTAGAACGAGAATAGATAAATCAGACTTATGAGAGATTTGAGAGGTCTGTAAGAATTTTGGTATGAAAAATGCTCTATGGAATATGGTGATGATTAGTATCCAGATATATTTTTGAACAATGACAGAACTTTAATAGTACCACTGTTGTGGATACAGAGGATTTAAGGAGAGGTAGTTTTTTTTGGGGGGTGGGGGTGGGTTTGGTCTCATTTTATGGGCCTATGGGTGCTGTAAGGTGAAATTCTGGCTTAGCATTATTCTGGGTTTTAGTCATTTATTTTGAAAAATGTACATTCTAACAGGCAGAAAAATTATGAATGTTTAATAATTTTATTGTTTGTTAATACGTAAATTATTATTATTGTTGTTATTATTATTATTATTATTATTATTATTATTATTATTATTATTATTATTATTATTATTGCCACTACTACTACTTTTTGGTTGTAATATTTCTTTTCAGTGTATTTATCCTAGATAACTTTCCAATTTACCTTGCTGTCCATTTTTGTTATCTAAGACCTTCAAATGCCATTGTCTAGCATGGCTATTTTATTTATGCCTATACAGTACTGACAAGTTTAAATTATTGAGAGTTTGAGGTTTTTTTTATAATAGTTTAATTTTACAATAGTAATAAATAATAATAATAATAATAACAACTACAGTGACAACAGCAACAACAGTAATAATGCTTACAGTAACTTACAAGTTACCAGCATTTAAGCCTTAATTTTTATTTTAAAGAGGCTGAAATTTCTGAATATAAAGAACTAAAAATAAGCTGTCTGACTTCGTATATAGAATTTGAAAAGGTTTATGTTAATCATGGAAATTGAAAACAAATACATGTTAATAATGTTATAAATTACCTTAAAATAGTTGGTAGTTTGTTCTGACAATAGTTTCTAAGGGCAAAACACTCAAAAGGTTTAAAGGGAAATAATATTTAATGAAAATAGATGCTGACCATGAAGGGAGAACTTTTTGTTTTAAATTCTGAATATTTGGATTGTTTTTGGAATATTATTAAATGTTTAGCTAATGTAATTGAACATGCCGTACTGATTTTTGTTTTATGTCTTATAATTTTACTGTAGTCTTTAAAATTGTGAAGTTGATGTTTTAAAATAGTAATGCTTGTGATTGTGTGTACAAGTAGCCTATATGCAAATTCCAAACTATTTTGTAGACATAAGAGTGGCTACAAACATTTGTTATTGATGAAGTATGACAATATAATAACGGCCCCGAAGAAAAATACAGAGGCAGCCATTTTCCATTATTTTAAGACGCCACTTTATATTTAGAAATGTATAATGGAACTGATATTTATAGTTAAAACAACTTTACTTATAATTTGCTTGTTTAGCTTTGGCATAACTAAATCTTGCCAAATTACTGTTCTGACAGTCTGTTTCGTATTTTTGTTTTTCTATGAACAAAAAAAGACGATGAGAAAATGGCAGCTCTGTGCATTCTTATTGACATGTTGCATATCTTCTGTTGCTAAATTATCAGCAAAAGGTTGGGGTTTCTGATAACAAATGATGTAATCACTTAAGAGAATGCAAAATGTATAAAAGCCCCTTATCACATGTTATTTAACCAAATTGTTAATAAATAAAATATTTTAGGATTGGAATTGAATACCAGTGCAGTCAGTAGTACAATATAAAAAAGAACAATTATAAAGTCCTTTATTTTAAGTTGAGTAGTCTTTGATTTAGACAAATTTAACAAAAACCATTGAAGTTTATTTAAATTGGGCAGACCAAATATATATTATTTTTGTGTTATGGATGGTTTACTGTTAAAGGAAATCTTTTTGTTTTTTTTATTTTTTTTGAAACTAACATTGAAATCATTTATTACACACACAGACATACAGACACACACACACATTGTATATAAAAATTTTTTTATAAATAAATAAATTACTAAACCTATTCATAAATTCTAACCTTCATTAATAACAGGGTGGTGATTTAAATTTCCAAGAAGAGAATTTATGAAACTTCATGAATATAAAATGATTTGATTGAAGTGAATTTCACCACATATTTTTTCTTTTATTCTTCTTCTGAGTATTAAAGCAATTTGCAACTTAAGAATTCTCAGGTAACTAAATAATTCAGGACACTGTATTTGTAAAACATTACTTAAGCGGAATTTTTTTATCATTACTTGTCTGTTGGACTTTTTTGGGGCTATTTATAAAGGCTTTTTTTTTAAATTTTTGTTTTTGTTTGTTTGTTTTTCTTTTAATTTATCTTTTCCTTCAGGTTCTTTTCTTTTAATTTTATGTTTTGAGAGCAGCTTACAGGTGCTATTAGGTTGGTTAAATTCACCTGGTTTTAACATAACCTACCTCAACATAGTTCATTACATTAAAAAACATTTTTTTTAAATTCAAGATTAAAGTTTAATTTCTTTCTTTTATCTTCTTTTTTTTCTATTTTTTTTTTTAAATATAAAATTAAAATTAAAATCTTAAATATATTTATATAGATCTTTATTGCTAAATAAACATCTCCATCTAATAAGGGTGATATATATTTTAATTTCTTAAATGTTTATATAACTAAGCACCATCACATGGTTTGTTATTACTATGTTATTAAATTATTATTATTATTATTATTATTATTATTATTGTTATTAATAGGCTTTTAAATTTCATTATTATTATTAAAAAAAAAAATGTATTATTACATCTGCAGTTACTAATTTATTTCATCTCATTCCATTTTGTTTTTATTGTTAGTTCACTCTTTATTTTTTTGACTATAGCCATAGAAATTTGCACCAAATCTAAAGTTATAATGAATAACAAAAAACAATAAATAAATAATTTTAAAAAGAAAAACTATTTCAGTATTCAGATTTTAATTGTCTAACATAACATTTGAAATGTAAAGGCTAAAATCTTTAGATATATCAATATATAAAAATATTATTTTGATCTCTATTGTAAATGAATAAAGGTGTCACTAGTATACATATAATGTAAAAAACAATTAATTTGATTTACTAATTGTTAAATTAGTAGTCTGTTCTTGAAATGGAATAATGTGTTCCTTAAATTACAATCTATTTAATTCAGAATGAAGCTAGTTAAAAACTTTGGATCTAGATGCTTATAGTGCCAATCTAACATGCTGCAAAGGGATTGTAAAATAATTTTATTTAAATATTTTAGAATGAAAGGAAAAGAAGAAATAAAAGGTTTTGCACTTATTAATAAAAAATTTAAATGGAAGATCATGCAGTGATAGTCTTGAGCTTGTTATTGAAAGCATAGATATTATGAATGCATAAATAAACATAAATATTTTGATAATGCTATAGACTGCGATGCTTTTTATTTTTTTTTTTGCATATTAAAATTTTCACTGATATGAAAGTAAATAAAATGGTTGCTTTTGCATATTATTAAAAGTAATATAAAAGAAGATGAAATGAATGCTTTTTTCATGTTTTCTAAACTTTAAATAATATAAAACAAGAGGCAATCATTTTTCTTAGGCATATGTAAAAGATTAGATAATATAAATGAATAGTCAGTGATTATTTTGGACATGTTATTAAAAGTTTAGATAATATAATAGGAAGTGCAGTATTTTTTATTTTTTTATTTTTTTTTTTTTTTTGTGTTTGTTTATTTTGCATTTCATTAAAAACAAGTTTGCTAAGATGAAGGAGCATGAAATGAGCACATAAATTAAGATAATATGTAACATGCATCACATATCACACATTCTTTGGTCAACTAAATTTGTAATTTTTGTGACAAATCACTTTCAACATCAAACTGAATAATGTTTGTGCTCATTTTGATAGGCATTTGTAATGCTTGATAATTCTGTTTTATTTTTATCTTGTTCAAGCATCACAGACAAAATTACAGTTTTGAAAGTGATTACTGCTAGGTCCATTTTTCATTGCTGGCTTGTAATTATCCTTATTATGTAATTATATGTGACAAACATATAAACAATATCTCTCTCTCTCCTGCTAAGGCTGAAGAAAAACTGCGCAGTGATGTCATAAATGTATTGATTTTAGAAACGAAAAAAGAAAGTAAAAATATACATACAAAATGTACATTTTTGTAGCATCATAAGAGATAATTTCATAGGGCATTGAATGAACAAAAATTATTTATTTGAAAGACATAATATTAATAAATCATAATATAAAATATAAATAAATTATAATAATAATGTTGTTAAAATGTAGATTAATGTAAGGCATATAAATTTAAACTGGAGTTTTAAATTATATGTAATTAAATAATTAAAATAGCAGTTAAATTTTCCTTTTTTTGTTTGTTATTTTTTGTGACATATTTGGTGTATGACAATTCATTATAATAATAAAATTTGTCTAATTCTGAACTTTTGGTAGATTATTATGAAAAGTTGTTACCTTAATGAGAATTAACAATATTGATATTCTAAAAGTATGGAAAAGTTTGTAATCTGAATAAAGGCTGAAATAATGTGCTGTCTCTGTTTAACTACAACACTTTACATTTAAAATATATTTCATTATCATTTTGTTAGGTTTGTTTTCTTCATATACAAATTTCTTTTACTGTTTCAGTTTAAGCAAATACTGAAGACTTCAAAGTAAATGAAAATGTAAAATTTCTTAGAAAGAAAAAAATACTTGATTAATTCTAAAAAAAAAATTATACTTAATGCTGGATCAAGCATTAATGAAGATTTTAAATAAATAAATATTAAAAAATTGTTATTAAATAAAACATTACAGATTCATTTAACTGAAAATGTAATGCTTTTATTTAAAAACCTTGGAATGTTTTCAGTTATTGGCAGATAAATTAAACATAATTACTGATGTATTTGAAATTGTCTCTCTTTTTCTTTAATATATAATTGCGTTTTATCAATGTGAAGTATTACATTACGTGATTATTTGATTTATTATTTAACACTGGCATTCACTTGTTGTTAACAATAACCATTTAAATATGCCTGTACTGAAATGGCCTTGAAATAAATGCACAGCTTGTTGAAAACGAGAATTAATATGAGGAGTAGTCTTCATGTTCATCTTTAGAGATCAGATGATATATGAAGAAGAATGAAAAAAATGTTGTTAAGGTATGTGAAAATTGAAGTGTCCTTATGGGTCTGCAAGTGTCCTTTGATAATGGTTGGTTGTAACAAAGATTGTTTTCCCTCATTGTTTTTGTGTTGTCATAATGGATTTTACTGGTCAAAATGGTGGACTTGTAAAGGATGTGCTATCAGTGAAAGCAATTGGTTATTGTTTTGTGGAGTGAAAAATGTCAAGGTTTTTTTTATTGGATTATTGTTTATGGAACAGGGCAAACAATGCAAGCAGTTGAAATGAAATGAAATGAAATGAAATAAAGTATATCTGAAGAAAGGAAAAAAAGAAGAAACAGAAATAATAAAAGATATTTTAAAATAAATACAGTCCCATAACTGAAAAGATTACTGTAATGAGACAGTGTTATTCCTGGATCAATGGTATTAAATGCCAACAAATAAAATTAAAATTAAATCAAAACAAATCAAATGAAAAATGAAACAAAATCACAAAATAAATATAATTTATATGTTTAAATTACTCAATTTTATATCACTCCAAACTAGCACTTGCATTGTCAAAAAATAATTTTTGAACTTTTTCCAATTGCAGAAAGTTTATTTGATTTAGAGTGTGGGTGAATGGTTGGCAGAAGGACTGAATTTCCTTTTTTTTTTTCAAATCTTTTTGTTGCTGGTTAAAACTGTTAATGTAAATGACAGATGAAAATTCCAACCTGAGGACAACGAAAACAATGCCTAAACAAAATTGTGATTTAAATAACCCTGATGTAAGATTGTATGATTGGGTGATTTAAAAAAAAAAAAAAAAAAAAAAAAAAAAATTACATCCATTATTCATTTTTTTTTTTTCTTTCTTTCTTTCTTTCTTTTTTTTTTTTTTTTTTAATCTTCAATCAAGTGAAGTAATTTTTTGTTCCTCTTATGGAAGATTCTGCAGTAGTAACAAATAGATGCATTTGAAACTGAGAAACTTGTGTAGATGCTGTATGGTAATTTTTTCTATATCTCACTTTACACATATTTTTGTAACCAAAACTTTCAGATATTTAGATTTATTTAAATTCCTGTCAACTTTCACCTATTGTTGATTATAAAAAAGAAGTAATTAAACATTGAAATGTGCCGTCATCTGTTTCTTTGTGCATAAATTAATCAATATATTTGTTTTTAAACCAAAAATTTATTGGGTAATATTTCTTTTCTCTTTTCAAAACTCTTTGTTTTTATTTTTGATCAAATTTTATTTTCACATTTCAAAAATTATTTATACATCACTTACACAGTATCTTTAGTATCTAAAGGCACATTTTAAGTTGGCTGAGTCTTTCATCCAAGACCTGTTAAAGCTTTTCTTTTTTATTCTTCCAGTTTTATGTTTTTCACGTTACCAACATCATAATCATTATCATTGTATTGGTGTCTTGGTGAGCCAGGTTGGATAGCCACAGCTGAAAAAACAAAATTATTTTATAACACCAGCAGATTGATATGCATTATTATTTTTCTTTGATTAGTGCTACATTACTTTGTGCTATTTTATTTAACATGTTCAGAAATCTTGGCCATATCATACAGAATTTATACAATGCTATCAGGAATTTAAAAATGGCACTCTTTTTTTTTTTTTTTTTTTTTTTTTTTTTTTTTTTAAATATATGTATCTACATTAGTAATACTTGTTATCTGAACACTATGTACCTATTCTGGTTGTATCAATATCCAAAGTGATATAACAAATTCAGTGTACATATTCAATTGTTATTGTTACTCAATAGTTTATATTTTGACTGAACATGGTATGTGTAAATACATTTGTTAATATGCTGTGTATGTATTTAAATACAGAGACAACACAACTATCTCATTTTCATTAGTCGTCTGTGTTTTGCTGTTTTCTGGTTGGGTTTCTGCAGTGAACAGTTTTTTTTTTTGTTTGTAAAACTTTTAAATGTTTCACCATGAATAAATGATGCTTCTAGTGGCACAGAACTTTGTATTGTTTTGAGTTTTTATTTTTATAATTATAAAAGAAGTTTTCTTATGTAGAATTACCTCTAAATACAAAATATGATGTGTATGTGTGTGTGTGTGATGTGTGTGTGCATGTGTGTGTGTGTATATATATATATATATATAAAAATAAACCTTCTAAGAAATCCTGTGAAGGTTGTCAGAGATAAACATAAATAAATTGGCATTTTTTTTTTTTTTTCTCTAAACTTCGTAACATTGATATTGACAAAGAAATTAAAGTCAACTATTTTCACAAACTAGAGTTTCAAATATAGATATTTTGATATGAGGGACAACAGCTGTTTGCCACATGTGTAACACAAAGTATCTTGAATATAAATAAAGAAGAAATAAATACTGAAAATTTAAACAAAACACTTGGAAATACTGTCACAAAACAAAGAGTAGAGGTAAAAGTTGTTGGCCTAATTTATGTTAATTTAAAAATATTACTATTATATCAACTATATTCTTTATATTCAAGGAAATCTATCATCAACATCTTAATTACTGATGAAGAAAAATCCATTTTCCTTTATTATCTCATTCTTTTAAAAGAATATATTTTCTGATGAACTTACATTGTTCTGACTTTCACAGTAAATAATCAATATGTAGTTGTATTTAATTATAGCAGACTGTCAAACGTGAGATAGTTTATGAATCAGATGCACTGACAAGTTCATGGAGGTGACTATTCCAGCTCTAAAGTAAAAAAATAAATAATATCCCAACAACACTGGACAAATTACCAATAAAGTAAATTCCTAAAAATGACTTTTTTTTTTCTTTTTGTTAAAGCAGCAGATGTAACAGAAACTCCAGAAGAGTCCAATTAATCTCTGTGCATGCAAGTAAAACTAATCATCAAGGATATTCTCTGTAAGCTTTTTGTCTTTGACAACAATAGCACCAGCATAATAAGCTGTATGTGCTAGATGAGATGCAGTAATAAACCCCAGGGCAGACAATGTGAAGCAAGATGCAGATCATTTTTTTTTTTCTCTTGGCTTTCTCTGGTAACTAGACTAGTCATGGCTGTTGGAAAACAATAAATAATTCAATTGTATTTAGTATTTTAAAATAGCTGTTAGTGTATGTTAAAAAATAATATATATATATATATATATATATATATACAGAAATCCAAATAAGAACAAACAAAATGATCACAAAAGTTTAATTTATTTCAGTATTTTTACAATTTATTCTAAAGATCTGTTACACATTAGAAAAAACTGAAACAACATACAAAATTATACTAAATTATATACATTTCTGTTTCTTGGGCAATCGACAGCATTAATTTGAAGTCTGTATATCATGATGTCATCAAATAGACTAATTATTTTCAAAAAATTGTTTATTGTTATTGCATAATCTATCATAAAAAATTGGGGAAAAATATCATCCGTTTCATGCTTTACAAGCTTAATTAATTCACTTTTAACATATTTACAGGTATATAAATATTTTTCATGGATGCACATTGTTACTTTTGTCCTAAGCTTCCAGATGATAGGTGAACTACTGCTCCACGCCAAACATTTCTGAAGTTATGAAATATTTTGAGTATGTTCATGCTGTACCTGAGCAGGTAAAGCTGCTTTTGATGGGGGGTGTATGTGAATAAAGATGGTTTTATCAGCATTCACATATTTTTCCAGCCAAAAACACATTGTGACAACGTAGTTTAAACAATAATTTTATTTATTTATTTACGTACTCACTTTTGTACATTTTATTTATTTATTTACACTTACTTACCCACATATATTTATTCATTTGTTATTTATTTTAAAGTATGGTAGCAAGTCTTCTCAAGTAGTATTTTGTTATTCATTTGAGCATTTGTAAGCACGGATGATGTCTTTAATTGGAGCCCGACACATTGGACATTTTGACTGAAGAGACAAAAGATGTTTGCCACATGCATAACACACACACATGTGTCCACACTGATACAGCACAGTGTCAGAGTGGTTCTCCAGACAAATAACACAGTGACTGTCACTGATTGGCACGGAGAATGTGGATGATGGTGATGCAGCTTTTACATTATTGTCTCCTGTGAAGAAATGATAAAAAAAAAAAATTAACAAAAAAAAATTAACAAATTAACAAACAAAAAATCTAATAAATAATGCAATATCAAATAAAAAACCCTCAGCAATACATTTAAAAAAAAAAACAGTTCTGAATCTTCCAAATATACATATGTGATAAATGGATAAACAAATAAAAATTATAATTATAAACTAAAAATGTTGTTATCTCAAGAAATAACTATATTATATATATTAAAAAATGTAATTATAAAAGGTAATAATGACTGATAATTTTGGCAGTTTACTGAAGTATAATTTGATTACTTGGATTTTTTCATAAATGGTATTGAGTACTAGTACTATTATTCCAAAATTCACAAAAGATTACTGTGAATACAATGAATACATCCATTAGATTTATCTAACAGTTTAAACCACCAGCACGTCAGGACTGTAAATACATTCTGAACACAAACCTGCAGCCATTGCAAGCCCAGCAGCCACTTCTTGCCTCACAGCACGCTGGATATCCAGTGAAAGGTCAAAGTTCAATTTGATCATGTTCTTCATCTCTGCCAACTGTGCCTTAAGACTCTGAATTTCACGACTCAGATATAAATTACTCTGTGAATAGAAAATAAATGTTTCAATCCAGTTTTCTATAATCTAACAGGTGATGCATGTATTAATACTGATCAGCAACAAATGGAAATATTTTCTGGTTATTTGTTGTTTTTTCAAAATTAATTCCTGTTGCTGAATGTGGTTGAAGATAATCTCCATGAGACCTCAGAAACTTTATTATTAAAAGACTCGTCATCTAGATGCATACAAAATGTATTTGGATATTTTTTAAGCTGAGTAATCATACATTACATCATGAAAACATTTATCACACATAAACAGAATAGCAAATAAAATATATAACTGTATATAAAAGAATGTAATCATAAAAGGTAATGATTGTGATTATTTTGGCAGTATACTCAGACTTGATTATGTATTTATGAATTTTTTATGCTGAATAATCATATATTAATTGTAACAAAAAACTTTTTATCACATATAAATATAATACCAAATAACACACCTGAACTACATAATATACAAGATATATTTATTTGTTTAATTTCAGTCAGAATAATCATACTTTATTATTAGCAGCAAATGATCACTGATAACACATTTTTATACACAAAATCTATCATTCAGAAGTAAAATGTATTCAGCCTATTTTTGTCATCTTAGCTATATTTTAAAATTAAGAATTTAAAAAAGAATACAAAATAAACAATAACGACTGTCATAAAATGAAGAAGAATAACTTACATGAGTGTAAGGAACTGCTGTAGCACTGAGACTGGTCACTGAAATGTTGTCAAGATTATCCACTGGAGGCTGTAGCCCAAGATGGCTGAAATCATTATGTATGATTGGTTGTGTTCTTGGAATCGAGCGCACAAAGTTGGCCACATTTTCACCATCAAATTCCATGTTCTGAAGACGATTCTGAATTACAAAAAAGTTATGTTTAAATTATTGAAAAAAATAAAAAATAAAAAATAAATAGTAAATAAATAAATATTGAAAATTAAACACAAATAATTAACATGAATTTGAGGATACATTTTATATCAGTCTTCCAAGATCATTGCACAGATTGTGCCAGTGAATCTAACCTTTTGACAGTTTTGTCTTAACTATTTGAAATAAAATTCTGGAGTTTGAAGTTTCTCTTTATTTTAATTAAAATTGAGCTTTCGCCAAAATTTGAAGTTAAATTTGAAACTGGTTTATTAACATATTCTCTTGCTCACTTCTTATATGACATTTTTTGTCCCAAGGTTCGATTAAATACACATTCAGTTCATTTTTACAATGATGAAATTAAACCCCTCTTCACAGAATTATCTCCCTTCCTCAATAAGATAATTTATTATAGGTCTGTCATTATCTGTAATTTACATCCAGTCATGTCTAAAAACATATAATTTGTTAAAGTTAATCGACAGGAGTAACCTACAAATAGCTTATTCATTACACAACAAAGCAAATCAATAAATAATATTCTGAACGATATTTTATCTTATTTATAATAATAATAATAATAATATATATATAAATATTTTATAATTTCTTTTTCACCCAAGTTATTAACTTATCTCTTTCTAGATATGTTATATTATAATTATATGAATTATTTATGTTTTATTTTATTGCAAATAATACAAAATATTGTTAGTCTGTAAAATGTACAGATTATAAAGAAAATTACAATATAATTGTACCACCAGTTGTTCATCATTTGGAAATATATATAATTTGTCTTATTATATAATGATAAAATAACTATAAAAAATAATACAAAATAAAAAGAAGTGTTATGATTTCAGTGAATTCATTCACACAATAACTATAGAAAAATAAATCAAAATAAATTGTATTATTATATTACAGTTTAATTTTTTCACACAATAATTGTAGAAAATTAATACAAAATAAAAAGCATAGCTATTATTACATATCTGTATAATAAACCTGTACACACCTGCATTTGAACTTCCAGCATCCCCCGGAATTCACCCTCCAGTGTTGATGACACTAAGCGATGATGAAGAAGTTCACTGATTTCCTCCACCAATTCTTCTCTCTGAATCTGAGTCACATTTTCCCACGATATTGCCTGTGCTGGGCTTTAAATATATAAACAAAATAAATAAATTATTGTTTTTAATCATTAAGTTATTGAAATAAGAATACATTTGAACTGTTATGATGATTCCAGACATAACTTATATATTTGAACAGGCATGCTTTGAAACTTATCTAACAATTATTATATTCAAAAAAAAATTATTATATAAACTGAAAATCTATATTGTACATAAATAAGTCTTTACAGTTTATTTATTTGTAGTAGACTGGACACAAAATTGTATCAACAAACAGGATTGATGATGCATTTAATGATATCTAATTGCAAAGATAGTGTTTGTTATCAAAATGGTAAATAATGACCATGGAACAGTGGATGTATTATTAAAATGACATAATTTTAAAAGCATGCATTGTTTTACTGCTTTGAAAAAATTAAATTAATAAGCATTTTAAAAAGAATAAATACCGATCAGTAACAGGTCTCCAGACACCAATATCAGGTGGACTGATTTCATCTGCAGAAGAATCTGTTCAAATAAAGCAAAACGAATACCAAATTTAAATTACAAGTGAAATATTCATTGTATCAGAACAATTTTTAAAAAGATCAAATTATTTCAAACTGTATACTCAAGATCTGATTACTATATTAATATTGTTCATAAAATGAACTAAAGTGTTGGTGTTTTAGGGTTGGTTTATTTATATATAGACACTGAAATATTATAATTATACTTATTCTTTAAACTTTTATAGAGCCATATACTACAAGTATTTTGTTTATGCACTGATCTTGTATTTCAAAAGAAAAGGGGACAGTCATCACAGAGGGTATAATTATCAAAGTAAAATAAATTCATTTAAAAAGAAAACCAAGAAATTTAGGTTGTATGCCAAATTTGCTTCTGTCCCTTAATCAGAGATGCTTTAAATAGAAGATATACTTCAAATAAAATAACAGTAATAACAATAATAATAAATGAATAATAATAATGATGATGATGATAATAATTATAAAAATAATAATATATGAATAATAATAATAATAATAAATTAATAAACAACAACACAACAACAACAATAATTATAAAATTACCTTCATCACTTGTTGTAGCAATGCTTGGTGAATCACTGGAAAGCAAATTATCTTGAGTAGGAACTCTTGAATCTGGAGCAGACGCTGTTGCTGTTGCTGCTGCTGCTGCTATTCTTCTTCTATGTGGTTGTGGAACAGGAACTTGTTGAGATGATGTTGACTGAATTACATTATCCACAGTCTGGGATGATGCTCTGGATGTCACTGGGGTAGAAACTCTTGATTCATTTCTGATCTGGTATGAGACTCGAGATGGTCCTGGTGATGCACGACTTGTAGCTGATGTAATGCTTCCTCTGATGGCAGACTCAAGCTGACGTCTGAATGCTGCTGACTGCAGTATGGAGGAAACCCTGTGTTGTTCAAACAACCCCTGCACCTCAACCACCACTGATTCAGGGCGATGCTCTTCAACACTGTCAACATTAGAAGGGACATTTTCCCTACCACTGCTGCCAGCTGGTTCAGTGAGATGTTTGACAAAGAAGTTGTTGATGTTACTGCGATTTTGTTGTCCTGTAACAGGTCTTTCGGCTTCTTCTATGCTTCTTAGTTCATTCATTATTTCACTGTTTGAAAGGTTAGAAAATAGGTTTTCTGTGTGTGTGTATATATATATATTTTTTAAAAGGTATGTGTGTTTATGTATGTATGTATATATGTGTGTATATATATATATATATATATATATATGTATGTATGTATATATGTATGTATGTATAAGTATAAGCATATATATATATATGTAACGGGGGGAGGTTAGGGCAGTAAGGCAAGCCTATCTATCTCAGACCCACAGGTTGTTGTAGTATATATGTAATATCTACCACTAGCCAAGGAATAACAAACAAGATGGGGTTTCAAATTCAAGGGCTGTAATATTAGTTAATTCTGGTATATGTTTACCACATTGTAACTTTGGCGTCTCCAAGGAGGACAACTAACCAGGTTCATTAAACAAATCACAATTTTACAACAAAAAACATCAAACCAATACAAAAAAAACCACACGACCTGTGTCGCCACTTTAACTAGTTATTTTTAAGGTCCTACAATGTCCCTGTCCTGAGTGCAATGCTTTTCTCTGAGAGTTTCCCCTTAAATTCCAAGCAGCAGTTGCCATATATGGTCATGTCACATGACCATACAATCCCTAGTGCTAACAAAAGCTCCCAATAGGAGGCAGTCATCTTAATCTATCTTGCTAGAACTTACTCCCCTCTAATTACTTTAAAACATTATATAAAATATGATCTATATAGAATAGGAAGCAATTTTTCTATTTTATATATATATATATACACACACAAGTGACACATATATCAATACATATATATATCCAAAACATTTTTTAAACAAAAAAGTATAAATGTTTTCATTGATGTGGTCAGTTATTTGTATATACCAAGAGAGAGAGAGAGAGAGAGAGAGAGAGAGAGAGAGAGAGAGAGAGAGAGAGAGAGAGAGAGAGAGAGAGAGAGAGAGAGAGTATTTATTTATTGAAATACGAGAATAAGAAACTTTTTCTTTTTTTCATTTTTTAAATTTTTTTACTAAAATAATCTTACCTGCGTTGACGTTGCAGAAGTTTTTCCAAAGGATTGTTGTTGCTACTGCAAGTAGTAGTACTAGTAGTAGAACTAGTATCTTCTTTCGTTTCTTGATGCATATTGCGATCCATTCGTTCTTCAGGACAGTTTGTTAAATGTGCATTTGCTTCTGCCATGGTTCTTTTATAAGTAATTGCGCTGTTGGAGTATCTTAAGCCGATTACTAACATGAATCAAAATATATATTAAGAAATAGTCATTTGTTGTTATGATAGAAATTTTAGGAAATGTTCTAAAAATAGACATTAGCCATCAGCTGCATGATTGGATAGATTGGTTAATATGCATATTCATCAGGTCAAAGTTAAATATAGAGGCCATATAAAGCATTCCCTATAAAACTGACTTTTGTTTGTTTTTTTGTTTTTTTATTTATTCATTTGTTTACTTTTCTTTTTATCCCTATTTTTGGTGATTAATAAACTCAATATTAATAAACTGCAATAATTTAATTTTGAATGAGAATAATTCATCGGCAAAACTATGATATTATTATTATTATTATTTATATACATTATAATAAAATAAGACAATTAAATATGAAAAATCTATTTTCAGTTCAGTTTGTTTGTTTATTTATTTAGTTATTTAAATAAGAAATGGATTTCAGTACCAGGAAAAATAATATTAAATTAATGGAATCTATCTACACGAACTGAAAATGCAAAGTAATGATTGGAAATTTGGCGGGAACTTTCAATTTAGCAGCAGATCTATGGGCGACACCTTGAACGATCTTTTTGAGCAAATTATTCACTCTGAGCAACGAGTTCAGAAGCGTAACCTCTATTTACAAGAAGGTTAATTCATAAAATTTCATTATTGCATAAATATTATTGTCAATAATATTTAACAAAATTAATTCTCAAGAATTATTTATTTTTCACTATCGTATTATCTACAAAGAAACTACTAACCGTGTCAATGTTACACTGAATATTAGACATTAGTGCAAACGTTATTCAAACAGTAACTAAATAATGACTCTCTCTCTCTTCTCTCTCTCTCTCTCTCTCTCTCTCTCTCTCTCTCTCTCTCTCTCTCTCTCTCTCTCTCTCTCTCTCTCTCACGCACGCATGCACGCAAACATAATGATCATATATTTCATAAAAACAACATACATCGTGAAGTGAGAGGCAGCAATAAATTCGGATAATAAAAGGAATGTTCAATTTTACCAAATAGTAACATTTGTACTCCTTTCTAATTATTATTATTATTATTATTATTATTATATATATATTTATTTATTTATTTTATTTATTTGTTTATTTTTGTTGCAGTAAAAGCAAAAGTATGTGAGTTCCAAAAGAATATTAATGAAACTAAAGACGAACGGGAAACGTTGAAGGGGCAGTTAGTTTTAAAAGTAAATTATAATTATAAATATTTTTTAAAATTAAGCTGTGTGTAAAATTCGTTACAAAAACATAGTAACCAAAATTAATGAATCATGAATACAACTGAAACATTTAAACTGGATTATAATTATTACAATAGTTGCTCGATTTTTTTATTTTTGTTTTTGCTTTTGATGTTTTTTAATTATTTATTTGTTTGCTTTATTTTATTTTAATTCATTTGTTGAAGTGTTTATTGACATTAACAGTTTTAATATTCTAAATTTTATTCTTAACTATAATAAGAATTATAATCTGCTGGGTATTGTTAAATTAGGTTCAACGTCTGAATGATGAAGAACTACAAAATACATGGCACCATACCAGAAGAAAAATCTTATCTGATAAAAGAGACTGTATAAAGAATGAAACTGCAGAGTTTAAAAAACAACTGGTATGAAGTTTTATTAACCAAAGGTTAATGTTATATTTTCCCAACAATTTAGTGATTTTGTTTTTGTTGTTTTATTTATTTATTTTTTTAATTTCCTAAATGCAAATTTACCAGTATTCAGTAACTTAAATATAAAAGAATAACCCCAATTAAAATAACAATAAAAAGAAATTACATATCGAATTCAGTTATTATTTGATGAATTGAAAATATTAAGCTTTTATTTTTCTAAGAATATGATATTTTGGATTTTGGCGTTTTATTTATTTATTTATTTGTTTTTATATATTTATCAAATTCACTGATTAATGTATGAATTACAAATACATTTACAGACAAGATTTTATCTTAAACTATTTCAAACTAATTTTTAACAGGAAGAAGTGAAAGATACTTCAGAAAATAGAACGAAACAGTTTTGTTCTGAAGTAGGTTATTTTTCACAAAAGTATGATTTGTTGGCAAGCAGAAGATTAATCCAGGAAAAGGAAGTTCATGACAGAATTGTCATATGTCAAGAAAAGGAAAAAGAATTCATAAAAGGTAGTGCATTATAACTGTGCTCTGACATGTAACTTTATATGCAACAATGTGATGCAGACAGAGATAATATTTGGCTTCACTATTTTATTCACCCCTTTATTCCATTTTAGAAGTGGAAGATTATGAAGAAAATGCTAAGCAGATTGAACAGATGAAGAAAGAACAAGAAAAAGTGGAAAAGCAACTTAAAATAATGAAAGAGCAGCTTTCTGGTCACACTTCTATTTGTATTTTTTATTATATATTTTTTATTTTATTATTATTATATTTTTTTTTTTTTTTGATAAAATATTAAGAAGATAGAGAATATTTTAAACTCTATTTTTCAACTAGAGAATATTTTAAACTCTATCTTTCAAATATTATTAGACTATTTCTACTCCAATTCCAGGAATGAAAGATTATATTTTTGTTATTTTGGGATGGTATAAAGGTTTGTTTTTCTTTGAATTACCACACTCACATACATTTATTTTACAAATTACACTTTTCATCTTTAAGTTTTTACAGTTAAATTAACCCCTTGAAAATTTAAAATCTTTGTACATTTAAAAATTATTTTATTTAAATTTCAAGTTTATATAAATTTTCCATCTGCAGTTTTGATAGATAAAATCGATACTACTTTCTTTTAGATGTGGAGATGAAATTCATTTCTGAACAGAAAAAACTACAAATGTTGGAAGAAGAAAGGGAGGCAACTCTTCACTTGCCACAAAATGAAACTGAATTCACAAGGTTATCTCTTTTGTAAAATCTTAAGCATTTTGTATTTTTGAGGTATGAAAATGCCATCCAACAGAATATATTTAAGAAAAGAGACAATAAGGGAAATATAAAATAAAAATAATAATGAACAGTATATAGACAAAATAAATATTCATAAATTTGTTCATTACAGACTTCAGCAACAACTTGCAGCGTGTCAGTCCATTCCTTTGGAAAACGAATGTCAAAAGCTGCAACAAGAAATTAAGCATCTTCAGTACCTTCTACGGCAACGGCAAACCCAACAACAGCATCATCAGTCAATGAGATCTTCAGAAGCAATGACAAAATCTGGACTACCTACTCAGTCTGTGCAGGTACAGTGTTTCATTTATCTTGATGAAGATGTTGCACTATGGTGGGGAAATAAATAACCTAAATTTATTTATTTGTTCTCAAGATTTTGTTTTATTTCTTTCTGACTTTGCTAAGAAAGTGACTGTCAACAAGAACAAGGATATGAGGATGAATAAAGGCTGTTATGTTTTGTTGATTCATTAAGTAATTATTTTTGATCTAATGAAATTAAGGTAATCAAACAAAAATGAATTTGTTATTGGTAAACTTGCTATAACTTTTAGTGATCCAGGGTTTTGACATTTCAATGTATTAAAAACATTATGAAAAATCAGAAACAGCATGTATATATATATATATATACATTGTTTAAAGTTACTTTTGAGAAATAAAACATTCATTACATTTTTACATTATTTAGTATTGCAGGATAACAGAAATAACTGGTTATAGTCTCAAGATATCAGTTTTATCCTACATGAACTGAATGGTTAATGCAATCTTTGCAGAATAAAGCTGATATTGCAAGGCAGTAAACAGTTACTTCCTACATAAAATTTTAATCTAAATTAATTTTTGTATGTTTTTTTCAAAGCCACCTCTGATTGGAAACAGACACTGTGTAAGCAACTTTCCAGTAAGAAAACTACAAACAACACAGAATGACACAAAGGTAGCTAATAATAAATATTAAATACAAGGAATAAATGAATAAATTTACTAATTACTAATCAAAATGGCAGTTTATACATGAACAATTGAATATATTTATATTTGTTTTAAATATATATATATTTTATAATGCTTAAAGCAGTGTTTTATTATAGTCAATAGATTTGGAAATTTTATATTTTTATAATGAAAGAGAACACAAAACAAATACAAAAATAATTAATTCATTATTTTATGTATTAAAAATGTAAAATCTAAAATCTGTCAACATGGAATTATTTATTGTCATAGTAATACATATACTTGCATAATTTTTCATTTTTTTTCATTTTCATTTTCATAGAAATCCATGAAGCCTTTAAAACCATGCATTTTGGATGATGTTTTTGATGATGATATGTCACTTCCTGATATAGACGAACAAGATATTTCAGATTATAACTGTCCCTCAACATCCATCACGTCTGCAAACAGTTCAGAATCAACTTCCCAAGGCATATGTTGGACCAAAACCTATTTTTAATTTAAAGAATAGAAAAAAATGATTTGTTTATTCAATTTTGTTCTCTTGTATTAACTACTTTAAGAAATAATTAATAAATAAATGGTGTATTGGTAATTTGTATTATTTTCTGTAAATACTGTATATTCCTCTATCCATCCTTCTGTGGATACATGTATATCAAGCTGCATAAAGATATAACATAACACAAAACATTTCCATTGATGAAACAGTGAACACAAACATTTACAAGAGCTTCGATATAATATTAAGAACATCTGTGAGTTTTAATTTCCATATATAAAAAAAAATAATAGCAATATACAAAATATTTCAAAGTTTAAAACAATTACTTACATTTACAAGAATTTTGATATAACAATGACAAAGGTAGTCTCAGTTCTCAGTGATCTAGTTTTGTTTTTTTCTGTATGTATCATCACTACAGCAGTAAATTAATTACTTATGTAAGTATACTTTTAGTAATTCTGATATATGGTTTCCTTATTTTCCTTCAGCAACAGGTATGTTTTATGTGTATTTCACTAAAACTGCAAAGTATATATTAAAACCATTGGTAAACTAGTCAATGAACTGGAGATTACTCTGATGATTCTGTCACCCATTACATACCAGATTAATCCTCTACAGATACACTTGAAAAATAAAATATTTGTGTCCACAAAACTTACATAATAAAGGGGAAGCAAAATAAATTGTCCATAAGAATTTCAATCTAATTGTATCAAAATATTCTGCCTTAAATAATTACATGTAACTGATACCTAGTCAGTCACGAAATACTTACAACTAACAAGGCATCACAATAGTCACTCTTTAATTAAATGTTGGAAACATGAACACACAGAATAATCACAGTGTTTAACTTGCTCATCAAACGTGTATAATGAAAAGCTTACACATAGCTCAATGCCTCTTATTACTACATTCTTTCACCTCTTAGCCCAGTATAAATATGTGGCATATTTTTTATACTGTTAATTTCTAGAAATCCTTTATTTCTTGTGAACAGAATTAATTGTATTTAGATCAGATTATTATCAGTTTGACTTCCAAGTTGTAAGGGGCTTTCATGGGGCAATTATAATAATCATAAAATAACTACCAAGTACACTGTGGAAATAATTCATAGCCATTCCTGTATAAAAATAGGTTTATTCATTTATTACTTTTATTATTTAAAATGCGCATTTCAGTTGTCTCTTTTAAACAGACTTTATCTCAAAATATAAATAATGTAATTTGTATTCCTGTGATTAAGGACAACATATTATGCCAGCAATCAATTATTTATCTAATTCTACTTGGGGGGGGGGAAATATAAACAACTTCAAATTTCTTTTAATAACATATTATATCTTGGTACAACTTCAGTTTTATTTATTGCTAGTTAAATTTTTTGAGGAAGGGTTGTAACGGTCTAATTACAACGAACATTCCTCAACTTATTCTTAACATCTAACTGGTAAGTTATAGCTAAGGGAAATAACTCTGCTACTAATCCAAAGGAAACGGAAATATTTTGCTACCAATACGCATGCGTCTGATTTTTCTAAACTAATGTTTATAGAAGTTTCAATGGCAATTTAAGACAACCCATTTATGACTGCAGTTTTCATGAACAGACATATATTGCAAATATTTTATATAGCAACGTCGCTGTCTTGGTTTTTTCTTTTATATTTTTTCTTTTAGGAAATGTGTTTCCAGATACTTAAATTAAGAGGCGTGTTCTGACTTACGTTCTTTCACGCAACAGTGACAGGCGCCTGTCACTTGTTGGTGTGAAACTGTCATTATAGGTCTTCGCAGCTGACGGCTGACGATTCTTCGTTATAGACGTGAACATTATTTATTGTTTTATAATTACGATATTATTAATACGTACTGCGCCGTGTGACATCTGTCTGACACGAATTCTGATAATTACATTGTTGGAAACCCAAGTTGGAGAAACCACTGAAGCGGAACAACTCGGCAGGTGGTTAGACATATAAGTATAGTTTAAACAGGTGTAACGTATACTAAAACGTCTGGTAACTAGAAGCTGATGTACATTGTTTTTGCTCTAGTCTTTGAATATCTTCTGAGAGCAGCAGTGTGCACAGACAAAACTATTAAAATGCTGTTTGATATTTATATTCAGTTTACAAAATGATGTCATTCATGTCGAAGAAAAAGAAGTACAGATTTCAAGTCAACCTTGAGGTAGAGGAACTGTCATCAGTTCCTTTTGTTAGTGGAGTGCTTTTTGCCAAAATAAGGTTACACGATGGTGGCAGTTACCTGGAACATTCCAGCAGGTAAGATCATAATGTTGATAACATATATTATGTTTTTAATGTGTGATTTTCACATACTTAAGCAGGTACTTGATCAAAATGTAAAATTATTCATATCTCCCACAGTGGTTTTTAGCAGAGATCACTGTTATGTATTTTTGTTGTTGTTTTTTTCTGTTTTTAAACTACTTAATGGAAAACAATAAAATGTCCTTGAAAAATTCTAAAGCAGTATTGATTAATTTAAATTTTCATATGTGCCATTCACTTTAACTGCTCAACCAATACTCATTTGTTAAGATAATATTCAGATACAAATTAAAGCAGTGCTATAAAAATCAATATCAGCGATAAACTTGAAAAAACAAAAAACAATAAATGCATGTACACCCAGATATAACAGATATTCATGTTTCATGTTTCAATTATTATTTTTTTGAATTTATAAACACACACACATTTTAAAAGCAAAAAAGTAACAACAAATGCTAAATAAATCAAAAGAAACACTGCCTTCAAATGAAATGTCAAAACTAATAAAAAACTAATAAAATTAATAATAATAATAATTTAAAAAAATAATTTAAAAAAATTGTTAAAAGTTTGTATTGCCACATGGTGTTACATGCTTTTTACTTCATAATCATATACAACTAATTCTTTGTCATAAAAGATCTGCATGAATATAAGTCAGTATGCTTATATACTTATATAATATTATGACACTGTATAATTGCTTACTCAAAATTAAAAGAGAAAGCACTGTTACACACTATTAACACTGCAAATGATAAGATGCAAAATCCATCATGAATAATGATAAAGAAGTTCCAAGGAGAAAAAAAACAACAAAAACAACAAAAACAAAAACAATAAAAAAGCAAAAATTGAAAACATAAAGCAGAGTGTATGAGTTGGGCTTCGCAGTAGTAGTAATTTTGTATTTACATCATATTTTTGAAATTTGTTACTATTTTTAATTATTGATAAATAGCACACACATTTTTGACAAATATATATTCATTCATTTTTAAAAATAAATATCACAGCAGTAATTAAATAAATTTGTAGTTTAATCTGATGTCATTGTTTGTGAGAGTATGTCAGTATGCTTTGCATTTAATTTTTATTTAATTTTTTTTTTTTTTTTTTTTTTTTTTTTTTTTTTTTAATAATTTTTAATGGTTAGTTACCTGTTTCAGTGACTAGGAAAAAAACAAAAATTAAAAGATCACATTTAGCATTATTAACATCTACAACAACATACCTCATGTATTTGTGTATATGTGTAATGTACATGCATTTTTATGCAACCACACTGCTCATTTTAAATTGTTAGTTTTATTGATGATAATAATAATAATAATAATAATAAAATTATTTATTTATGTATTTCTGTTTTCAGAGAGGAAGTATCCAATAACTGTGTAAAATGGAAATCAAAGTTCAGCTTTCCTTGCAAAATGACAGCAAGTGCTATCACCGGTATTCTAGAACACTGCATTTGTAGGATCTCTGTGAGAAGGGTGGGTTTAAGCATTATAATTTATATCCATACTAGAAAAGTTTACTTAATTTGGAATTTTTTCATTAATACAGATAGGAATGCTGTCAAAACTAGTTTCATTGTGTTATTTTCAAAATAATTATTTTTTAAATCTTATATAACCTAATACAGCTAACCTCATATTTACACATATATATAAATATGACTGCAGCAATTATTCAGTAAGCAAAAATACAGGCATACATAGGTACAAAAATACAGTGAAGAAATCTAGATCACACAAATACAATTGCCCATATAACAGTAATATTTTAGTATTATAATTACCTAGATTAAAGACTAAACAAAACCACAAATTGCAAACAACAAAAGTATTAATTCTTTAAATTAGATCACTAACAAATAAACAGCATAACTGTCTGTAATTACATTCAGCTGCTTTCCCAGATAATTGTATTATACAAAGAAAAACTCACACGTGTCATTTGTTAATTACTTTAAATTGAAGGTAATTTAAATCAGAATGTAAGAATATGTTTGTTTGTGTTGGTAGTTACATATTCATGATTTTCATGCAAAATACTGAAATATGTGGTAATACTAGAACAATGCACTTGTTACTCTTTCTGAGGTTTTATAACACAGTTACAGGTTTAACAGCTGCATTGGTCAAAGGGCAAATCAGTTATTTCGTTTGGAGCATAATCCTTAAAAACTGTCTGCTTGTAAACACAAAAGTAATTTAACTGGTTTGCTAACAGTTAACGTCACAAACAGTTTTGTTATTTATAGATTTGGCTTACACCTCTCGTACCTCTTTGTTTGTTATTTACAATGATACATGTGAGTTAATGCAGCGAGGTATTTGTGTTACAATCCTGAGGTTATCTGTGCTAAGCTGCCTGGTTATGTGTGATTAATATCTTGAAAGACTGATATCAGAAATTTACTTTCTATTGATCCTATTACTCATTATTATATGTTAGATAAACAAGCTGTTTGAATATGATTGTATCTAAACGATCATCTCTATCTTTGTATTTATAACAATACTAAAAATAGGATATCTACAGATGGTTTTTCAGCACTGAAATCAGTAGTTCTGTTTACTGCTGCTTTGTAGAAAATATAGCAATCTAAAGGCAGCTAGGCCAGCCAGTTAAAATTGCCACAGCAGTATGATGATAATAAAACATGGATAAATTCCAAGGACTGGGCTAACTTTGATTTCAGCATCTGTTAACAGATTTGTTTTATAGCCATTTATTTATTGTTCTATATATATATATATGCATGATGTGTGTGTGTGTGTCTGTGTGTGTGTGTGTGTCTGTTTGTGCCTGTCTGTGTCTGTCTGTGCCTGTCTGTTTGTGCCTGTGTGTATTTAATATCAACATATTTTAATAGATTTGTTTTATAGCCAACTTTTAATTTATTTGTATATATATTGTGTCTAACAAAAACTGTTATTTGCAGCCATATATAATCATAAGGAATAACATTTAGCTGTCTGGGTTTTTGTATGTAAGAGATAAATTTTGATTTGTTATTTGAAGCTGTAAATTAAAGTTGTTTTATTCTGTTTTGAAAGTTAATTCCAAGATGATTAGCCTTTGGAATTTTCTTTTTTTTTCTGTGATATATGATATCCCATTTCTAGAAAGGTGCTTATAAAAATGTGATATAAAAGTTGTTATAGGCATCTCTGAATTAATTAGGTTTGTTTATTTATGTAGAAATGTAAATTTAATCATTTTGTGCAAGTTATTATTTTTTTAATATGATTCATTCAAGATAGAATGGAAACCTTCTTGGATCTCATTTTTTAGGGATATTATTGTGTATTTGACACAAGTAAAAGTTAATGTTCAGAACTGAATGTTAATGCTTATTGTTGGTTAAATCTTAATAATGTACCTTAAAATGTAATCATGGTATGTTTATCTCCTAATCCATTTATTTAAGAAACAGCATCATAGACAGTATGGCCCATGGGTATGGTCATACATTCCAGTGAATGTTTGGACAGTAATGGTAATGGTTTTAGCATGTACTGACTTGTGTAGGATAAAACAGATTATAGAAAAAACTTTCAAAAATATATCAGGTTTCTTTTATACACACAAACTCAGTAAAACTGCTGTAGTAAGCTTTGTTCATGATTTCCTGTTTTTCTTGTAAATGTAATGAATAAGTCATTATTATTATTATTGTTATTATTTTATTTTTAGTTGTATGACATCTCTTGTTCTGTTAATGTTACTTGTTATTACTGTGTTGCAATAATAATAATAATAATAATAATAATAATAATAATAATAATAATAATAATAATAATATATATATATATAAAATAATGATGTAAACATAGATTGGTATATTCTTATAATTTAGAAACAAGCAATCCTTTCCAAAGGTATGAGAGCATTTATCACACTCTTTAATAAACCAGTTTAATAAAGCACTGGCTGGAATGGTAATTTGTCCATTTTGCATGTATATTAATATTACCAAGAGGATCGATACTGTTACTTGTGTTGTTTCAGAAACTACTTTCTAACCTCTAAACTATATGGGAAAATAGAATAATAATCATTATTGTTTTCTTTCAGTCAAGATCTTAAGAATAGTAAATCACACATTATTGTAATTATAGTTGACTGTGTTTAAAACACTTCAACTATTTCCTGTCTGTATTAGGTTAAAGTATTTCTCAAGGACCCAAGTTAATGAAATTAGCATATTTCCAAATTATGTGGGAGACACTTTTCACATGCTTTCTTGATGCTGTTGTCAAGTATATGCTCTTACAGCACTTGCCAGTTGACAGGGATCTTTGTTTTAGAACTAAAATTGAAGAAAATTAACTTAACATCTTCTTAACACAAGAGCTGCTGCAATTACTCAAAGGAAAAATGCAGTTTATGTGCTAGTACTTGAAAATTTAATTAGTGGATGTTTCATGGATGAACGTGTTCAAGGCAAGGCATATATATGTCAGATCTTAAAAGACCAACAATTTATCTAAAACATTAAGTACTTTTAGTCCATTTAACACTGGTTCAAAGATAATAATTATAAACACATAGAAATCCTTTCCCATAACACATATATATGAATCTTGCAATCTGTAGGGTTACAAACAAATTTTAAAAAGTGTTTTTTGGTAATGAAACAGAATAGCAGAAGTCTTTTACAATGTTTAAAATTACACATTATTACATTTTTGCATGAAACCCTTCATATGTATGTATATTAATTGCAGAATATAACAGAAAATATCTGAACTTCACTTAAATTAAATACAAAATGCACTGAACGTTTTTATATTCTGTCATGGGCACAACACAAAGGTTTAATCTTTGCCATGCTTGCCTGAATAGTTCTTTGATTGAAATGTGTTAAACATTAACTACACCCACAGTATTGATGTAATATCAAAGAGCACAGAACAGAACAGGAAATAACTGTGTGAAAAAAAATCTGTGTTATTTGCATTTTGAGATTTTCACAGTTCTGGTCAAAGAATGTTTTATGTGTGCATGTGTATGTTTTTGTTTGTCTGAGTAAATATTTATGGGTGGGCTTGTATCTCCATATAATATAATTTATGTATATCTGTGGATGTGTTTATGTATGTGATCTTGATATCTTAGGAATGGTGTTTTCACATCATTGATATTTATAAGATAAGATACATTTGATCATACACAGTTTTGTTGCTGTATCTAAATGTATATGGCTTTTTTTAATGAATTACTTATCACTATAAGCTTATCTGCATGTTTATCTGCACGTCCTCAGAATTTGCCTCCTTTCAGATAACAAAGGAATGTACAGTTTATAGTTTAATAACTATTAGAAAAGAAAAGGTGTGATCTGTAAGTCATTAATTTATAATAATAATAGTAACAACAGCAACAACAACAATATTAGCAACAACAACAGCATTGAGGTAATAATAATGTTTATTTATTTATAAGAAGTTGATTTATATAATTAAAAAAAGAAGAAATGTGATTTTGACAGAACAACAACAACAACAGCAATAAAACAATAACAAAATAACGAACCCCCCCAAAAAAACAACAACAACAACAGCAAAATACCTCAACCAAAACCAGCAACATATGTTTAAAATAACCATTAATAATAAATACATCAAGGTCTTGCTTCGTGAATATTCATTTATACTAGGAATATGATCAATGATGTAAATGTGTGCAGATTACCACAACCTCCAATTAGTATAAACCCAGAAACCTAATATCTTTGACTGATATTTATCTCTCTTTTCAAATATTTATTAATATATGTCCCAGACTAATTTTGTTTGCACACACTGAATAATAACAAATTAATGGAAAAACTTGTTTTTCATAGATCGCATTGATCCATCGCAGTAGTTACCACATCTAGCTTAATTGAAATATTAAATCCAAAAGTTTGCAATGTTAGTTCATATTCAACAGTAATTAATGCACATTGCAGTTTAATATAATAAAAAAGGGTAAAGTGGTATATTTAGATAATAAAATGGTAAAATTGTTATATATTTTATGAATAACTGATGCAGCCTTTGCTGTAACAGCCATCTGGGATTTATTGAATATCTATTTCTGAACAGAAGTAATCAAGTTTACTTTGACAGATATTAATATTTGTGTATGCATTTTTTTTTTTTTACAAGACAATCTTGAATCTTTCATATTTGTGTGAGAATGGAGATTTTTGGTTCGTTGTTGCTTTTTATTATTATTATTATTATTATTATTATTATTATTATTATTATTATTATTATTATTGTAGATTGATTTCATTCTGTCATTCTCCTACAGCCTGCCAAAAATATATAAAATATCTGTCTTCCTGTTAAAAAGAAAACTTATGAGAATTATTTTTATATATATATATATAAATATTATTAGTAGTATTATTATTTTGTTTGTTAAAAGGTATTATTGAAGTAACATATTTTTTCCTTATAACATATAAGAATCATAATTCCATTTAATCTGATTCAGCTGTCACATGTCAGTTTGTTTGCAGTGCTAAGAGATACATGAGGAATGTTTTAAATAATTGTTTTTCTTCACGTGTGTCCATTTGCAAATACTTGTCAAACTGTTTCTTTACTGGAAGGGTTTTTGAAGTTTTTATACAATATTAAATGTGTTGCTGTCCAGACTGAATATTTATGTGTGTTTCTGTATACATATACTTGTACATGCCAGACCCTTTAACATAATGAAATGAACAATTCTGAAATGGTTTTAATTTATAAATGCCATGCATTATCTTTCTCTCTCTCTCTCTCTCTCTCTCTCTCTCTCTCTCTCTCTCTCTCTATCTCTCTGTTTCTCTCTGTATGTATTTGTATATTTTGTATATTTGTATGTGTGTGTCTTTAAATGTATATCTATTTCACCTGTTCATTAAATAATCATTTAAGAAATCAGGCTCATTTTCCCAGTTTACTATCATTTGCTTCATGTTACATGTACATAAAGGACCACACTGAAAAACTTTCAGTAAACACATTGCACCATGTTTATCAAAACTGATAAAAGAGTGGACTGTAAGTACACATGATTATTTGTCCAGAGACGTTCCCATGATTTGGTCCAAGCCATGAGCTAGTTCCTTATCTTTGTTACACTGTGAAATCACCTGCATCTGAAGTTATTGAATTTTCAAGCCAGAGGAACCTGTTTTTACTGTACATGTTTGTCAATACAGCAGCTAACAGAAGTTTCATGATGTAATATTTGATTGTGACAACATATTACACCAGCTTGTTAATTCTGATCCCCAGGCAGTATAGATGCTGATAGTTGAGAATACAAAATGCTTGTATTTGCATACATACAATGATACATATAGGTTATATGTAAATATGTTGTACATCGTTACCATGTCTAGCTTAAATGAATGCTTAATCCAAAACTTTGCAACTAACCACAAACCTAAAGATAATTTATTTACAAAGATGCATGTAAACATAAACATATACATATACAAATACTTATGCATATTCATATACATAAGTAACATATACACTGGGTTAAAACAAAAGTTTTTAATATTTTTCGGTACATGATGTTTGATCATGTAATTTGGTTTTAAATGTAACTGAAATATATGACATATATTCAAATTTTGAAAGGAGAGTAAAATGGCATATATGTGGTTTAATAAATGAATGTGTATATATCTGTATAATGTCTTTGACTTTTGTTCCACTCCAATACATACACATAAACATGTAATTACACACACACACACAACACACGTATGTATACAGAAACATACAAATACATACATTCATACATACATATATATATATATATATATATATATATATATGTGTGTGTGTGTGTGTACGTATGTATATGTGCATGTGTGTGTTTGTTCATGTGTTTATATATGTGTATATGTGTGTGTGTTTCTATATATATATATATATATATAAATATACACATACACATGTATATATAATGTATAAAAGTGTGTGTGTGTGTGTGTGTGTGTGTGTGTGTGTGTGTGTGTGTGTGTGTGTGTGTGTGAGTGAGTGAGTATGTGTTAATTGATTTAGTTTACATAAAATTTGAAAAATGACAGCTTGAATCATTAATCTCCTGTACCAACAAGTATATCACCATTTAACGTGGAAAATGTTGAACTAGTCAAAGTAGATCAACAACTCTTAAGAGGTAAAAACAAAAATTAAAAATTTTCTTTTTTTAATTTTGTAGGAGGTTCGAGGTGGACGTTCCTATCAGAGGCTGGGTTTTGCAGACATAGACCTAGCTGAGTTTGCTGGTTCAGGCCTACAGTGCCGAAGATATCTTCTGGAAGGATATGACACCAAGCACAGGCAGGATAATTCTACTCTCAAGGTTCAAGTAGAGGTCTCATTAATATCTGGTGATCCTGTTTTTAAAGTGTGAGACATTTTAAATATATTAATAAAATTAATACTGTGATATGGACATATTGTTTACTTGAATTAATTTGTGTATATTATATATAAATTATAACTGATCCTGTGGAAATTAGATTTGTTGTTGTTGCTATTTATTCAAACTGTTTTATCTTATTACTTTAAATTTTACAATTTTTAAAGGGAAATTTACATTTTTAGATATGTATTATTCAGTTTATTCATTCATCCTTCAAATTCTTTATCCATATTCCATTTGTTATCTGTCTATAATCAGTCCATCCATTATAACATTGGTACTTTTTCTCTATTTTTTTTTTTTTTTTTTTTTTATATTTAATAACAGAAATTTTAATTCTTTAAGAAAATATTGGCTGTAAACCACATTTCATGTGATAAAAATGTTTGATATCATTTTAATAATGTTCACTGTAGGCCTTGCAATCCAGCTGTTGAACCAGGGGAAGGGGAGGTCATTCCAGTTGCACAAGAAACTGCAATTCAAGATGGCTGCAGTGAAAGCAGTCTTGCATCAAACAGTAGTGGCTTTGGTAGTCTTCCACGAAAAGACAAACTAGCTGTTCCTACAAAAGGTATATTAAATACAAAGTTAAATTAATGAACACTTTCCAAAATAGATGAAAAGAAATTTAATACTTTGATAAATTAGTTGTTGGGGATGGGCTAGAAATTGAAAACATCTTTGACTTAAACCTAAATATATTTGAATAATTCACAGTAGTCATTACTTAACATCAGTTTTTGTTAATAATAAAGTGTTACAATAACAAGCCTTTCACCATTTCTGTTGGTGCAGAATGTATTATATATTATCTTTTCTTAATTATTTCTATAACAAATAATCATAGATGGTATATTATCTTATTTTAGCTTTATAATACCAGTTTCTTTTCTTAATTATTTCTATAACAATTTATGTAGAGTTATTGTCATATTTTTATTTCATTTACAGAGCAATTGGATCCAGAACAACAAGAAAAAGATTTTGAGAAAAATCATTCCAGAAGTTCAAGTTATGCAAGTGAGCTTTCCCGGGGGTCAGGGTATGGATCTTTAACTCACAGTCGACAGTCCAGTGTTGGAGATCCATCAGCTACTCACACCAGGTACACTCACATTTATTCATCCACCTAATCCATTTAGGTGGTTTTGTTATTTATATATTTATTTACATATTAATTTATTTATTAATTAATTAATATTTTATTTATTTATTTATAGTTTTATTTATTTATTTATTGTTGTCATTTTCTTCTCTTTATCATCATTATCATCATTATTATTTATTTATTTATTTTCATTTTTTTATTATTATTATTATTATTATTTTTTTATTGTCTTTATATTTTGGTTGTTTTTATTTGTTATTAACTTATTATTTAAAAATTAATTATTTTATCCATCTCCAGATAAATGACATGCACTGTATCATAAAAAAACCCCAAAAAACTCAGCTTATTAAAATATTTAATTTTTTTTATTTCAGAACGCCCAGTTTAGGATCATCTTTAGGCGATCACAGCAAATCAGACAGGAGGAGGGTAAATAGCATAAATATCTGTTTGTTTATTTTGTTTTTAATTTGTTTATTATTATTATTATTTTTTTTTTTTTGATTGATTTATGTATTTTTATTTACCAATTTATTTATTTATTTATTTTATTACTATTATTAATTTTTTTTTGACTTTTGCAGTAACAATTTTCACAACTGAAAAGTAAATACTGGCCTTTATAAATAAAGTTTTTACCTTTTTATTTCAATAATTTTAAAACTATATTTGTATTAGATTTAATAACTTTTAACCTGTACTGTTATATTATTATTATTATTATTATTAATACTTTTTGTTTTTAAATAAGTTTTCTTTTCAGTAGGATTATACTGCAAACATTTTTAATTTGTTTTGATTGATTTATCATTTATATTGCTTTCCATACAAATTGTATATAATTTTGAATTTTTTTGTACAAATTGTTTTTTTATAAAAATGAAAATAAAAAATCTGAAAGTAAATGAATACAAGGTAACAATAGCCTCAGTTTGTTAAGGATTTTTGTACATTTCTCTGGTTGGCGAAAAAGAAAACAAATGTCAGTTTGAGCATCCTCATGAAGTTTTTGTTTTATTGTTAAACTTTATTTTATTGTTAGCCTTCATGACTATCCTCATTTTATTTTATCCTGTTATTTTATTATATTACTATTGTTATTTAACTAAAGTTCAGCTTCATGACAGAAAGTATTCTTATACAAATATATCAAGTGTATTGAATCTGTTCATGTTGAATAACTTCCAAGGCTTTTTAAATAAATAATAATAATAATAATAATAATAATAATAATAATAATAATAATAATAATTCACACACAATTTACATGTTTCTCTTAATAATATCATGACTGACAGCTGGTGAATTATAACATAACGACAAAGAATTGTTAATTTGAAATTTTTCTTGTCTAATCAGGAAGGACGAAAATTAGCTCACCCATTCTACTTACGTGATGTTGATGAATTGTTACTGTTCAAAGGACTGATGGTCTGAACTGTTGTTTAATTGTTGATGTTGTTGTGGTCTTGTCTGCAGCGATAAATAAATAGCTTTTTTTTTATTATTATTTACTTGCCAGCACCTGTTGTTTTAGCAGTTTTTAGTTGCTTTTATCACCAGTGTTGATGTTTATGTATCTTGATGAAACAGAAATGTTTTATTTCTATACAAATGAAATTTACAGCATAAAATTAATAATCTCTTGTATAAAAATAATAAATTTTATCAGTGGATGATTAAATCAATAAATTAAACATAAAAATAATATAATACCAATAAAAATATAAACAGTAACATTGAAAAACAACATACGAAAAATAGATAGATAAATAAAAAAATAAATACATTAATTAATTAAAAAAGATATATAAATAAAAAAATAAAAATATATATATATATATATAATAAATCTTGAATATGCATATTTCATAATGGCTCCTTTGATATTGTTTTTATATAATAATTATAAAAGAAAGATCAAAGGAATCGTTTTTTGATTTTACATATTTTATCTTTCTAAGTTTTTGCATTAATATTTATTAAACTTGCACATTAACAAACTGAAATAAAGCATGTTTATTAAGGAAGAATTAATTTCTTTAATGTTCCACTCAACACATTTTAACCTGGATCTGTATGATTGTTCAGTGCATTTACTATCTGATATTTAATCATAGTAAAGTGTAATGTTTTATTTACAAATGCAGTGTTTATTTCTACTGTTATGTATTTTTATAGTAATATGGAACATGTATTAGAAATTAAATAACATCAAATACACAGTAGCTGGTATTTATTTGTTAGGATTTAATGAAATTAGTTTTAATGTAAAAGTAATCTGAAATTAAAACTTAATTATAATAAGTTAATTGTCTATTTTTATATTTTTTATTTCCATTATTAATATATCACAGTTATTATTTTCTTGCTTTGTATAACTTAGATATATTTTTTGATAGCTATTTTGCTCATACATAATATATGTACATAGTCATATACCTGCAAACTTGACACACACAAACACACACACACACTGGGATATATACTAATATTTACTGTTAAATACATACATACACAAATGAATAAAAATCATACAAACATTAGTATATTCTATGCTATGAGAAGTGGATATAAACTCTTTGCTTCCAGATCTAACCAGAGACTTAATTAAAACTGTAAAACTGCTAAAGAGGAATGAAAATATAATTTCAGAAAATTGAGGAGAGTGTCAAGGATAGAAGGGTGGAGGAAACGCGAGTAAATGCTGAAGATTTAGTTGAAGAACTAATAAAAGATACAGATCTAGGCTTGGACGACAGTCAAGAAGAAGGTGACTCTGTAGTTAGATATTTCAAAAACATTCATTATGTTTCAGTAAAAGGTTTATTAGTGTATCATTATCTGGAAATTATTTATAACTGTTCGAAATATAATTAGTCTCTCATCAGTTTTTGTTTCTGTTGATGTTTTCCCACCTCCCTCCCTCCCTCCCTCCCTCCTTCTCTCCCTCTCTCTCTCTCTCTCTCTCTCTCTCTCTCTCTCTCTCTCTCTCTCTCTTGCTGTCCGTGAGTGTGTGTGTGTGTCTGTTTGTGTGATTAAACTAGAAATCAGGAAAATATTTTAGAATTATACAATCTCTCCAATAAAAACCCTCTATAATATTTATTTTAATTTTTTTGTTTAGTTTATTTCAGTTAATTAATTCTTTTTTTTTTTTTTTTTTTCAGCTTCTGGTCTCCAGTTACTGGTAGGAAAGGATGGCACAATGGCACTGAGATGAATAGCTTTATCTTTATATGCTGTTTTATTTAGCTCAACAAATATGCATGTTTTTGTTGCTTTTTAGAAAGAACATACTTGTACTTTTCCATCCATTGTCTGATATATATGTTGTAGTTTTCTTTTCTCTTTTGTTGTATTTCCGTTTGTGTTCACTACTATAATGTATTTCATTATTATATTGATCAGTAATATATATTTATAAATAGGAATTATTTTGTGATGAAATATTGATACAATCACAGACTACGTATTATTATGTTTATCAATGTTAAATATTTCTTCTTTTTTTTTTAAATTTTTAATTGTAATGTTTGTATACAGTTATGTTCATTGCCTTTGGCAGGAGAGTTTTATTAAACAACAGGTCACAGATATTTATTTTTACCAATGTAGGATGATGTGTATTGTGTGAGCATTTTTGCATGCATGTGTGTGAATGTGAGTGTGTGTATATGGATAGATATAATGGGTAGTATTATATGATACTGTAAGGCATTGTTCGTATAAGAAAAGCCATATGCATCACAATTTTATTTTTTTATAATTAATATGATGCAAAATTTTTGAATTTTTAATATGAAAGGATTGAACCAATTTGCTGCAGTATGGACCAGATACATCCTCAGCCAGTATTCATCTTGTCTCCAGTGAATGTTACCTACTCATCAGACAATATATAATTATATCTATATGTCCAGTCTGACGAGTACATACATATACTTATTCATTATTAATATACACTAATTCATAATTTCATTTCATAAAGGTTATAAAAATATTTCTGTCAAATTTGAGTTTTAGAAGTTCTGAGGCACAAATAAAACAGATATAATCAGTACAGCTTTGCACTAACTGTTCTGTCCATGAGGCCAACTTGAAAGATTCAGTCATTTTACTGAAGTGTTATCTATCTGACATAAACACTTAAACCTTACTGAACTGATGACATATATTTTTATCCCAAGAATTCATTTGTACAATGAGCTTGTTATAGCTGCATCTTTTTTTTTTGTAGTGTTACATAAAATCACAAGTTACTGGGTATCTGATTATGTGACCCCAAAGAATTTTTGTAATTTAAATTGTAATAGGATTTTTACCACTTTATGTCATGTTAGTCTGTGTTGTGGAAGAAAACTGGAACAAGTTATTAAGGTTCTTTGGAAAGATTTATGATTACTGTTGTTATTATTTATTTTTTTTTTTTTTATTTTTTTTTTCTTTTTTTTTTTTTTTTATTTTATGAAAAGACAATCTGAAAGAATAACATAATGAAAGGCATAACAAACAAAATAATAATAATAAATAAATAAACATAAATAATAATAATAGAAAAATATATAATAAAAATGAATGAAAAAAAAAAAAAAGAAATTTAAGACCTGTGTAAATTTTTAAAATGAGGAAGACATTTTTTTTTAAAGAGTGATATCTGTTAGAGTAAATGTTTCTGTCCAGTGGAGTAAATTTGTCTAAGAGGAATACAAATTTTTAAATTTATAAAAATATTTAAGAAGACAAGTAACATATTTGAAATACACCAAGTCAGTGTCTATGTATTTAAAAAAAGGTTATACTAATGGTAATTTTTGTGTTTATTTTTGGATACATCTATTTGTGTGAAATTTTAACATTTTTTACTTTTGTAAAATTTTGGAATTGTTTTGACAAGTATCACAGTATTTGTAACAAATATTTATATATGAATTTTAAAGAGTTAAAGGCAGGTGATTTTAAAACATTTTCAAAGCACATATTTTTCAAAGTCTTCTTATTTTTCTGTACAGGTTTTATTTTTCTTTCTTTCTTTCTTTTTCTGTGTTTTGTTTTTTTTTTTTTTTTTTTTTGTCCTTATTAGAAAACTAAATTTCAGTTTTTATATAAGGAAAATCCACAGGCTGGAAATCTTACTGTCATTTTATTATTATTTATTTGTTTCAGATTTATTTTTTATTTTAATATAGGTTCAAGTTTCTTTTAAAATAAATGTTCACAAATAAGCTTTTCTTCAGTTTAACCAGATTATTGGTGCTAATTAATTTGGTTTTAAGTGACTTTTAAATAGATTGAGTAAAATATAGCTAATTATGCATTAATTTTTATAAGTCCTGCATTTGCGGTGCTAGACATGTTTATTGTTCAGCTTTATTTTTCTAAATTTATAATTTAATAGGTATTTAAATAATAATAATGATTCATCGCTTCTTTTTTTTGTTGATCTTTTTAAATATATATATATATATATATTTTTTTTTTATAGATTTTTTTTTATAGTTTGGGGTTGTTAGATACTGAATTTCACTGATATTCTGGTGGAATGGTATAACATTTATTTCAGATTCATCCAATGAAAAAAACATTTTTCGTACTTTTTTAATGAATCACATTGTTTGCTATTATTTTCAATACCATGAGAATTTATTTTTCTTTTTCCTTCCTGATTTTTTTTATTTTTTACATTTTTTATTTAAATTATTATTATTATTATTATTATTATTATTATTATTATTATTATTTTTTTTTTTTTTTTTCTTAAATATTGTTTGTGCATGAAGTATTTTTAGAGTGTCTTGCTGGTTTGAACAAATATTTAAAAAATATATTTTACATACTAACAATTTATTATATTGTTGCTGGACACCATCAGTTTCTGATAATAAAGTATGACATCAAGGATTTCATTATTGACAGCAGTGCTCTCATTCTCATACAGGTTGTATTATTATTATTATTATTATTATTATTATTATTATTATTATTATTATTATTATTATTATTATTATTTATTATTATTATTATTATTATTTATTTATTTATTTATTTATTTATAAAAGAAAAAATGTTTTCCATCATTTATCGTCAAGAGCCTGTTGTTTTGCTGACCATACCTTTTTTATTAGCAAAGACTGGTGGCCTCTCCTAATGATAACACATGGAAGTATGTAAAATGTATTTATAGATCATTTGTACACTTTGCCAAAGATAACACTTTAAAACTAGACTCTATTTTGCCACATCCAGTAAAAAGATGTTTCATCATTTGCTTGTTTTGCTAGTCATTGTTCATTGTGGAAATAAGACCTTGATGTTTTTGTTGTATTTGTATTTTTAAATTTTTTTTTATTATTATTATTATTTTTTTTACAAAGATATTATGCATAATAAGGTTGATAGTATTAATGAATTGTGGTAGTTATTATATTGTTTGTTTTGATAATTGTTTTGTTTGTTTATATTTCAATGCATTGTGTGTTTCTTTGAAATTTGTTAAATGTTAAATGATAAACTAAGGAGAAGGAAAGAGATATATGTGTAAACAAAAACACACACACACACACACACACAGACAGAGAGACAGACATGGACATTTGTAGACAGATTTCAGTGCATATTCTTGACCATATTTTTGTGTCACATACACAAAATTATTAAATGTACTGGCTATATTTATATCAGTCTTTATCTCCCTACAACCATTTATCCTAATTACATAAGATTTAGGAGTACAATTCAAAAATCCATTTGCACACACATACACACACACACCAACATTATTTAGACTATCGTGCTTCAATTTTAATCATTTTTAAAAGTGTTTTGTTACTACGTAAATGGCAATGTTGTAAAATAAGTATAATTTTTAAGTTTTTTAAATTTAATGAGTGAATACTTTTTTTTTTTTTTTTAAGTACTGCTTTTATGCAGTGTATATGTGTTGATAAGATTAAATAGCCAAAATATATTTCGTACGCATATAGTTACTGTTAGACTTTCTTTTTTTTTCTTACTGTTGACATGCCTTTGCTAATAACAAAATTTAATAATAAAATAACATTTTTAACGAGGATGAGTGGAATATGACTTTCATTCATTTAAAGTTATGTGCTTTCATAAACACAAATGTAAATATTCTCATAAAAATGAATTTTTGTATATTTCACTATACAAGATAATACTATACAAGATATACTTTAAAATAAAATAAAATAAAAATAATAATATTAATAATAAAATAATTAAGCGTTTATAATTATATGCTCATAAATAGTTGTACTTGTTTTTGTCAAAGTTTATTATTAGCAAAGATTTGATGTAAAGAAAAATAACCTTTGTAGATATACAAAATATATTAAGGCTCTTCATATTACTAAATATACACTTTAATGTTAGACCAAAATGGTACACATTTTTTGACTACTGCTCAGAATCGTAAAGCCATAAAAATTACAGTTTTTAACAGCAGTAAACCATTATAAATACTGCTTATACAAAAACTACTACTATTACCATCACCACTACTACTTCTTTTAACTATTGTTACTATTACTGTTACAACTACTACTATTACTAAAACAACTGATAACTATTTTATTGCTATTCCTATTATTAATACTATTATTGTTAGTTACTACTACTATTGCTGCTGTAGCTCTACTGCTTCTGCTATTTTACTTCTACAGTGATACGATTATCATTTTGTTATTATTAATACCACTATTAATACCATCCCTTCGGTACAATCTGCCTTTAGAAAAAAAATTGACTAAAAGAATATACATTGTAATTTTTATGGCTTTATTATTTTATTTTTTTTTGGTGCTATTAAAACTGTCTCTGTGTGTTCCCCTGTATGTTCAAGAAAAAAAAAATTGATAGCTATTTTATTTATTTATTTATTTATTTTATTTTATTATTATTATTATTATTATTACAATTGCAGATTGTCTAAGATACTGTTATTCTGTACCAACTCATCCATATTCTATTGACTTCTACTTAACCATATAAAGGATGAGTAAAGGTCAGTTAACACAGATACCACCAAAGGAGGGCAGTTAATTTATTTCAGTTAACAATTGGGTTGTGAAAAAATGTTAATATGGTTATGTTTTGTAAAATATTTATATGAATTATAAACACTGTATCATAACTTTTGTATTTTTTTTAAGTTCTAATTTTTTTCATTTGAAGCAGGAATCCGTATTCTTTGTTAAATACAAAAATTTGTAATTATTTGTTAAGTGAATATTTTTTAAACAGTTTCATATAATTTAAATGTTTTGTCTGTATAATTACCACTTTTTGTTTTCAGTTTAACAACTGAGTGAAGAAATATTTGAAAGATACTGTTAATAAATAAAAACAGTTCCTTGAATTAATTTCATTTAAAGTACCAAATGGAATATATTGAGAACCATGACATGGTATACAGTATAAATAAAATTATTTATTTATTATCTGTAAATGCTTTTATTGGTCTGTCTATACCTTTGTATATAATTTGACTTCATAAACAAAAATATATACATACACACATAATTTTATTATAATTTATTTATTATTTTTTTCTTATGTTCTTTAGTTTTGTTTTCTAATTTTTCTTTCATGCTGCTAAAAGTGTTTTTAATTTTGTTTGGTGTATATAGTATGCAAAAATCTGTATCTCAAACTCCCCAAAATATCCCTAATAAAACTGATGGCATATTCCATGCCTCATATATAATACAAGAAATAATTATGCAAATATACAAAAATTAGTAATTGTTGAATATTTTCAAGGTGTATAATAATTGTATCATAATTGCTTTACCATCCCAAGCACTTACAAGGATTTGAAGACCTTTACACTTACTAAAAAACTGAGGAAAATATATTTAGATGAAACTTATTATAATTTGTATGACCATTAAACATGTTGAATGTTTCTGTTGTCATTTGTAAAATTTGTAACAAATTTTTATTGATATTTATTTCAGTTTTTACTCCGGGATCATGGTTTTAGGGTTGCTTTGTGAAACAGGGTAAAACCAAAATGCAAAACTGTAATGTTTAATTTATTTACATTTTTTCTTCTATTTATTTATTCATTTTTTAATTTTTTTTAATTAATCTTTTTTATTTAAAGGTATTATCTCATGTTATTTAAGGTGCCTTCATGTTAATGAATGATGTTTTGTTTGTGAGAAGCTGACATTAGTATTGTGTTTGTTGTTATTCAATCCTATACCTATCTCTATTGTGAATACTAGCTTTCTCTGGTATGTTTTGGATAATTGTGTGCTTATAAAACCTACCTGTAAACCTAAAATTGTATTTTTCTTTTTTCATATAGACTGGGGGAAAAATTGTTTGTTTTGTTGGATATGTATCTTTTTTTGTTATTTATTGTGTGTGTGTGTGATCATCAGAAATATTTCATCTCTATAATTTGCATTGCAGAATTTGTATGAGGTTTTTATTTTCATTTCACAAAACCATAGAATCAAATACTTCTATCTTTGCTGACCAGTGTACAGTATTTCTTAGGTTAAAATTATTAGTTTTATATTTATGCTTTATCCATTCATTAGAAAACTGTTTTAAATACAGATAAATATTTTAAAATAAATAATTACAAAATAATAATATATATAGCTTTAAAGAGAGAGAAATACCTGATACACCAAACCTTATATTATTTATTATTATTAATTTTTTACCGTAATTGTATATAAACATTTAGGTTAATAACATGTATTATATAGTTTAAAGATAAAAAGGTATTTATTCTATTAACTAACAAGCTATTTTATTCTTAAGACATTTTTTAAAAATATTTTACAAGAATTGTAGATTCACCTACTATCACATTTAAGAAAATAATTTATAGAATTAAATTATGTTAATCATTTTGTATTTAAGATGTTTTATAGAAATATTCTTAAAATTTTTTGGATTTTTGTACTTTACCTTTTAAGAAAATAATTTATATATATATAAAAATAAAAATAAATTATGACCATTTTGTTAATGATAATGGTATTCCAATAATTTATTGAAAAGAGCATTTAAAGAAAACTGACTGCAGTACAGATTAGTCATCCTCATAAAGGTTTGTGACAGTGTAACTTTATGACATATATAGTATATCACATGTTATATCCCATTTATGTAGTATCATTTCAGTATATATAGATGTAACAGTGAACTATTACTTGTGATATACAGTAGGCATGTAATAACTGCCTGCAGTTTTTTTTTTCTTCAAAAAACTGCAATAACCACAACAATGCAACATCCCGCCCCAACAATAAAACCACACATTTTTAATATTTTTTTCTTTTTTTCTGTAAAATGCATTTCTGCAAGAGGTTTAAGTTATTTTGTTTGATTCTTCCTAGATAAACATGTTTATTTTTCACTTATTGTGAACCAGTATCATGGAGAATAAGGTTCTTATGTTTGTATTTTTATTTTCTTTGTTCATTCTTTTTTTTATTCTTTTTTTATTATTATTTTTACTTTCAAGGTACATCTGTTTAATTTAATTATTTTTTTTATATTTTTTGGGATAGTTTAAATATTTTTTAACTTAACTAAATTGATTATGCAAAATTTTATTATTCATTATTACACCTGTATTATTTATTATGAATACCATTTCAGGTAAATTAATCCTAGAATAATGTGAACTCTTTTCTATCAAAAATGAGCATTGTGTTCATCAGTATGTTGTAAACCTTTCTATGAGAATAGTTTAAGCTGTAATGTTCAAATTTTTTAATACCAAAATTTGTATCTTGAATGTGGATTGTGCTTACAATTTTTGTTTCTTTCTAGATGCTTTTTGTTATTCTGGTGAAACTAAAACTATCTTTAAGTCACCTCAATGTCTGCTTATTTTACAACTGCCTTAAGCTGGAGCTTGTAAAAGAATAACAGTCAAAATGTTATTAAAAGGTGAAAAAAAAGAAGAAATTTGTTATTTTTTGTTGATTTATTTGTTTTGCAGGGCAGGAGGAAATTATATATATATAACTGCATGAAGGGCTAAGATCTTGATTGTTGTAAAGAAATTATCTGGATCATAGATCTTGCTTTTAAAATATACTTGAGTAACTTCAACACTGTCTCAAAGGATCTTTTGATCATAATGAATTCTGCGACTTGGAAAATTATTAAAATACATAAATAAATAAATAAAAACATTTGAATATATCTTAGATTTCAATTAATATGTAAATTTAGTTTGTCATAGATACTTTTTTCTGGAGAGAAATGAGTCATAAACTTTCAGCTGTTATCCTCTGTAACAAAGAATTGTTTTATTTCCTTAATTCACTGAACAGATTTTTAATGTAACATTACTAGATGGAGATTCTAGGAATTGTTGTTTTTGTTACACATTTCCCACAGAAAACCTCACAGAACAGGGCTTGGTGAAAAACAGTTGTATGGCTTGAATGCAAATTGGCCCAGAAAGCCATCCTATATGAAAAGCTTGTTTTATAAATGTATGAATTATGTAAGTGGACTTTGCAGTTTGTAATGAAACACAACAAATAAATAAGGTTATAAACTTTTATTTTTCCTTTTGTGAAAGTCACACATAGTAAACCAGTAACAAAAAGAAATATCCATCAACAGTCAACTAAAAAACTTCAAAAATGAATCTTTTTCATTTCTTTTTGGCCAAAACCTCACTTAAATTTATTAAATGTTTTCCCTTACACGTACTCTGCATACTATTTACATATTATGTTTCCATGGATATTCTAAATTAATTTTTAAAACTAAATTTTCAAATTCTTATAATATTGCTGTTCTAATAAATATAGATATTTTTTAAATGATTTCACAAGCAGAGCTTAAATTTATATATATTTTTACAATTAACAAAATAAAAATAAAATATATATTTAATTTCATTGTGATAAATCTTTCAAACAAATAAATAATAAAAATCTGATTGAGACAAGTTTTAAAACTGGATTGAAGTATATTTTGAGACACTGGAACTAGAAATAATGAAACAATAATGTAAAACTGTATTTCTAAATGACAGAATTTTAAAAAGAAAATGACTGATTTATTTATTGGTTGATTTGTTTTTAAATGATACATGCTTGTTTCAGCGATACTTTCTAAATGTAAGATTGATATACAGAAGATAGTAACAATGATACTTTTAAATAACAAAAATTTGTTTGTATTTTGTTACCAAGGACTTTATAAATTTTTCACTGACTTTTGAATTAAACAGTTACTAATACTCTGACCCATATAAATAAATATAAATATAAACTTTATTTCAATAACATACTTTGAGTAAACAAATAATATTTAAACTGTATTATACACAAGTAATTGCATTAAAACGTTTTTTAAAAGATGAAAAAACAGATTCATAAATACAAAAAAACAAAATCTTTTTTGATGAATATTAAAGCTGTTACATAATTTTTGATTTCCTTACCCATTATCCATCATTTAGATATAAAAAATTGATTATAAAATATTAAAAAAAAAAAAAAAATGGTTAAGTGTATTTTGTAAAATATTTAAAGCTAAGATAAATTTATTTTTGATTTTTTTCACATTTAATAATGATTATAAAAGCTGAGGTAAATAAAATTATTAACTTTTATGTGATCCTCAAATTTAAAACTTTATTTTTCTCAAGTGAACACACATTAAAGAAAAAATATCCTGGAGCAAAAACTTTTACTGACTGCTGTTTTTATATTCATTATTATTTTTATTATTATAAATACTTTTTTTAATTTTAATGAAATTGGGAAAAAAAATATTTATTAATTAATTAATTAATTAATTAATAATAATAATAATAATAATAATAATAATAATAATAATAATAATAATAATAATAATAATGATAATAATAATAATCAGAACAACAAAAATAATAAATTAAAATTGTATTATCTATGTACTAAAACTGAAATAAATACAAATAGTGTCTATTCTGAAGATTAAATAACTTTCAAAATCTGAAGTTACTAAATATATCAAGACAATAATAATATATAAAGTATTATAGATCTCAGATTAATCTGTATGTGATCAATCATTCACAGCAACTAGTAATAAAAAGAACTATCTAAAATAGAAAACACATATAGATCTATATTTATCTGTAAATGTGGATAATAAAATGTATGATTATGTGATGAAATACATACATATGTTTAAATATACATGTATGTATGATAATAATAATAATAATAATAATAATAAATAATAATAATAATAATAACAATCTTTATGGTTTACCCCTTAATCACAATGTTAGGATATTATTATTTTTAAGTTAACCTTTATAAACATTTTAAATATTATAATAAACAAAATAAAGACATATAATTGAAAGTAATTATGAATAGTTCAACATTAAAATACTTCACTTATGTTAAATACAAGATTCTTCATAGTTAATTATTAATTAAATACTAACTAAATCATTTCATAGTATTTGTCTTATTCTAGGCATGTTAATGGTGTATACACCTACCACAATAACACTAAATTAGTTGAATATTAAAATACATGTCTTATGTTAATTGCAGGAGTCTACATAATATTTGAAGAATTTGTAGAAGTTCTTAACACTACATTAACTCAAAAAATTTATATTCTGGGTAGTATTAAAACAATTAATTATGCTGATTAGACTGGGGAGTTTTAAAATAAAATAATTAACAATTACAGTTTAATAATAAAATAATATATTGTAGTAGTAATAATAATAACAATAATAATGATGATGATGATGTGAATGATAATGATAATGATAAATCTTAATTTACAAACTTGTTTTGCATAAGACAGAATTTCAATAAAACAGGAACAATCATATTTTACATATTGACATATAATTGAGGGCACATGGAAAAAAACAGGAACTATGAATTCTATTTTTATTTTATTTTTTTTTATTTTAATATTAACTTCATAATTATCATTACATGGATGTCAGTGAAATTTAATTACAGACAGAAAGGGTTAAAAACAAAATTCGGAAAATGTTGGAATGTAAAACAAGTGATATCACACTCAGTTCAGAATGCTGTGTATCAGGGTAGATTATTCAGAGGTAGCTAGCAAACTTATAGTGTTATGAACCCAAGAGTGATGTCAGGTTTTTTTTATTACAACCAAACAACAACAGAAATGTATCAGTTTTACTGTGGGCATAATAAAACCTTAAGAACAGAAAATAAATGTATGTGAAATGCTTTTTATGATAAAGAAAATAAAATTTCTAGATGTTCTGTTTTAAATAAAATAAAATTGTAACAAATGTTATTTAAGTTATATAAAAAAAAAATACAATACAAAAATCCTATTTAAGACAAAGAAAATAACTTTTCAAGAAATTTTGACTTTAAGATAAAGTAATTAAAACTGCAATATTATTACTGATTCAGAAAGAAAAGCTGTAGAAATGCCATTTTAAGAACTTATACTACTTTGAAAGAAAATGGTATTATAATAATAAGCCTTTAAATAAAAAACATAATAAACAAATGTAACACTGAGACAAAACATACTAATCAATATCATTTTGGTAGGTTTCAACACTAAAATTTGTGTATAAATATTAACAAATATTTATAATAAAAATGCACAAAACCCAAAATATGATTAAGACACATTCATTTCAACCTCTTGCTGACTATATTTTACATTTAAATAACAAATACCTGTAACAATATATTAAACAACTAATAGAATTATTAAAATAGTTTAACAAATAGTTATAACAAAACATAAACACACCCAAAAATAATTAAAAAAACCAACTAAAAAAAACCCAGACAAATTTCATAACCTCTATATAATTAATCTAAATGGTATAACAAACAACAGATTTTATAATTATAATTCTGGAAATATAATTCATGATATTGTAGGTTAAGATAAGTTACCTACAGAATAGAAACACAGTTTTAAACACTAAATATAAATTACAATATTTTCTTAAAAATAAATTGATATATATGTATTCCATCTAAATAAGAATCCTATTATTAGGGCAAAAAAATAAAATACAGTGACTTTGATTTCAATAATATATATATTTGATTGCTAATCATAAAGCTAGGCATAGATAAATTAAATGTGATTTTTAAATGTCTGAACATGTCAACAAATAAAATATACATGACACCAAAGCAGTGATATACACTAAAATAATTAAATATGACTAATTTTGTTACATTCTGTAAACAATAATTAGTTTAAATCTGTAAAATTATTGTTTCCACTGCCTTCTCTCAGCATTTCTTTGAAACAAATAATATTCTCTTTGAAATGGGCTACATAAAAGTTACAGTTTGGTGTGTAACTTTTATCATTCTTTGTTTTCTTTACTAATATATCATAATCTTATCATGAAAATATCACGTAAAATATGCTGCTAACTTGTGCAGTGATATTCAATTTAATCTCCTATTTATATAAAAAGTAAATAAATGAATTCAGTATTGATCCTTGGTCACAGTTGGTGAGAATAATAACCAATAAATTTTCTAAAATACAAAAAAACTATGAATATGAATTTTTATGATTTAAAACATAACCACAAAGTATTGTTTTTTATCTTGATTCTAGTAAATATGGTGTCTGACATACCTCATTATTTTAAAACTATACTGTCAACTTCACAAATAATATTATGTCTATCTACATCCTTTAACACAATTATATCAATGGTATATCATGTAAGTGGATTATTTAAACAGTTACCTCAGATTCAGATAAATTATATATAAATGGTTTGCATATTCTATCCATTTTGCCTAATATAATTATATCAATGATGTATCATATAAATGGATATTGATCATATTCACCATTTCACAATTATTATTATATATACAAAACCTTAGATTTAAGTAGGTTTGGTGTCTAATATCATTTTTATCTTATAAATTAGTTATATATTTTGTTTATAAATTTTATCCATATCCCCTAATTACATCAGTGATATATCACATAAGTAATTATTCATAATTTCACAGCTACACACACAAATAAACTTATCAGTTTATATTATACAAGTAAAACCTCAGATTATTATAAATTTTATGTTGTCAAATTATATATATATATATATATATATATATATACATACATAATTTTTAATTTGAAAACATTAAATTTATAATAAGCTGATGTTTTACTTGTATAATATAAACTGATAAGTTTATTTGTATATGTAGCTGTGTAGTTATGAATAATCCACTTAGTTTCAACATATTCTATATGTACCCCTAACCACTATATCTGTAACCTATCATGTAAGTGGATTATTCACAATTTCATTCCACAGAACAGATTTGAGATCTTCTTGTAACAGAGCATGTTGCATGTCTATATCATTCTGTCGGGCATCGAGATCAGCACACTTGTTGAGTAGTCTTTTCAGATCAAAGTAGAGATATCTTGGCGTCAAAGAGAATATACTCCTGTAACATATCACAGACAAACCACAGCCCTGGACGAACCACCTGCTGACCACACTGACCGGAAACAATGTCACACTGAGAAAAGCACTGCTTGGAGTACATGCAGTACGAGTCGGAACTGCATGTGAGATTCTTCAGATATTGTCTTACTTTATCAACAGCCACAACACCACCAACGTTGTGTACCACCAGCTCGTAGCTGTCCGTGTAACCAAACTGATCTGGGCTGATGTCGCACATGAGATACTGGTTGTCAAATTCTTCGTATATGTCCATGGCAAATTCAAGCAAACCGACTGAAAGTTTAGCTCTGAGTGTCCAGGGGGGAAGGTTCCACCTGTAGGTGTTGGTGAACAGTTTTGAGAACCAGGCATGGTCAGCTCGGTTGTAGAGGTTTGCATGTGGTGTGTACTGGAATGCATACATGTTCCCACAAGTGCCATTTAGGTGTGGGAAAACCAGACTCTTCTGAAATATGAAGTAGTAGAGAAACTCGGGAATGTGTATGAGATGCCATAATGACTGAGCTTCACCCAAACTCACCTGAAATTAAAGTTAAAAAAAAAATTGTTATTATTACCTATGGAAAAAGAAAGTTGATGTTTAAATAACACAAAAAAAAAAAATAATAATCATTTGCTGACATAGGTCAGTGTACTTACTGTTTCATCATGATTAAAATCAGAGAACTCTATCAACCTGAGAAGAAGATCTATACTGGAATGTCCAATGGTTTGCTGAAGATAAATTTTTATTTCCTTTCTCAGCTCTTCCAATGTTTTACCTTCCTGTACTGTCAGCTGAGGGTCGTCATGGAAACTGAGGGAGGAGTTAACCCGTATCAAAGTGTTGTCGTAAAGGAATGTCTAAAAATAAAACAGTAATAATTTATGTTTGTGTGGGCAAAATATAAAAAAAAGGTGTATATTAGTATTATATATTATAATTAACAATAACTGAATAACTGAATCAATAACTGTAAACTGATGTTTGAAATGAAATAAAGTGAATTATGGCTTGAATTATACTGAGACTGTCACTTATTAACAGACATATGTATTAAAAAATATTCCAAGCTTGCCATATCAACTTTTTATTTTTGAATACTTGTGTCTTATATTCTTATAATCTAAAAAACACAAAACACTGGAATAAACAAATGAACATTCTATATTATTTTACCTTTATGTCACCATCGTCTTTCAGACAATATGAAAATATGTTCTTCTGCTCCAGGCAAATAGAGTAACACAACTTTCCAGCAATTTTACCAGACAGATATTTCTCACACTGTAAAAGATAATTTTATAATGCACGTGTATCCAATATTATGTGAGTTATCCATATGTTCCTGACACTGCTTAATAAAACAATATCTTTTTAACATATTTTCCAGCAATGAGCGTTACATTCTTCGAGATGACACATGACTTTAATGATTTAATATATTATTTTAATAAAGATAATGAATTCTTCCGTAACACATGTGATTCCTACCATTTTTTAACTCGGAGATTATATAGTCATTATTTTGTCGATGGGAACATACAAAAAAGTTTGGTTAATTGTATGGAAAATATCGTATATTTATTATCAATATTTCAATCTTAAGGCTGTTGAATTAGTTTTGGATAAATACTGTTTATACAGAATATATGTTTACATTTATTCGACTTGACAGAAAAATTCATAAAAATATTTTGAAAATGGTAAAGAAAGAAAGATAAAAAAAACAACAACCAAAAAACATTAATTTAATAAATAAACAAGTATAATAAAAAGTATGTATTACCAGGCTGTCGAGTATTTTGTTGCCATCACATGGATCAGCTACAACAGTCCTCCAAATAATAAAACTGAAGACAAAAAAAAGTATCACAGCTGCTGCACCAAGGATAATGGTTTCATTTGATAAGTTCTGTAAAGTAACAGAAATAAAATATGTTAACAGAAATTTTGTTCATTAACTTGTGAATGTGATGAAGTTAGGTTCAATAAAATTTCATTATCTACCGCATCAATTTCTGTATGTTTTTGTGTGGATTTATGATGTGTAGCTTTTGATAGCATTTAGTTTTTTTATGTGTGCCCACTGAAAGTGATGTATTCTGAAAGTTTTGGAAGATGTGTAAGCATGTATGCTTTCATCCCTTTTTTACATGCATATAATTAAGTAAGCTGATAATTTTACTCTTGACAGCCAAAATAAAATAGAAAAATAACAAAAATGTGTTGAAAAAAATATTAATATAAAATCACAATCAAATATAATTTAATATTGACTTATAATGATAAATTTCTTTATACTAGTAACTGAATAAAGTACCTCATACTGTTTGATGAAGTTGGCCACTTTTTCCAACCACGAATCTGTAGATGCTGGCTTCTTTCTTCTTCTCATTCTAAAAATATTAAATTAATTAATAAAAAGTAATAATATAAATAATTAAAAAAATAATCCCCAAAAACACATTAATAAGATAAGGTAAATTTAAAAAAAAATAAAAACATATTTTCATTGCAATTTCTTTAATTTAAGTTTTTATTTCATTTAGGACCAACTTTAAAAAAAAATTATTACCTAAACCAAATTTTATTATTTAAAATATTTTATTGTTATCACTAACTGCATTAACTATCACATTAAAATCATCAGTTTTAGATCTACAATTTTTAATATTAATTGTTAACATTTTTTTAAATAAGTTCTTCAGTTATGGCAAAAGATATCTGCATGATTAAGGGGCAGAGTTTATATTATATAATTATTAAACTATCAGCTGCATCAATAACCATATGATAATGATCATGATAATGAATTCACTTAGTATTATGAATGTGACTATACTGTATAGTGTGTACATAATACAGCCAGTCAAGGGTGGATTAAAATTTAAATATGATAAATAAAACTTTAAAAAATGCAGAATTTAACTTAATCAAGTTAATGATTAACGATCACATGATAAATATACTCGTGTAACTTTCCAATTTAAAATCTTAATATCATCTTGCCGTTTCATGTAGCTTATTAATTCGATTAAATGGTTACTTCATATTTCTGTTATAGTATTACTATTAGTGTTACTACTACTAATACTAGTATAATGTATTACTATTTGTAATATTAGTTCTATTATTAATATTTATTATATTAAATAATTAATTATTACTATTGGAAGTTCTATTTATTATGTTTTCAGCATGTCATTATCGATTAACAATTATATTTTATCATTTATAGGACACACACAAAGCTGAATAACACATTTATTAATACTATAACAATTTTTACATTCATTTGCAGATGAATGAAGTCTGCATCTGCATACTTCATAAAACATAATGTTTCTTTCCTCCCTTCAGAAACGGAAGTACTTAAAACTTTACTTCCGGTTGAATTTATATTAAAAAATAAGAAAATAAATTCAACGAAAGGGGTTCGTTTATTTCATGAAGTAATATCTATTAAATTTTTAAATTTACTTTATAAACTTACTTAATAAAGTCCCCAGAACAAAATTTACGTGTAGGAAATCCTGCATTGGTGTAGACGATGAAGAAAAAAGTCATAATATTTTATATATAGACATCACTATCTTTAGTTCAACAGTTCAGTAGTACATATAGATTTTCTTAATCTGTTCACTATTTCAAACTGGTTATTCCAGCCAACGCAGTTTTACGGCCATGTACATGATCTTTGCATAAGTTGCGTAGGCGCTCCCGAACCAACACATACACCTTTTTAATTCTTTTCTCTGGCCGTGTACCGACTGCGTACTGTTCAGAATGATGTCAACTGAACCTTTTTCTAGCTGGAACTACTCGAAGATTCGCCAGATGGCAACAAGGTTGAAGAACTTGTAGTTCCATCCCTCACAGATTTTGGAACTGTAGACCTAAGGAACTGTAGACTTTCCCTTGCTTCATTAAGTGGTAACATGGCTTGGCCGCCCATCACACCACAGAACAGGCGAAACTGGATCGATACTGTAGTGTTGTGCCAGTCTCAATTTCTGGACCTTCCGCCAGGTAGACTGTGTGAGGTGGTAGCCTTGCATATTCATTCCACGACTAAAAAACAGCGACTACTGCACGGAGAACAGAATCCTCAAAGTCACAAATAACAAACTGGAATTTAACGTTCATAAGTGACACGAGTTTCGTTTAGCAGCAGGTAATATACTGAAGTTATAAATGAATTGCCGAGTGGAACACGAACGACATCAGTAAGATGTCGCAGACCCTCACTGGTCACAAACACCAGAATAAGGTCATAAGAGTATGTACCACTGTCAAAGAAAAGAAACTGCTCAGAATTAGGAGCCATAGTTTGCAGGAATTCTTACGGTAAGTCACCCAAATCTTGAAGTGTCCTAGGAATTGGAGGAGTTGGCCGCTGGTTACGCAAGGTTCATTTACATGAGTTAGGAGCAGGTATCAACGCCCGAACCTCAACATCATACTGGGCGAGAACTTGAACTAGGATCTGATAGGGTTTGTCTCTGGTACTGGCAGTCTGGTCTTCATTGCATTTCGAACTTTAGTGATTCGAACGTCTGCTTCCTCTGCAGCATGGTTGTGGGATCATCAAAATATTAAATATATTTATCAAAATAAATGAACAAAGAAATAAAAATATAAATAATATTTTATATGTGTGATTTTATTATTATTATTTTTTTTTTTCTGTGATTTATTTTCCTGTGACTTTTTTTTCCGTTCACCGTTCTGGACATGTATTACGATTAACCGTTATGGCATTAAAATCAGGCAAGGAAAACCGCCGTTGTTGTTTGTTTGTTTTGGATTTTTTAATAATTATATTTGTATAACGGTAAACGAAAAAGGTTCAATCACATGACGAAGAAAAAAAGGTGGGAGGAACGGAAGTCAGATGATTTATAAGTAGTAGTAGTTGTTGTAGTAGTTATGGTAGTAGTAGTAGTTATAATATTAGCAGCAAACAATAAAAACAAAAACAAGAAGATCATTTATACATTATTATATCAAAATTGAATTGGTTAAACAGCCGGCAGATAGTCTCATTATTCAACTTTCGTTAAAATATCATAATTAAAAATGAACTGAAGAAAATGTTACTAACAATCCTTTAAAGGTTGAACATTGTGATTATTTCATAAGGAACAACTATCGCTTTCTCCGGCTTCACGTAGACTGATTATCAGTGGTATTTGTCCTAATATTTCTTGCTGTACGGAATAAGCGGATCAAAATCAAATATTAGTTAGACAGCATGGCAGACCCTTTCGGTTTGCTTTTGCTGCTCTTATTTTTGTTGGTAAGTATCGACATTAAAAAAATATCTTTTGTAGTAAAAGTACAAATAGTTGATGTTATCAGTTTTCAGTCACTTATAAGTTGATGAAAAGAAATGTCTACATACTTTTTTTTTTTTTTTTTTTTTATTAAATTGTAATTTCTATTTTATATCTCGCCACGTCAATCTTTCTGATTGGACATGATCAGTTGAAATGATTCTTACACGTACCACTGTTATAGTGTTATTTTAATAACTGGTTTTACAATGTTATTATACTTTGCAGAATAATGAATTACTTGTTACGTTGAATTTTAAAATGTTTGTTTAATGTCCGGGGGGGGGGAATGAAGGGATTTATGTTTTCAGTTTTGTTGATAACACATTTAAGTGACATTATGATTATCAGTGAAAAGGTCTTAAAATGAACTACAACTAGTGAGTGGTATCTGTGTTACGAATGTAACCTAGACATATCTTGATTCATATCAAGAAACTTGAACATTAACAATATTATAAATATATAGAAAGAAAAGCCTTAACAAGTTAACGTTCGTTCATTACATAATACATATAACACTGGTAAACAGAAAACGTATTTTTGAATATCTGATGAAATTATTTATTTTATTACTATTAGTATTAGTAATTAAAAAACAAATGTTTAGACATAGCAGAGAAGATACTAAATATAAGAAGCAATACAATAGATTAACAAATGCAATAAAACAGTGTTTTATCAATATCTTTGTTCAGAATATATGAACAAGTAATTAACAAGTGTATGGATTATTTATAAACATTCGTTTAAGCCAATCAAATGCAAAGATTCCAGACACCTGCCATGTTCAAAAGGTCATTTCTATATTTATACCTTCCATCCAAGAATATATCAGATGGTTACTAGATATCTAATTATCAGAATAATAATAATAATAATAATAATAATAATAATAATAATAATAATATATAAATTTTGACAATTTAAAATAGTTTAATTTCTAACAATCAGTTTGTGGTAATAAAGTTTCCTCTTCAATCAGGACAGTGTCAGTCATTTGTGGTTTGTGAAAACAAACTGGGAAATGTTTGTTTTATATTATTATTATGACAAATTTTCAACAGCATGTTTTATGCACTTTACTTGTATTTTAAAATTTCTAAAACTATTTTATCATAAATAGCATTGTCTTCTTATTTGCAAAACATATTGCTATAAAAATAAGCAATCACTCTCTGAACGCACGTATACTGGTTGGATCACTTGGCAGACATCATGTAATGCTGCATTTCAGCTGATTATTATATACCTTACACACACACACACACACACACACACACACACACACACACACATGCACACACGCACACACACACACACACACGTTTTACCATTCTTCATGAAAAAAGCCACCATAAAGAAAATGCAACACTACAATTCAATTTTTAAAGTCATTTTACTTAAAGAAAATAGTTTTTGATGTCACTTCATTTAATGCATAAAACAGATGGTCAGAATATTATAATAACAGATTTAAAAATGTACATTTGTTTTAGATTTTCTTTATATATTCCATCTTTTAACAACCAAACTGAACAGAGTTGTTAAATGTGTGTGTGTTTTGCACATATGCACACACACACATACATAATGTACATGCACATATAATTTGTTCTATTATCTAGGTGTACCTTGGAGAATGCAGTAATGTGGCAGTAGATGTAGGTTTCTGCAGAAACCGTGGATTCTCCAGTGTAAATCTCATGTGCAGCAGCTGTGATGACCTAGATCAGTTTAATTTGTCATCTTTAAAAGATGACTGTCAGCAGTGTTGTCAGGAAGATCACAACACTGAAGACACCAAAAAGGTATTAAGCAGGTTATAACATTTCCCTGAGCCATCTTTCCTTACAAAAACCTTTGATTTTATTTACAAATAAATGTGTATATTGCATACATTCTATATTAAAGTAATGAAGATAGACAGTAAATGGTGATACAACTAAGCAATACAAATAAACAGAAAAACCCATAAATGTCAAAAGCAGGTTATCCTACAGTAACAAAGTGTGACTGTCTAAAGTATTAATATCATTAGAATGTATAAATCTTCCTTTCTTTTTGCATTGTTTTTTTTTTTAATTCTGTAACTTATTTTACATCTCCTTTTATGAAATAAAATAAATAATATATAAAAAAACAAGAAAACTACAATAACTGATTATTGCCAAACATTTCCATATATTTGTTATTTCCATAATAAATTGTCATTCATATATAGTAATTGTATAGTTGTACATATAATTTATATTCAGATTTTAAATAATATATTTTAATATGTATTTTAGCTGTATCCTTATGCAGAACTTGTTGTGTGTGGATGAAAATTGGGGAGTTATCCACAAGTCCAAGGTAAGATAATAAGTTTTAGGTTTTAAAAATACTGCCTTTCATCACATTACCAGTTGCTGATTTAATTACAGTAGCATTAGCATTAGGGTATACTTCAGAATTATTGTATTTATTACATAAAACAATATTTTATTTTTATTTTATAAATGATAGAAGTGATAATATGGTTAAAAACATGTTTTGACATATTACACAAATACACTTTCTTAGTTATATGTATCAGTTGTTAAAATGTTATACACACACACACACACAGTTATGTCTATATATATGTTTGTGTGTTTCTTGTAGCCTTTGTTAAGAGTGACAAGCCAAAGCAGTTCCCAGGTCTGCAGATCAGGTATGTTCGTGGAGCAGACCCGATCATAAAGCTTCTAGATGAAAACCATGAAGTCCAGGAAACACTTGGAATTGACAAATGGAACACGGACGCTGTGGAGGAATTCTTCCATAACAAACTTAAAAAATAAACTAAAAAACATCACTCAAAGCTCTGAAGTCACTGGATATGAAGATTATAATCCTTTTGTGTCTCTTAATTAATTCATTTGTGTCATTTTCCATCAATAAATGGTCCAAGAGCAAAACATAATTAAACAGATAGTAAATAAAATTAATAACAGCAAAGTTTCAAGTGTATGAAAGTGAAGTTTTGTTTGCACAGTGAAGAAAAAGATGTTTGAATTAAAACAACATTGAAGACTTAGTTAAGAGACAGATGTTTCAAAATAATATGTGTTCTGTTTAATTACATTACTTGGTTATGTTAGCTTAAAGCATGAATGTAAAACGTAATTAATAAACTGGCAGTCTTTAGTAAACTGTCTTTGTGATTTTCACTGTAAATTAAGCATAATAATAGATTTTGTTTGCTATTCACTTCCATTCAGCATTTTAATACATATTATTTTCATTATCTGTCCATCAGGAAAGCACAAACGTTTTCTTCTTTTTGAAATTTTATAACAGGTTAATCAAGCCATCATCTTTTGCAAATATTTTCAAAATATATAGTTTCTAAAATATACAGTGGTTTTTTTTGGTAAATATTTGGTTTATATTAAACAGGACACATATATATTGGATTAAGAGGTCAGTATTTTTTTCATGGTTTACACCCTAGCTTCTCTATGAAGTTCCTGCAAGAAACCAAAATGGTGTGCTGGAATGGAAACTTTGATTACGAGGCTAGGTTGCTGTGGTTTCAGAGCTTTTTCTTCTTTTTAAAAATATATATTTGTCACATCATTAGTGTACATTCATTATATTTACATCATCTTGGACATTAATTAACATATTCGTGTATTAATAATGTTTATTATGTGATTAAATATTTATATTCATATGTATTTGTATATGTTTGTTTTCCAGTGTATGAACATTTTGTGAATGGCAATAAAATCATTTAACAATTTTTTATTTATTTCTTTTTATATCCATATATATGTAAATATATTTTAAAATAAATATATGTAATTAGAATTAATCATTGTACAGCTAATGCTGTTTTCTTGATAATCCAGGCATTCATGTTCTTTACAAAACTTTAGACCCTTAATTTCACGGAATGATAAAGGGAAGCACTGGTCCAGAAAATGCAGCAGTCTGGGATATCATAGATGTAAACATTAAATTTTAGCTGTATAATGAGTAATATAATTATATAAGAACTATATACTAATAGAAAAACAATGTAAACAGATGTCATACAGAGAAGAAAAATGTAGGCTAGTTGGATGAAGTTTATTATTTTGGTTATGGGTGCAGTTGTAAAATTTATGCTTAGCTTGGTGCAAAGTGGGCTGAGAGAGGGCTGCCTTGATTGCTAGTGGGACTCGAAATAACTTCATGGTACCTAGAATGGCAAATTGTTTGGAATCCAGATATGGTCCAGAAATCCAAAACCCGAGGTCCATCATGTTCAGGATCAACAGAATATTATAAAATATTTGGAATTTTCATAAAATATGTAACTTTTCAAATTGAATGAAGTTGTGATATAAAGTAAATGTTTTTTACTGGATCGAATATGACACATTTAATAACTGCCGTCTTATCTTTTTCAAAATTTTATTAAGATTTTTAGTGTACAAAGATCATTTTTGTTTCTTAACTTTTTCAAAAACATCTGAACAAACGTAAAAGATGCTCTACACCAAACTGGGTCCATGCAGAGTCCTGCATCCGTGGACAGCGAATACTTTTTATGGGCAGTTTGATTTTATATATGTTTTTTAATCGAAATCTTTTTTCTTATATTTGTAAATGTGAGCACATGAAATAACAGGTAAATAATTTTGTAATATATCCTAAAATACCATCGATTAAAACATTAAATGTAAAAATATATGTTATTTTAAGCAAATATTTATTATAAATTTCATAAGCGTTTATAAGGGGGTCCCTAAGGTAAAGCCTGAAATATAAAGGGGTCCGCAAGTCAAAAAGTTTGAAAACCCCTGCTCTACACAATCTATGCATAATGTGTACCAAGCATGTCGTGCAATTATGATCAGGGGAAGTAACTCGTTTACGTATAATCAACCATGCTACGTTCGTAGGCAAAATGTAGCTATCGCATTGTCAGTTTAGGATCGATTCCAGATTATACGTCTTCATCCTAGGATTAATCTTTCGGGCACCGAAATTTTAACCTTAATTCTTTCACTAACTACCTTTGATTTTAATAAATAAATAAACAAATAAATAAATAATAATTAAAATTTATTATTATTATTATTATTATTATTATTATTATTATTATTATTATTATTATTATTATTATTTTCCTTAAATGCTGTATTCGAATTTTTTTTTTTTTTTTTTTAAATAAGGAAAACAGAACAACACTTGTTTAGCGAGACGGACTGGACTTTTTTCTTCTTGCCTTTGCTAATTATAAAAGCAGATTTTTTTTTACACTAGATCTAATATTATTACTAATATTTATTTATTTATTTATTTATTTATTTATTTTAAATATGTAAATAAATTAAAAACTATAAAACAAAAGAAAACAACCTTTTAAATTTAATATAGTGTTTTGGTCAGGACTGAAATAATATTTGAAAATGATTATATATTATTTCACCTTTAGCACCTGGACAGTTTAGAATTGGAAACACCGTCGTGCATAGGCCACCATTGTGGGACTGTGCCTAAAACGTCCACTGACATGAATCCTGCCCTGAGTGTTCTTAAACAAAACAAACTTTTCTTTTTGACATCAGTATTTCGATCCATGTTTAATGCAATTAATTATAGCAAAAACACCAATTATATATACATATTAAAATTATAAATCAAACCAAAATTTATTTTTTTAAATGAATAAATGTATCTGCTTGTTATATATGTTTTAAAGAAATATATTATAAACATAAATTATATTATTTGATAACAAAATGACCTATTTGTTATCTCTTTTTTTCGTTATCCCTTCCCTTGGTCGGGTTCACTGAAATCCAATAATGATTTACTCTAGGTAATTAATGGAATCCGGTGTTGCCTTTAATATCGCATTATATAGTTCGGCAGAATACAACTGAAATACCGTTCTAGCATATGAGCTTAATTTATTATGAGTTTCACAATGCAGTCTTTGATGTTCTACGTCCATAGTGTTATCTAACAATATATAGTTGGATTATGCTAAGTACTAGCAACACGGAGAACGTTTTGTTAATACGCCAAAACGAGGGAGGTAAACATAACCGTCAGAACAAGTCTCGATCTCCCTGCTTGTGGACAAAAGACGGGTTAGTGGTTATAATTCTGACGCTTGGATTATTATTAAACGGGCGTTCAGCAGCTCGGAGTGGTGTTGTCCGATATATAATAATAATAATAATAAAAAAATTAATTAATGGTCATCGATGATTTTGTTGTTGGGTGATGGAGAGATGACAGAAGAATCTCCTGATAGTCATCACAACTTTTCAAAAGATCGTCTGCTACAAAACAAACTTCTGGAAGCAGACGATAAAACGGTTTTGGATTCACTGAAGGATGTATACAAAAGCAAACCGAGAGTAGGTTCAGCTAAAAATGAAAGCGATTTACTATGTCAAGAAATAACTGGCTGGATACCTAAAAATATAAATTTTCGCAAAACTGGAAAAGGAAAAGATGGAACGAAAGAATCTAAAGACTCCAGACCGAGAGGAAACCTCGGTGACAAATACGACAACTTTGTTTTCAATCATTATAGAGACCCAAAGAAGTACATTTTACAATACCGAGAACATCATTCATATTTCGATCCCTTAACTACAGCTGCGAAAAAACGTTTATATGGAAGCAATTACGTACCTCCACAGCAAAACGAGAACAATTCGCAAACATCACCAAACGAACGTACACGCCACAATTTTCAATACACACGTCGCGAAAACCAGGGCAAATTCAAGGACAAAGATAACGAATCTAGCAAATCCAGCAGCAGCAACAATGACGCCAACGCAGGCACCGAACAGGATACTTTCCGGGATAGACTGCTCCCTGTCGCATCCACGATACGAAGTTCGCGAACGGAGAAGTCAGAACATTCGTGCATTAGTCTGAGCAGAGTGACAGTTCCAACGCCGCTGAATCTTCCTCAGACATCAATAGGCGTAAAACGTAAAGTTTCAGTCAGTAATGGGTAAGCTACGAAAACTTCAGAGAAATCAATATTGTCATATAAATAATAATACATTTTTTTCCCTCCACTATTTTTATAATTATTTCCATATATTTATTTTCTACTTCTCTTCAGTGCATATATATATATATATATTAATTTTGGTGAAGTTAGATTTTATTAAATCATTAAAATTAGTGCAGTAACGGGAATAATCTCGTTAAGGGCTACAAAAGTTAAATGACGTCATCTGTCTTCAAACTGTCTGCTTGCTAATACTAGAATTAATTGGACAAAACGTTACCGAATTATTGTTGCCGATTTAACAATAAGTAAGATCAGCTTTCTTATATATAAGTGTTGTTATTATTATTTTATATTTTTTGTTTATTTATTTATTTATTTGTTTGTTGTTTGTTGTTTGTTTATTATTATTGGTAACATGCATATATTTATGTGACTATGGTGTATATTGATGTCCATTTAAATCAGTCCATTATATGTGTGTGTGTGTGTGTGTTAACTATGTGCTGTTTATATGTCTACGTAATCATAATCTCGAAACTGTGAGAAATGAAATCTGCGGCGTTTTATAACCTTCCTTCAGATAAAAACACACACAAACAAATAATTCCTAGCACGCCCAAACACACCCAGTGAACAGATACAAAATAGCTAATCATAGAACATATACCGACAAGGAGACAGCAGTTACTTGGACACACATAGTCTTGTAGGTATCTGGGTTCGTGTTTGTTGTACACTAAGCGTGAAATTAACTCTAAGCCTATTTACCAGTTCGACTGAACGGCACGTATATTAAATATACGAAACAAAACACTTTGACAGGCGTGTCCATCCAAGCCTGCTCTGCTTTGATGAGACAAAGCCTTTCTGAAAAGCCCGTGTTTGCTTCGCCAGCATGAATTAAAATATTGAGAATACAATAATATATATATATATAAATAAATAAATAAATAAATAAATAAATAAGGAAGGAAGGAAAGAAGAAAGAAAGAAAGAAAGAAAGAAAGATAGAAAGAAAGAAAGAAAAAAAAAGACAAAAGTAAAAAGACAAAAATTATAAAAATAATAAAACGGTGAAAATGTTCACCATTTAGTAATAACTTGAAAAAGAACAGGTGTTTATTTTGATTCAAACATAATTAATGAGTTAATCGACCCGTGTTCCCCCGAAAACATACTCTGCCGCCTAAAGAAAATATCATTTTCCTCATTCATTAACAGTAAGGTGTCGTTTCTACCAGTTTGTCACGCGGTTATCGCTGCACAAACCGATAATATCGATATTCCGAATAACTGAATATGCATTAAACGGTTTTCATTCTCTTTGTTCGATTACTGAAAACCTTTTGAAAAAGCAAACAACTACAAGGCATCTTTGATAATCACCAGCACCTGTTGACACAAATATATATTTATCAGTGACAGAATGGCTCTTACGTTTTATGGCAGAAGTAATTTATTGATCAAAGTCATGCACTTCACGATTAATAACAAGACAGTCAATATAGAAAAGCTAATATTTGCGTGTCATGGCCAATAACGAACAAACTATTGATGGTAAAATTGTTAACCTGCAAACACATCAATATGTGTGTGTGTGTGTGGTACAATAAAATGGGGCAATGAACAAAAATCAACCGACTTAGTTAGAATTTGGACTAGAGAGCCTGTAAAAATATCACACACACACACACACACACACACACACACACACACACAAACACACACACAGAGACTTATATAAAGAAAGCCCTTTGACTAACTTTTATAATTATCCTGCAATTCATATCTTCCTGTGTCAGTTTAAGCTGAATAATCAGTTGACATTCTAACTTTCGTATTCAGTTGTTAGTAATAACTTCAGAAGTAACTGACAGTAATTGTGGACTTGAGAAACTGATCGCAAAACTAATATTATAACAATGATACCAGTACTCTAATCATAACATTCGTTTTCTGATCATAATTGTAGTTTTCCCTTCATGATTCATGCATACTGATCACAGCACATGTAATTTTATATTTTAATAACAACGTTCTAATTATAACTCTGCAGTTCTAATCGTATCAGATTTTCTCATTACACTTAAAACCCAATCGTTGTCCTTAATGAAATTTATGGCTTTACTGATAGCAGATAAACTGACTTCATTATACAGACACTATCGTAATACTGAATGTGTCATACGTTAGTTATCTGGCTCTGTTTGTTTACGAGAAATATACCAAACTAGACAAGCATCTGACTAAAAGTGCTCTTGATTTAAACTTTAGTGAACGCCATGGAGATTACCTCCCACCGAGAAAGATAGTTGAATACATTTATAAAAATAAAGATCCACTTCTGTGAGATTACAGTTTAAACTCTTCGATAGAAAAAGAATACAGCGATGGATAGGCGCTCTTATGAAAGATTAGGAATAAACCACTATTATAAAGTGTTCTGAAGTGCACGGGGAGATTCGTGTATTAACTGATTTACTTTTGCTGTCACTGGTAGATGAATAATTTAAAAAAAAGAAAGATGAATGTGTAACCTGAAAATGCATGTATTCTAGACTAGTTTCAAAGACCACTTTCAGTATAGATACTGAACAGAATAACCACAAAAACCAAGATACATAAGTGAATAGACGAGACTTATTCGTCGATGCACTATCGAATGTATCATTTCCTTTTCATCTACTAACCACAAATGATTTACAAAGGCCAGAGCAAGTAATTTCCTGTATACACGAGTACATGGGATCACTTGTGTTAATCAAAAGAAATTAACCATAGACAGATGAGTTTTTTTCTCTCCATAATATCGTTATATAAAACAACAACAACAACTACAACAAAACCAAAACAACAACATTTATCACAGCAAACAAAACAAACACGTATTTCATACATATCGGTTAATATATTTTAAAATGGTATTAAACAAAATTTAATAATTATTTCTTTCTTTATTTATTTATTCAGTCATTCATTCTCTTTGATTACCAATGAACCACTGAACAGATTATAATAAATTTGACGAGCTGGGCTGTTATTAATTTAAATAATATACTCTGTTATCTCATTAAATCTTTTAAATGCTTACAGTAACCTAACGTAAGTACTAGGCTTATGATAATCTTGCACTTTTAATATTATGAATATTGTTCTCCAACGTTTAAAAATATAATACATTGAACTAAATACTGATTTCAGATTATCAGTTAATAAAGTAAAATATAAACAACATAATGCATCAAAGAGATAATGAAATATATGTTCCTTGTACAAAGTCTCTTCTGAAATCGTGTTGAAATTATACTATGTAGCCTATACCTTTCAACAGGTCGTTTCCTGCCTGCGTATCAACCGGATTAAGATTTGTGATAATTTCACCTTTATAATCAAATACTGCGATATATTCATGATTTATAATACTTTAGTCTAATATAGCTAAAGGCTACAACCGATAAGCAAATGATAAAGAGGGCTATGCTTACAGTCTATTAAAATCGTGTTAGTTCTAACAGGTTCAGTGATACTATCAGAACATGTGACGGTGTCGTAACATTAAAAAAGAAAAGAAAAAAGAAGAATAAAAAAGAAATATATTCTTTAACGGCTTACTGAACAATCTTTTGTGTGTGTGTGTGTGTGTGTGTGTGTGTGTGTGTGTTTAGATCTTAAAAGAACATTTTGAAAAAGATTTTAATTAAAAAATAACAAATAAATTGTTGTTGTTTAAGAACTGTGTTGTTTTGATGTATTGTTTCTCTAGGAAACAACAAAATCGGTACCCGGAATAGATCTGCTACAATCGAGAGTTCTGAGTTGAGAAATAAAACAGTTTATTTCATTTAATTTTAGGATTGCAGGTTTAAAGAAATAACTGACTAGTGTCTTAAGATATCAGTTTGTCCTGCGGTGGTTAGAATGTCAAATGCAGCGAGTTTTCCCCTCCATGTAACATTTAAATACAGTTATCGATGTAGTTATTGTATACTGCTGAAAAGGTTTGTTCGTGTGATATATATTTTACGATATAGTCATAAACTATATGATTTCTCTCCATTTCGTTGATTTTTAAACGTCCAAGTATTGTTTAAGTTATTTTTGGGTTGATAATTTCTGTTCTTTCTGTTTTACTCTTCTTTCATTTACGAAAACTTAACATGTATAGACACATACGCAAATATGTATTTATTTTAATATAGATAAACAGACCTATACTTTTCCAAAATACATTATCTACATATTATACACAATAAAGAAACAGATTCGCAGTATTCTTTGATTGTTGTTATACGCATTTTAATGCAATTTGAAACGACGTGCTCAACACTATTTGTAAATGGTTTCAAGTCATTAATTTCTGCAATGACGCCTTGTTATATAATATAACAACTATTCATTGTAATACTGACATTGATATATTTAATACTGATAATATCTGGTCACCAGTGTTAAACTCTCAAAAAAAAAGAAAACGTTTAGAATAACACTACAATGCATGTCATTAACTTTTTTATTATTTTTTATTATCATTATTTTTTTTTTTTTACAGTTGTTAGGTTCAGTTGTGTTTAATCTCAGTGGCATTAGAGTTTGGCTTATAAATCTTCCAGAAATAAACTTTGTGTAAATCAGAGTTTCTGCCCGCGATAGTTATGCGTCGACAGTTCTCTAACTGAAGCATACTAAAATTACCATATAATTACTTTACAGTGAATGGTCTATGGGGGAAAAAAAAAATAAAAGAAGTAATTTGTTAACAGAAGTATGTTTTTTTTTTTGTTTGTGGTAAAAGATATAATATCATACAACTTATACCATCAGTACTATTACTTCAGCTACTACTACTGCTGCTACTTTTACTACTAGTAGTACACTTAATACTTTTATGAATAATAAACTAATAACTCAATACATTACAATAAATTATAAACCTGGTTTTCTGTTTCGATTCTGTTTTGCACACTGAACCGTCCATTTACCATTTTTATGTATTTATACCATATATGCAATTGTCAAAAAAAAAAAAAAAAAAAAAATTATAACATTCTTCTTCTTCTTTTTTTTCTTTTTTAACCATTACTATTATTTTCCTTATTAATTCACTATACTATTATTACTTGTAGTTGTTGCTGTTGCTGTTGTTGTTGTTATAATAATAATAATAATTATTATTATTAGTAGTAGTAGTAATTCTAGTAGTGTTAGTTGTACAAAATTTAATGGTTAACTTGGAAACAGAAAAACATATATTGGATCATTCTGTCAAACAGACTACATTATTAATTGTGTTGGCGGAGTATCAGAACGAGACAGAACCGCTCTGCGATAAACAAATATTAATGAACTTCTTTAGAAAGGTTTCATTGACAATCAATAACCAGTGTTTACGTCTTCATAAATCTTGCATTTTTTGAAAGCCAGCTCTTAACTGAATAGGAATTTTGACGTCATCTTCCAGAATGTTCAGGGGCAATTTCCGTTTCTAATTTTTCATAATTAGTTGTTTATTAGTACTTGACCCATGCCAATGATTATTATTTAAACTGCACGTGGGCTGAAGAGAAAAGATGTCCATAGCCAGGTTTACTTGCATTTGTTCGTTCGTTCGTTCACACACACGCACACACACACATATAATTTCTGTATTAAAGAAGAACACAGTTTATTTATTATTAAGGTGTGTTGGATGTTGGGAATGACCAACGGCTTGGCTGTCTGGCTAATTGCCTGGGGCGTTCTCTAAATGTACATTTGGCGCAACGAACAAATAGGCTAAATATGTTTTGGATATATGTAGTTGTCGCCGGTCACCAGCCTTTGTTAACGTTTGAATATGGTAATAATGAAGATCCTTACTGTTTCCATGTATGATTCCCTAAAACCCTCCAAAACTCAAAACAATGATGTTAAAATGAATTACTTATTCTATCTTCTTTTTATATATATAAAAAAAAAAAAAATTCTATTTAAGAAACGAACTGTAGGAAAATAATGAATTTTTGGTCTCCATGATGTATCCTCACAAGTTTATGGTTTTATTATTAACGAATTTTGGTAAGGAACACTATATTAATACAGTATGTTGCAAGTCTATAAGATGGTTTTAGGCTATTTTTATATACTATCAAACACAGTAATCGCATGCTGGCAGATCAGAGTGGATTCAGATTAATCTAACGAGTCAGTCATGAGGCTGTGATTTGGTGAGTAGTGTAATTAATCTACTCATATTATTATTATTATTATTATTATTATTATTATTATTATTATTATTATTATTAATTTTTAATTTTCTTTTTTTATATTTACAGAAAACAATCGCCAAACCACAAACCTGAATGCCAGGAACAAGGGCAACGAACTCTGGATACACTGGCCACTATTGTCGATGAAAAACAGGTACGTTTGTAAATAATAATTTACCATAATCTATAAGTATTTACAGTATGTCCATACTGATAGATGAAGTCGTAATATATACATATATATATATATATATATATCGTAATGTAGAAAGAAGAGACGTGCTAAATATTTCAATTATTTCTGATGACTCTGATGAAGGGGGAAATACGATAGGTGATTATTAAAACTTGAACGCCATGTGATTATACGCTTGACATTTGTTAAAAATATATTATGCCTGGAATTATGTAAAATATGTTTAGTTGAATATACAGAAACAAGTTTAAATATAAAGGTCTACACATTGCTTATTGAAAAATGAACTGGTATTCATGACATATTTACTTATACATATAAATATTCATATACATCTGATACATACACATAAAAATAGACATACTCAAATACATATGCATACGCATATATACAGGTAATTCAAAACAGCTAGCTTTAAGCTATTTTAATCCTTAATGGGATGACTTGAATCCATTGCTATTCTTTTGAGCGCTTTTTACTGAGCGACAACCCTTTTTAGCAATATAATTTAAATCGTAAAGCGTTTTAAAGTCATTAGCTGTAACGTATAAAAAGCGGCAAGTTAAAAATAAGGGTCTGCGACGGGCACGCCCGCTGACCTGTCAGAAAGCGTGCCCGTCGCAGACGTGCTTCACAACAGCTTGCTCTGATTAGCACGTTAATTTTTTCCATTCCATTCCATTCCAAATAAGGTACAAGAAAAATAATGCAAATTATTATACAACATTACAAAGCGTACAATAATGTAGATTTGTTTAATTATAACAGTCTTGACAATCGAGGCTGGTGTTCCAGAAATTTCCAGATTCTTTTACACCGTTAACTTGGCTATACTTTTGTAATCCATGGTAATTAGGATCAGTTAAACAATTAAACGCGGAATTTATTTTTTTTTTTTTTTTTTTTTTTTTTTTTTATGGGCTCAATCTGTTGATCCACATTTGTTGCGCTTGTCCTGCTATTTTTAGACTGTCGCATTTAAATGCATCGCTTCAAAATATGATGCGCATTTGTACTTTAGCGCGTAAAAGTAGGTGTAGTAGTACTTGCAGTAGTGTTACCAGTAAAAATAATCATCGCTCCAGAATGTGAGAGTCACCTGAATCATTAGATAAATTATAAAAAAAAAAGTATTTAAATCTGAATCTTGCACACTGAAACATGAGCTGGTATTTAATAAAGTCACACACACACACACACACACACACACACACACACACACACACACATGCCCACAACCGAACTTTCAAGAGATATATTAAATTTAACCATTACAATTTTTACTACTAACACTATTACAATTACTACTACTCTACTGCTGCTGCTACTACTACTACTACTACTACTACTACTACTACTACTGCTATAATTATTATAATAACAACAACAGCAACAACGACAATAATGATAGTATTACCTTAATTATTATAATAATGATGTGAAATACCGTTACGTCAGTACAGAAAAATGTGTACAAATCTACATAGTCAGCATCGAGCTTACCGAACCGTATTATTCATAAGACTGATTCGGAAGAAACCTAGAGGCCCTTCAGTTCTTTTTTGCCGAGCCACTGTTACAAAATTCTACAGCGGGGGTGAAAAACTTATGCGCCCGTGGGGTCCCGAATTACCTGAAATTGAAAGGGCCCATAAACATGGCCCTGTGAGCATAGAGAAAAATGAACTCATGGCAACTCGAAAGAGCCTTGTTAAATATAATTAGTTCTGATAATGATGATGTGGAATATTCAGAATCGTGTTCAAATCTATATATACTACATCGGTCATTCTAGACAAGGAATGTTTTTTTGTAATCGATTATTACATGTTTCATTGCAACTCAAAAGAGTCTTGTTAATTATAATTAATTCCTCTGACCATGGTGTGGAATGTACAGAAACATGTGCAAATCTATACGTATGCGTCTGGCGTAATGATTGATACATTCTCCAGAGACCTGCTACGTGTAGTAGTTACAATTTCGGATGACGCAGACATGAGATGTCTCTAGGTGATTTACACACAAGAGTAAAATAATATACTGTGTTTGTGAGTGTAGATCGACAAAACAACAACAACAACAACAAAACAACAAATCAAAACAACACAGAAACAAACAAAATATACAACTAAAAACAACAACAATACAAAAACGACAAACAAAACATAAAAATAAACAACAAAAACAACATGAACCACTCCCCCTACGAAAACAACTTTTATTTACCTTTCTAAAATAAATGAACTGCAAACTTTAATAAACAAAACACCTATACTCAGAACATTCATCAGAATAATAAAAAGTACATTTAACAGTAATCATGGAAACAGTAACAACAACAAAACAACCACAGAGAACACTAACAAATACTCGGAGTCAAACTCGGATTAAAAAAACAAAAAAACATTGACTATCTAACACATAATTCAGCTACACAGATACTTGGTTAAGGGACAAAACGAGTATATCTACAGTGTCCTACATAATATAAAATACGAAATATAAATGTGCATTTTCTGGCCTTTATTGCAGCGTATGTTTTAAACTGAAGAGTCTAAAGGGCCCAAAGGTCATATCTTTATCAGTTTGGACTTATCTCCACATACATTTTAACACATATTTCAATAATGTCACCTCTTACCACGTCTGTTCTGAAAATTACTTTTTGGGGACGGTGCATTGAAAGACCTTGGTACCTTCATTATAAGTGAATATTACTATTTCATTGCCCTGTGTCAGATAAACAATGATAATTTTAAAGAAAAACACAACTGTTTAACTGCTATACTCAGGACCGAAATCCACTGACCCGTTAATGTCGTATGTCATAACAATTAAGCACCCAGGATGAAACCCGACACAACTAGATTTATCAAACCTTTGTTCTGTGCTCGTGGGACCATCTAGGCGCATAAAGAGTTAAATTTTTTTATCATAAACATTTGTTCCTGTGTGTAAACTCTTTAAACCCAAGTTACTGAACCAAGTAATATGTAGTACGAGAATTTTTTTAAGGGTCGATTAATGAATTCTTTGAAACCGTCATGCAAGTATTAATTTGATAGATAATAAGGCTAAAAGATTTAGAATCATATGCTTGAATAAATAAATGCATGTAATGCTTATGACTTACATTTGAACTTTGAATGCAGGTGCCGTCCAGAGAAGACAGATAACTGATTTGAGTCTTCCATGCTGACAGTGTCAATTTTCCCACCATGATATATATATATATATATATATATGTAACTACTAAGCTATACAGACACTGAGTCGTTAGAAACTGAGAGTTTACTATGCAAATATTATTTCAAATAGTTACTGTTGTGGTCTCCTACATTTCTAATATTTATAATTCTTGACGTTTTATAAACAATTTTAATGTGTTATAAAATTAGAGCGAAAATATAAGGTGTGCTAGTCTATGTTCGGCCATAATAGCCTTGGGTACTAGAGGTGATTCAATAACATACTTGACTGTAAGGTCTGGTGCGTTGATTCTCCATTCGCTCCTGTATTAAAAGTCGAGCCTGTTACACTGCCCCCAGCTTTGTAACATAATATGTATTAAATGGAAACGGCTGTACAAAGCTTTATCAGGCATTGTATTCCATAACCTGGCGTTTTGTAACAATTAACTGGATCAAAAACACGGACCACTGCAGTGTGGAAGATCATTTATGCAAGGATGGGTTTTAAACATTGTTGTGAGACGACCATAATAGTTTTTGCTATTTTCTATTTTTTCTTTTTTCATCTTTATTTCTTTCTTTCTTTCTTTTTCTTTACATAGTGGTCGGAGAGGATATCTTAACCACATTCTTACACACATTAGCCCTGTTAACTAGCCGAAAGCCGAAACAATCCACTATATGTTCGAAAAGAATATTCGAAAAAGCATATATCTTTAACAATATATCTTTAATATATATATTTACAAGTCAGCTGTTTTATTATCATTATTATCATCATCATCATCATCATCATCATCATCATTATCATCATTATTATTAAATATCATAATTGTGCTGGATCGCTAGAATTCTATATGTATTATTATATAATGCGTTATTTCATAAATTTCAATAAAAATAAAATTCTCATTAGATCAGTTCAGGCAGAAGATCTGTTATTACTCACCGTGGTTTTAATTTAAGCATATATATATGTATATAAACCACATGTCACAGTAACTTTTATTCCATACCCACAATAGCAAGATAAAGAAGAAAATGAGCAGATTACAAGTGAAGATTCAGATCACAGTGACGTCATTAGTATAGGTCGTCTGTCCACAACATGTCTGAGCGCCGACGTCAGCGTCAAAGTGGGACCAAAACTGGAACCATCGTGCACTTACCACGTATTTCCAACAGATCTGATGATAACCAAAAACCAACAGATAGTTCCCAACAGTATGATGTGGAACCCAGCCAAGTCGTCACTGGAGTTTAGAAAAAAGAGAGATTTTGACAGGAAAGCTACTGAAGCTGGTATGAATTCACCGTTTAAGACTAAGGACCCTAACAACTATCGCCTGAAGATGGCGAGTCAGGATAATATTTATCTGCAGCAGTTAAAAACTCAACAACACAAAGAATGTGTAGCCACCAGAGTGAACGAGTTTCCACCTTTAGCTGTTCAAGATCGATGTCTGGTTCACAGTAACACAAGATTAACAGAAATAGAAGATGCTGACGACCTGCCCCCTTCCATATTTTTCCAAGTTCAAGGCATATCGTCAAAGGCGGCAGGTAAACCTACAATAGAACCTGAGCAGTGTAACAATTACAATCTGGAATCTTTGAAAAAATACGACGCCAGGACCGTCTTAATGCTTCATAAACACGGGCGATCGGCACCACCGGAAGCGACGCGTATTTCTAGCGCTGGAAGCGAAATCAAAGAGTCCTCATCCTCAGATACTTCCCAACAGAGACCTTCCACAGACGATACCTACACCTTTCTCACAAACCATCAGGCAAACAGGACGAAAGGAACTCCGTATTTCAAGTTCTGGAACAATGCCAATCATGCCAAGGTAGCTGTGAACGCCAGTCGACATGCCAGATGGTGCAGTGACATGAACTTGAAGCATCTGGCTCAGCTGGTGCTGGCGGAGCAAGACGCACAGAATCCAGATCTCTGTAAGATAAGCAATAAGCTGAATCACGGACCACCGATCGCATCCGGGGTAGATGAACGGTATTTATTACGGGTGTGATTGCAGTTTTCGCAGATACGTAAAAAATGTTTAATGCACTTGGAAATCACACATCACACATCATTTGTTTGTTTTTATTTGCAAGTTTGATATTTGTTTTTCTGTTGTTCATTTTACTCGTTTTCTTTTACTTTCTTGTTCTTAGTTTCGTATTGTTTTGTTCCTTATTTTATTTCATTTGTTTTTTGTTTTGTTTTTTTATTTTGACGTTTTTGTTTTTACACTGTTTAAATTTATTTGTCGCCAAACATTTGTTGTTTTTATAAAAGTGACTGATTTGGTTTACGATTTGAAGCACTAACTTTCCGATGATGTAGCATGGTTTTCTGTGAGTTGTTAACGTTAATATTTAAGGAATACAAACTTTTATGGGTGGTTTGAAACAGTCAAAGCCAAGACACAGAATAATCCAGACCATTTAAAAAGTCTAACTGTTCTTTTCAATTAAGTATCATCTTTTTTCTGCTTTATTTTTTTATAGAAAATTTTCTATTGCAGTTAGTATTTTAAAAAAGAAAATAAGAACCTTAGCGACTAAATAATTAAAATCTATAGTATCATTAAGAAATTATTTTAGGAGATTTGTTATTTCGCTTTAGACTTTGCCCTTGACCTAATAAAAAAACAAAATATATATTTTTAATGTTTTAAATTATAATAATTATTATCACTGTACACTGGCATTTTCGTTGTTTTGTTTTGCATTTGTTTTTTCCATTTCACATTCAGTGCACAAAACTGCAATATTTTTGTTCTGTTTTACTACCAATTCGGCGAAAATATAGATATGGATGTAATAACAAAAAATAAGATATTTTAATATATTTATGGGCTACTTGTATTAGAATTTAAGTAATGATAAAATCTGGGCATTTTAGATAATTATTCTCTGAACTTGCAAATAATGACCAGTGGCCAGATGATAAGATGTATCGCAGTGAATGTTAATTATTATTTGCAACAAATATTATACTACATGTACTTCACCAAATAACTTTGCTTGCTCCTATATTTACTTTTATTTGAAAAATTGATTATTTATTACTAATATTTTAACTGCTAGTTTTCCAAGCCTGTTCAGTGTGTACATGTGAATATAGGAACATAGCCTAGAATATATGTGTGTGTATGCGTGCGTGTGTGTGTGTTTATTTATCAAACTGGTTTCATTGTAGCTGAATACTGGTCCTCCCAGATAATAAAGTATAACAACAACATAACGTGCTCGAGGAAATTTATCTTTATACCATTTTTTCTTCTTTTTGTACTGATATTACGAACTTTAAATAATAATAATAAAGTAATAATAATAATAATAATAATAATAATAATAATAATAATAATAATAAAACCAAACAACAACAACACTTAAGTCATTCAGAAGTAGCAGTATCTAGATCTGTTGATTTTTTCTAATAACAAATGACGTCTCGAAAAGGGGGAATATGAGTATATAATATGGTTATTATACATTATTACAATGAAAGGTTGATGATTAAGAAATATAGAAAACAGTTACGTGGAAGATTATAAAATATTTCTTACTCACATCACAGCATCACATGTACACTTTAATAACTTTGACTCAGAACAGCTCATAATTATGGAATTATCCCCCTTCGTTTTCAGATGTGGTTTGACGCTAGTGGGCGCGCCTACGTCAGTCTTGCCACACGATACGATCCTATAAGAAAATAAAAATTGTTATTACTCAGTATCTGTGTAGTAGCCAAGGTATTTTTCTTATTTTTTGCCTCCATAATTGTTTGTATCCTTCCCGGTGTTTATTTAATTCTCGTGTGCTGTGTTTAACCCTGGCTTTTAACCCTGCCTGTTTTTGTCATTGGCATTTAACTTCTTTTTTTCTCCTTTTTTTTTTTTTTTGGCAACTGGAGACCAAGTATAATAATAATAATAATAATAATAATAATAATTTTTGTTTGCTGTGTTTACTAAAGGACTAAATGATTAATAAATAAATAATTAATTTAATTTAATATAATTTTTTCTTATCTTAAATTACAGTAAGTTTGAGGTAATTTTCACAATGGAGTTTACAAGGAATAATTTTTTTTTAATTATAGCTCTTTGCCTAAATTAATATGTTTTAAAATTTTAATGGTTATTTTTATGGCTAAAAAACTATACACATAAGAAAAAGAAAGACTCATTTTAAAAACATCAGCAGAAAAAATGAAATAAAAGCAAATACTGTTTAAAAATAAACAGTCTGTTAAATATACAAATGGAGACGAAAACAACAACTACAATCATAACTCAGGATTTTATGGATTAATGTAAGTTTATATTTTGACACATTTACATACTATAGTATATTTCAAAAGTGCAAAATCGAAATCTACACCTATTACAGATAATCAAATTCAATCCTTTCTTTCAGTTCTGCATGACTGCTACATCCCTAGATTAGTTTTCTATTGCTTGTTTCATACTGTGATCTGCCGTTTTTTCTAAAATACCCAACGATTCATCAGTAAAAATTAATTTAGTATATCTCCATATAGTTTCATACCATGCTTGAAGTTTTACCTAAATTCGCAATCCAAACCTTTTTTGACATTATAGTTAATAAAACGAGGCTTAATTATCATGTGCACACCTTTTTTCTTCCATTGCTTGCCTTTTCCTTGCTTCCTTTATGTTTGTTTTTTTAACTTTCTTTATTTTAACATACACTTATTTTGAAATACTACAGAAAGAAGCAAGTTAATGATATTATATTATATTATTTTATATTATATTATATTGTATTATACAAAGCATGCTAATAGAGGCCACAGATGTTAAATCATATAAAACTGTGACATGCTTCATATTTTTTTTTTATTTTTTTTTTTTAAATTAGTTATTTTCTTTCTTTTTTTCTGTCAGTATTAATATAATTTTTTTTTTCTTGAACACGTGGAAATAGCATTTGTAAACACTTTATTTCGTCGCACATTGTGTAAATTAATATCCCTATTACTAATCCGATCACGCACTCTCACTCACAAACATCACACATAAACAAAATGATACAGAACTTTCTTCTTGATACATATAATTAATTGTTCATAAACTATTGGAAACGTTTTCTAACTATTCAGTTTTCTTCACTGTATGTTGTACACTATCAATAAAACTTCTCCACCTTGAAAACTTTGTGTGTTTATTTTCCACATTCATTAATACTAATCCGTTTCTAAATCCTATCTGTAACTGTTTTGCCAGGTTCCTGGTAAAGACGAAAGTCATGAATAATTCATCGTTGACCTCTAAATTTCGAATGAACGAAAACATTCACAAAGTACGTTCGACCAAAATCTAGGATTTAATTATTACTCACCCCTCCCTCCCTTACGTACGCGCATAGTACCATGTGTAAAAAAAAAAAAAATCAAATACATTTAGGAATGTGGATATACAAACCTTAATCCAATAATACAGAGATTAAAGAGAACATTTACTTATCTATTTTTATTTAAATTTGATTAAGATTAAATACTAACTTTAATTAAATTTGTTTCGGCTGTATCACTGATGTATTTTGTAAGCTAATGCACCCATCTCCCCGTTTTCACAGCTGACACATCATAAGCCCAAACAGCCCATAATCTTGACATAATTCATCAACATTAAAAGCTATAAGAAGAATGTCTGCCATTTATTGGCAGTGTGTATGTTTGATTCCTGTCTGGTGTAAAACAAAATGATCTATAAATGTATATAATTAAATTTTGAATATTTTATGTTAACTAATTTTATGTACATTGTAGAGTATTACAAATATACATAATAAATACACATACCTATACAAATACTATGGTGCTTTAGTCTAGTAGGTCAGAGTAATCCAACGTTAATTTACGAATTGAAGCAAAGAATTAGTTTAACTATTATAATTTGCAGCTTTTTTTTACAATGCATAATTAAGATGATGAGTGTATATCACTGAAATTTACATCGATCAATAAACAGGCACACAAACAGACGTACAAGCATGTTTTCACGGACAGAAAAGAGGATAGTAAATTATTTAATGTAAAGTTTTAAGGGTAAAAACGGTATTATTCTTTTTCTTTCTTTATTTTAATGCTGTATGTTGTCTCTGTATTTGTTTTTAGTTCTTAGTTTTTAAGGACTAATTTGAAAATATATTACAATTACTATGAATAAAAACTCACTTTTTAAATTCTATAATTATTAAAAAATTCTATGTAACATTCTTTAATAGCAAATTAATTTTATTTATGAAATTTCAGTTTACATTATTAATATCGTGTCAAAGATGATTGAATATTCCTAGGACTTTTGGCCTATGAAATGTCGAATAAAATTGTGTTTGGCTATTGACATTTAATATTTACACCACAGGGCTATTTTCCTTTTCTAGACTGTGCATTTTGACAGATTTATAAAAGAACTGCGTGCTAATCTGCATCGGTATATATATATATATCTTGATGCATATTGAGAAATATAGCTACAGAATAGCGACAATAGTATCTTCTATCATCATTTTATTTATAATTAAAACGACTATTTGAAGTATAATGTAAGTTTGATATTTGCTGTCTTTCAACTTGTTTTAGAGTCCCACGACGTCGGCTAACGGTGAAAACTTATCTTGGCGAGAACAACTTGACGCTTTGCGCCAAATCAAACCAAAAACGAAGTCAAAGCATCGAAAGGCAAGACTGTTTTTCTTTAAAGAAGATGGCGGATTTGAGGTCAAAGGTAACTGCAACGGCAACCCCGCTGGAAAATGTCCTGACAACATCGACCCAATGGACAAAGAACAGGTGTCACAACAACGTCGAATACGACATCTCGTAGAGCAATCGAAAATTAAATTTGCTTCGAGATTCGACGATCTTTCTGGATCTCCGGATATGATAAAAGGCTCGCGACCTCTGACGGATTTGTCTGTCGGAGTAAGTACTGACTCGTCGCCAAAAAAAGCAGACGTCAAGAAGACAGAACTGAAAATTACCAATGACATGTCAGAAAAGCAGACAAGTCCTTCAGCGTCTAATAAAACCAGTCCACGGACTAAAGTGTGTCCCAGTCCGATATGGCGGTTTCCTCAGTACCAGTTCTCATACACACAGATAGCTCAGTTTCAGCGTTCGCGTACCTGTGTGCCAGCTGATCGACGCTTTTAACATCGTGTCTTCGACTTCAATGAATTCGGCAGCTTTCGATAAATATCGTTCATATAAATATAACATTTTGGGTCATAACTGAAAAAACAGTATTGATACCAGAATAAACAACAGTAGCAGAAATAGCTTCCCATACTTACTTTCGATAAAATAAAATAAAATAAAATAAAATTACAGGAAATAGTCAGTTGTCGGGATTCGTCGGGAAAATCGACGTACACAGTTTTTCTTAAATTCTTTGTTGCATTTTATACAGAAAGAAAACCCCTTAGTGTATCTTCCAAGAATTGTATCATTGTAAAGTTGTTTTAATTATAACATGTCCTACCTCAGTAGTGCGCCATGATGTGCCTCATTTGTATTAATTAACAATTAGGGTGTTTTTATAAATATATTTTCTGTTTGTAAAGCATTAATTAACATTAAATAAACTACGTCTGCGTGCATTACTAAACAATACGATGTTACATACTGAGAAATTTGAAGAAAAAAAAGTATTTATAAAGAAAGCAAAATATGTTAATGAATGAATGAATAAATGTATGAATAAATGATGAATATAACTTATGAATTATTATTCGTGATTTTAGTTACTTTGTTATCTATTCAGTTACTATGAATGAACCCCACAATTTAACATTTAAATCATCGTAAAAAGCGCTAAGAACATCTGAAAATAAATAAATAAATAATACTTAAATAATTATAATTATGAATAATTCAGTATCGCGCTAAGAAACCTATGCATGTTGCATCGCTTTACAATGCTGAAATGAAGGGATTTCGCCGTCGATAGAATTAGGGACTATCGATAATTATGAACACAAAAATGTTCCCTTTAATTATATAAAACGTTTCAATGATTCATTTAAAAAAAGATTTTCTTACCTTTAAGAAATCTCAAAGTAAACACGTTGCCTTCGTTGTTAGGCTAGAGCTTTATGACGTCATAATTGAATTTCTTTTTGCGAATGGTATGTAGTAGCCAGAGCAGTAAAGTAAATTAAATGGTATTAAATATGGATTAGAATAATTTGGTAAATTATTTTTTGTTACACATTTTAAAATGAACGGTCGTTGTTGGAGTTTATGACGTCATAATTAAATTTCACCGTCATATGAACATTTTCTCAATTCGGGGACTGTAATTATTACTATAATTATTCACAAGTAAATGGCTAAAATAGTATGAAACAAAACTGTTGACATTCAGCATTAATAATGCATCATATGTACAGTAATTTTCTAAATAACTGAAGGATTTATTAATATTATCATACAACAATAACTGACAACAAAAGAATAGAATTCATTTCTGATATATTTATTTCCAAAGATAAAATATCACTGAGGATATTGGTGCATGCAAAAAAATTTTACAGTCATTATAATTTATTGGAGGCTTTAAATTGCACTAAGGCTTATTTTTATTGGACTATAAATTTTTTAAATTCATGTCACGGTATCAATTTAAGTACATGGTAAATATTATGAATAAATAGTCTATATATATATATATATATATTGCTCAAAAGTGCAAAAAGACATACATATATCTTTTTGTACTTCTAAGCAGTTGTTTTACTTGTTAGTTTTACTAATCTTAGTTAACAGTAAAGGGAGAAAGTAAAATACCATTTAACTGTGACATTACTAGAAATGAGGAGAAAAAAAAAAAAAGAAGAAAATTAATAACAAAAAACCCCTTTAAATCACAAGTGATTCTGTGTTTTATATGAGAGTTGAGAGAATAAGAAATTATTGCATCTCATATTTTAATACAGAAAACATTTTTTCTTTAAATACTGGTTTAGTTGATTTAACTGTTCATTGAGATTCTTTTCTCAAAAAATAAAAAATAAAAAATAAATAAATAATAATAACATTCCAAAATTTGACAAATAAAAAACAAACAAAAGCCAAGCTATCTCCTAACTTCTACTTAAAAACACACATTCTACATTAAAACAAGAAAGATCACACATATAATAATAATAATAAACTAGTAACCATTGAACATTCTACAAATTAAAATAATAAAAAATAAAAAAAAAATGACCCACAAAATTCCAACAATCCAAATATAAAATTCAGTCACACAACATTTTATCGTTCAAACTTCATTTATACAATTTTAAAACTGATTATACTGGCTACCTGAGTTTGAAAATAATAATCATAGTTCACAGGATTTTTGATATATCCAGTTTTTATTTTATTTTACAAAATATCTATAAATAAAAAAATATATAGAACAACAACAGAGTTAATTAATGTAATCAGCATTAAATTCATTATTAATTATATGAATGAGAAGTTCATTCTAAATTTCAGACACAAATAATCACATGCCTGTCAATACACAATTTCTCTAAATTGCCCAGACTGTTACAACAGTCAGTAAATGACATTTTATAGTTAAATATGTGAGGTTCACTGAATATTTTGGAATTTCTATATAAAGGCCACCTATCCACAACATCCAGTTTCTGTATCATCTATTAACTATGTTTTTATAGTTGTCTGTATAATTTCTTTTTGCCCATGAATATATAATGTATAGATACATACATTTCACTAGTATGTATGTATATATAATGTATATATATATCACTTCTGTTTCATTTTGTGTTGATATTAAACTATGCATTCCTCATACAGAGGCTCATCAAGTATTACTCTGTCGAAAGACAGACGAGACAGGTCTATGGTCTTGTATTCACTGTCTACTATCAGCTCCATGATAGCACGTCCCACCCCGATTGAGTGTTGTAATCCATGGCCACTCAAACCATTGGCAAAGATAAAGTTTCTGTGATATGGGTGAATTCCAACAATGAGATTCTGATCCATGAAGTTGTAGTCATAGTAACCAGCCCAAGCACTTTTCACCTAAAATGAAAAGAAAAAGAAAGAAAAAACAAATTATGAAAATTATTTTGAAAAATGACAAAAATATAAAAGTAATGAAATAACTTAAACTAAATTCTAATGAAAATATATATGTTTTGTGAATATGACAAAAAAAAATATAAACCAATTTAAATTTGTATGAAAATTATTTTAGAAAATGACTAAAATATAAAATAAAATAAAATAAATATTAACAAATTTAATCTTTAAGAAGATCATACTTCACAAATTAGTACTTCTAAGATACATATAAAATTAGGATTGAATCTAGATTACTGGCACATTTTATTATAATCATTTTATTAAATAAAAATTGTGAAACAAACATTAAAATTAAGATTACCTTTAAACTCTCAAAAGAAGGGATTCTCTTGGAAATGGTAGGCCAGACTTGTTGGTTGAAGAATTCATAGTCTACATCAAGATCTTCTATAGAGGGTTCTTCTTCCTGTAAATAAATCAATAAGAAAGTAAATAAATAATGAATAAATACACAAACAAATATACATAAATAAACAGTTAATGGCAACCTATTTAACAGGTGATTAATAAAAAAATAATATGTAATTAAATAAATAAATAATATAAAATAATACAAATATTTACATACATAAACATACTCAGATATGTTGAAAATACAAACACATGATGATAACCAATTTAACAATTAAGTGAAATAAAACAAAAAACAACACAGATGTACAAACAAACAAATTCTTATATCTATGTATATAAACACATAAACACCTACAAACATCTTTCAAACACAAACCCACCTTCATCCAATCTTTCATTACTCAACACAAATATAACAGGAATCACTGACTTACAGGTTCGGGAGATTTTCCACATAGATAATGTCCTCCAAGTCCCTCCCGTCTTGTGTAACATCCACTGGGGTCAATCACTAGTGGCATGTCCAGTCCAGGACCTCCTGGACAATGTACTACATACACGTAACGCTTCCTGACAGACAACACGTTACAGCAATGTTTAAATAATTTTGTAAATCAGAATGTAAGGAGAGAAAATTAGTGGCAAATGAAACAAACAATACACAAATCAATACTGAAACAATATAGTCAGATGTTTGATTTCTAAAAAAATTTTTATAAAAATATATTTTTCAAAATATAAAAATTTATTGAATAATAATATAAAAAAAGACAGAACAAAAAAAACAAAAAAGACAAAAAGAATAACATGTTAGATAATGTTCCTACTGCTATTTATCATTTTTGATTGCATTCAGTCAGTTTCAACACATTCAAATATCAGTACACAGATATTTTTAAAAAGATAGAAAGAAATAATTTTTTTTTTTTAAATCAGTTAGGCAGATAATGATCATTACACACAAACACTTTTGAATAGCATGCACACATAAAAAGTATATTTATGGTTTTTCAATACCTGAAATAACAAAAACAAGAACAAAACCCCCAAATAAAAAAAAAAAATAAAAACAACCCAACATGAAGAGACAGTGTGTGTGTATAATAAATCAATATGTGTAGTAATTTTACCTAGGTTCTACTGGTAGAGGTATTGAAAGTTCTTCAGGTCCTGTCCCAATCATTGCTTTCCTTGCCACTTCACCAGCCCACGGACCAGCACAGTTAACAACCACAGCAAACTTAGACTCGTAGATCTTACTATCTGAACACTTTATCTGACACAACAGAGAAGTTGTGATAAAACATTATACAGAAAATGCTGTCAGCAAGTTGAATAATTTGAAGAAAAAAACCCATCATTATTATCAAATTGAATGTTAGTATATTAGTGTACAAACATCCTTTTCTTTGTAGTGGACATGATCATGTTTTCTTGTTGTTTTAATTCTTTAATTCTTTACTTGACTCTGAACTGACCCCTTTCACTTGTGAACAAGCCCATGCTCAACTAGGCTTTACTCAACCTGGGCTTATTCCTGATCAAATTTAGCTTGAATAGTTAATACATCAAACATATTCCTTCAGTAATTTTTAAAGTTTTCAACAAAATGCCTCAGGTGCATGTTATACATGGGTAAATACAACAATAAAAAAATAACAACTGTACTTACAACAGCACTGTCAAGTTCCTTTCGGACATGTGTTCTGCCTCCTGCTACATAGGCTTCATCTCTGAACTCAAAATCTGTCAGCTCTCCTTCGATGTAGATGACTCCAAGACTCAGATTCTTCTGTTTCAGAGCTTTCACCATGAGCCATGGATCAAACCAACCTTCACCTTCAAGTCCTGGACAAATTAAAAAATTTGTTTTATTGAATGACATGGTTGTTACGTAGATTTGTTTACTATCACAAATACTGTACATAAACCAGTTACTGAGCACTGGCATAAACATCATATAGACAACCATACATAACAGAGGATCAATCTATATCTGTTAATGCTCCAGTTTTTTCCTCTGAACATTTTAAGTACTTAATTAAGTTAATATTTGGAAAGTTGGTGCCGAGTATTTTATATTCAACATTTACCATATGATCCAACTTCGATGCCATCTAAATTAAGCCAAGGAAATTTCTTCTCCAGTTTTGCTCTTGACATCAGTTCAGTTTTTGCACCATGCTCTCTGAAAGAAAGATTTAAAAATAGAAATTTAAAAAATCTATTTTTAATTAAAGGCTCTTTTAGTATATTTTTCTGATCATTGTTTATATAACGCATCGTATAAAAATTATTTGCTTGGCTGCAGTAGTCATCTTTCTTTGAAATGTCACTTACACAGACAGACAAAATGAGTTGTTTCTTCAGTGAAAGTGAAGTGAAGAGAAGAGTTATCTACCTTTGTAATGCTACATGACCTGCCAGTCTCTCAGCTCGCTCTTGTGAGGCAAGAAACAAATAACCTTGATGATTAAAATGAACATCAGGCGGATCCTCATCTGTTAAATTTAGAAACAAACAACATCATTAATGGTCAGCATTTTCACAACCGAGGTGGGTATCACCACTGAACCAGAAAAATTTAAATGATGGATAAAGACAGCATTGGTCATTGAATAGTACTGATGAAAATATACAAAGTTCTAAAGCAGTCACTAATGTGGGAAGTCAAAATTGTGATATTACATCAGTCAGTAATAGGGAAGAGAAATCTGTGATGTTATAGTGGTCACTAATAGGGAAGTCAAAACTTGAAGTCTCTACAGCAAACACTAGTTACTCAAGATGTTAAAATTCTGACATCAGCAAATCAGATAATGGAAATGAACAGTAAAGGAAATCTGTTAATAATTCTGAAATAAATAACATTTATGTTTTTAAACATTTGAATCTCCCTGTATTATATTTCAGCTATGAACGGCCTTGATGTGATAAAAATTAACACTGGGTAGATCCATCAATAAATATTTAAACAGAAAACCCACATGCACTAAATATTCAACACTGCTGAGTTACTCATGAACAGAAGATCACTACTTCTAATACAATTTGCTTACTAAGCTTTTTAATTAACGTATATTTTATTAACTTACATTTTCTAGATAATGAACAATATTTTGTTTGTCTAAATAAAAATGATCAAGGTAATACTGTATACCTTAAAAAGAAATAGTTATATATACATCTCTCTCTTTTTAAATAAGAATTAGAAAACGAGCATGGACCTAACACACTGAGATGTTCTCGTATGTTTCTGAGGAAGTCGGACGTGAACATGGACAGCTGGATGTTTTCTGGAAGTGTGAACTGATGTCTGATTCCCCCCACAGACAACATGCTGGAAGCCCGAGTAAACTGAAACAAATAAATATATATACCTCCAATCATTTTATCATTACATAATGTAAGGTTTCTCTGTGGATAATATAAATAACAAAAATTGAAAGTTCCACTCCAAGGACTATTCTGATCTATGCAATTGTAATTTTCTACTCACAGGACAGCAAATATATAGGTAATGGCTGGAATGTGAAATTGTTAAACAGCAGATAGCAAATTTTTATGAACTGAAATAACACATTGTCATTACTGATAAACAACACACACACACACACACACACACACACACACACACACACACACACACACACACACTCTCTCTCTCTCTCTCTCTGTCTGTCTGTCTGTCTGTCTGTCTGTCTGTCTGTCTGTCTCTCTCTCTCTCTCTCTCTCTCTCTCTCTCTCTCTCTCTCTCTCTCTCTCTCTCTCTCTCTCTCTCTCTCTCTCTCTCTCTCTCTCAATAAATCAGTAATTAACTGAAGCTTACAGATAAATCTCTCTCAACCACAGCCACGCTGATGCCTTTAGGGTGTCTCTGTTTTAGCCAGAAGGCGACTGAAGAACCCATGATTCCACCACCAATGACAAGAATGTCCACTTCACGCGGCACAGGGGGGCTCTTCTGGAAGTGCCTTCTCACTTCTTACAGCATCAAACTCCTCTTTAAGTATATGAAGTGGAGACCGGTATTTTCCTAAAGAAATAAACAACAACAAAATATCAGTTTCCAAGAAAGAAAAATAAGGTTGTTGAATGTGTTTTTAACTGCTCTGTGCTTGAGAAAGTGTGTGTAGCTATCATTGTTTAGGTTTATAAGTTTATTGATATATATATATATATATATTTTATTGATGGCTATGATAATGCTTTTTGAAGTAAGGTAGGTGGGCTGTTACCAAGTAATAAAGTTCTGTCAGTCAAATAAGAAAAACTGTTTAGGGTATGGAAGCAAAGAGTTAGTTATATGTGTAATCATTCTCCAAATCTGACTCAGAATAAAAAAAATGATTACACTGTGATCAAAATTTATTGTGCCATTAAATCAAACATTTGTTCCTTCTTTACCTTTTCCTTTAAAAAATGTACTTAGTTCTTTATATCATTTATATAAAATGTTTATAATCACCTTTTTAATTAATTAAAATTGAGGATATCAGTTAATACCTGCTGGAGGTTGGCGTTCTGGTTTTTCGCCATCAGTACAGAGATAGCGAACTGAAACGTGCTGATGTCGACATCTACACACAGCACGACCAAATAACCTATGTAACATCCTCATAGTGGATATCACAATAATCTGAAATTTAAATTTAAATTTAAAAAAAAATTCTATATACTTAATAAATAATTATGGTTCATAGAAATAACATTACAATGTTCTTTCCAAATGCATAATATTTTTAAAAGACAATGTCATTGTTTCCATTCTGTTTTATCAATGTAGTAATTTGTAAACATCATAAAAATTAAAGCAGCATTAGTGGGTTCTTTCTGAACATTAAATACACTTTGATACATACACAAATTTTAAATATTGAACTGTTTAAGTTTTATTAGTTTTAAGTTGTGAATATATGCAAGAAGAAACATGATCAAATAAAATATTAATAAACACACATACTAATACATGCAGATAAATGATAAGGTTAATATTGATTACAAGTAATAATAATAATAATAATAATAATAATAATAATAATAATAATAATAATCACAATAACATGAATGAATGATAGAAACAAAAACCTATCAACCAACCATACAAATAAACACACACACACACATACACACAGACAAAATTACAAATATAAAACAAGCAATAAAAATATAAATGAATGAAAAATGATAGTGTTGTAATTTAGATAGGTGATTTTATGGCAGAAAATACAGACAGAACAGTGATCAGTACAAATAATCATTTAGATAAATAACCAGTTTAGATTAAATAGAGCAACTGTAAATAAAACTTGAGATTAATTAGGCCAGTAATGCATTAACATGAAGAAACGACAGATTGAATACACAAACACGTTAACGAATTCAGTCAACACGACATTCTTAATTTACCAGGGTGAGAGAGAACATGGATCTATTTCAATAAATGAACGTTTACTACTTTTTGGTAATAATGAATATATAAAAATTAAAAACATTTAACAATTTATAAGATGTTAACCGTAATTCACAGATTCATGGTCTAGGATTCATGTGTATTAGTCTGAAACCATGAAATCAGATCTCACCACACTAAACATTAATTATAATTTGCATTAGATTGATGAATCAAACAAAACACATACCCCTTCTCACGAAAATAAAGCTTAAAAACACAGAATATTGAAATAAAAAAATATTTTCAGTGGGTGAATCGATATTAGGTTACAAACGGAATAATGTCATTTAACTACAAAAAGCACCTCATATTATTGCAAAGATCGTCTAGAACTATTCAGAAGTCATTTATTTTTAACCGATTTGAAAAATAATATTATTATAAAAATATATTCAAACTTAAAGACTTACAGATTTAACCAATTTCTTAATGGACACTTATTTATTACTACACTCCTCGATTCGGTTCACGTGCAAAACTCACAATTAAAACAATTTTTCTGACTTTAATACTAAATAGAGTTGTTTCCCTTGAACTATAAAACCTTTTTTCGTTTTAAATATAAAATAAAATAAAAATAATTAACGTTATTATTATAAATGGAGGTATAAATGAATAATAATAATAATAATAATAATAATAATAATAATAATAAATAAATAAATAAATAAATAAATAAATAAAACTGATTACAATATAAAAAAATAAAACAGAAATGAAGGAAAGAAAGAGAAAATGAACAAATAAAATAATGAAATAGGCTGTCGAAGAAATGCGTCCGCAGACCGAGTCTGCGCAAAGCAACAAACTGTTTTCTTTTTCTGTTTATTGTGAAATAGTTTATTATTAATTGTTTGAAAAAACAGTTTCCTCGAAAGTGTTAATATATATGTTTTTGGTTTAACGTACTTTTATTGTTATTACTCTCTCTTTTTTATTTTGTCATCTAACATCGTGATTTTCTTCAACTGCGTCAGGAAAACATTTTATGTTTAAAACTTCAGTACATTTTAATATTGGTTTTATTTAGACCTCAGCCGTGCATAGAAGAAACCCGCTGCAACCAAGTATTGGTCATTTTACTCCATTTGCTGTAAGAAATCTTTTATTGGTACCTTTTTTCTTATAAACAGAAACACACACACACACACACACACACACACACACACACACACACACACACAGACAGACACACACATATAAACACTATAAACCATTCGTGAACACTCTAGGTGAAATCGACCCGTGGATTAATTTTAGTATTAATTTAATAACTTGCCTAACTGAAATCGTCTATAAATTTTCATTTTTTAATTTTTTAAAATTTTTTACTAATAAAGTAAGATCAATTAATTATTCATAAAAGTTTCGGAAATATTTTTTTCTAAAATTACATTCAGCTCGAACATTATTGATAGTTTTAGCATAATATGTAATTAATAGCTGTATCAAGAAAACACTTTCAACGAAATGTTTTTTCAGCATAAATTCATTAGCGACCTGAACATTAATTTTAGGGATTATACTGAAGGAAGAAGGCGATACTATCGCTTACTCAAACAAAGTGACGTATACATTCATACACAGAGACTGGTCTACATGAACATAAAAACGTTAATTGTTGTATATAAATTCAGTCATATATATTTTGTTCATTTATACCTAAGACTTTCTGACATTACAATTATGGACCTAACTATATATTTACTTCTCCGTCTTTTATTTATTTATTAAATTAAAACTCAGAATGAACTAATAATATATTTTAAAATTTACGTCACTATACATTTTATTTCAGATACAGACAGAAATCGAAATGAAGCATTAATCAATTATTTGTGAGCTCGAACAAAAATAGAGAATTAAAACAAATCATAAGAAATGAAACCAAGAACGAAAAGAAATGAATAATAAAACACACGAGGAAAGAGAAAGAAAGGAAAAATTCGGAAGAAAACTGAAATTAATAATAATAATAATAATAATAATAATAATAGAGAAACGAATAGAGGAAACTGAAAAAATACAAAGAAAAAAAAAAAGAACAAAAGGAATCGAAGGGAAATTGCAGAACATGAAAAAATAATGATAATAAAAAAAAAAATAATTAAAAAAATAAAATAATAAACTATGAAAAAAGGAAAGAAAAACAGGAAAAAAAAAAAAAAAAAAAGGGAAACGGCGTAAAAAAAAAAGAGAGTAACTAAGAAAACGCTGCTTGGAATTCTGAAAAGAATTTTCGATATTTTAATAGCAGTTTGCGGAGTGCAGCTTTTTAACTGACTGTGAACTCGTTTTCCGAATACTGACAACATGACAGATTCTTACGACATGATCGTAAAAACCACGGCCGATTACATTGTGCTGTGTAGTTTCCAGCATGTCTGTTTGGCCGTGAACCGTGCATTGCCTCCCACAACGTACATGTGTTTTTGGTGAACGGCGGATGATTTACAATCTCTTTCGTTGGCGAAGCTATGCCGTTCTGTTGTTACAGTATGCACGCATTTTAGTTAATGTCTGCGAATACAAATGGGTTAATTAAAATATTATGTTTGTTTGTGTTACTGTTTGCAGATTTCGATTTAATAATGATGCTTGCATTGCTGCAGTTGATGAAAATGACTTGGCTCATAACGTGTTCATCCAGCAGGGACAATTTTTCAGTTCTGACCTTATGCAGTCTAAAAAATGTTTATTTTTAACTAGTTTCTGTTCTGTTTATTTATTCGCTCAGTACTATATGTACGTATTTAATCACAACTTTACTCAAAGATTTGTTCTGCTCAAGATATTTTCTTTCAATGAGTTGTCAGATTCCTTTCCATGTAAAAAACAGTCCTAGATACATTATTGTACATAATTATGTTTGTCACTGCAACCGTATTCTTTGTCAGCCTGACATTTTGTACCTAACAAGAAATAGAACTTATAAATGAGTGTGCATGTGTGCAGTAGACAGTCAGAGAGAGAGAGAGAGAGAGAGAGAGAGAGAGAGAGAGAGAGAGAGAGAGAGAGAGAGAGAGAGAGAGAGAGAGAGAGAGATTGTTTACACTAACACATTCAGTAAAAACTGGTGAGTGAAAAGTAGAATATAACTAACAATAGCAATTTTGATTGCATGCTTAGCAGAGAAGAAAAAAAGAAAAAATGTTTGTCATTAACATCTTTCCTGATTAGTTATCTCTGTTATCTTAATCCCCGAAAGAGAGTGGATGAATGAAGCTGCGATGTCGACACAACATAATAGGTTAGTTAATCAACAGTAGACAACGCCAGATGTGCGTTTTCATCTTCGAGTCAAACGAAGCCTGCCACATCATCCTTTCAGTCAGTTTAGCTCATTCGTACCCGATGATCCCTCGTATCGCGGGCCTATAACTTGGCAAGCGTATAAAGGATGATGGTATTGGCGGTGGAGAAAGCTAGGAACAATATCGTCAAGAATGTATCGCGCATCAATTTGATGTAATTGTCTGTTAATTAGAAGAACCTGCCATTGTACGCGGCCATGTTGAGAGAGAGCTGTCGATTATTGCACTTGACAAGTGTGTCCCTGTTAGCACCGCCTAACCCCAGTTCTTCCAGCCGCTCTCAAGGCAAGTAAGATGTCTTGGGCACTCATTGACAACAAGCATTGTAAAATCTGCCAATTTTATCCCCGAGCACTTGTCGTAAAGTATGACAAACACGCTCGCAATTTCGTAATGGCTGATCGGGTTGGGTGTTCAACACCGCTGCCCGTCACATGCTCCGCTGGCACTAGAAACATTACGGTTTTCCGTGCACTTAAGACTGCGTGCCAGTCCATGAGGAAAGCATTCCGTAATGTGGGTGAACTTGTAGCTGTTTAGTCTGCAAATGACATGATATCATAAAGACAGGGTGCGAAAATATGACAGATAATCTTATCCGATATGTGTGGTATTTTTTTTTCTTTTTAAAGCAAGAACAATGAAACAAGAACCTAACATACGTTATTGATTGTGTTCTCCAGAATCATTGTTCTGTTCACGTCTCAAAAACACATTGACCTTTTTAGATTAGTGATAGGAAAATGCAGCAAACAACGACGAATAAATTTTCTTAAGTTATTTGTTCTTTACTCTTATTACTTTTATAATACGATTAATAATAACTGCTAAATTATTTACTATATGTTCTTACAATATGAAGATCGGTAATTACTTATTAATTTACTATATTCAGAAACATATGGCCAGCTTGGTTATTTAAGTTTTCTAGGGATGGGTTCTACTGATTTTTCTTCGAAATGTCCTGTGTTATATTGCAAATCATGTTTGCAATCATAAGCGTCTAAACACTAACTTTGCAAAATAAAATATATTTTTTTTCGTGCTGCCTTTATTCGATTTCCGATAGTAGGTTTCTGATTAATATGATTTGCTTCAGTATTTTCAAAATATTGTGACTGTTAAACTTTTGGAGTTAGAGAGCAACCAGTCTGAGTAGATTTGTGATTCACCTCGTTCCTAATCAAATCCAAACCAAAATCAGAGACGTAAAACAAAATATAAATCTTATTTTTCTATCAGTAATACAGCACTTTAGGCGCATGCCTTGTAATTAGAGATGCTACTAAATGTTCTGCAACGTTTTGTTATTTTGTTGTGAGCAAAACGCAGAAAGACTCCCAGTAAAATGTCTGCTGTCAGAATTAAAAGCTCAGTAAAACATGAAAACTTCTGCTGACATCTGTAAAATCTTTGTCAACATAAGAAAAACTTCTAAATCTTTATATACACTAGTAAACCTGATATCAGTAAGCCTTCTGCTGACGTCGGTAAAAGCTCTAAACCTCTGTTGTCGTTAGTGAAAGCTCTAAACCTCTGCTGACAAAGCGTAGATATAAACAATAAGATTACCATAATTCTCCAACACTGATGCTATTTTATTCAGACCACCCAGATTTTCGATTGTTTGCCCCATACATATTTGCTTGAACATCAAGCAGAAGCAAGTTGATTGACTGTTTGATTATAACAGAATTTCCCTGAATTTGTTTTTTATATATAATTCTTTGTTTTGTTTTCTGTTTCATACAATATTAAAGAATGTCTTTAACGTAACGTTTGTTTTTGCTATTCTATTCATGTTCATTCGAAGCAGCTTCAAAGATAGACTAGGAAAAAAAAAAAAAAAAAAAAGGGAAAAAAAATAACAAAACAATCCAACGAAACTTCATATGTTGGCAATAACAGAAAGTTCATATTGCCATTTTTGCTACGAATGCAATTATGTTTTTCCATTCACTGTTTATGTGCGAAATAGGCTCTTATAGCTTTTCTAACGTAAATTGTATTTCATCTAACTATTTATTTATTTTTCTTTTTCTCAGCATTATGCAGACTATGTTTTGCTTTCTCTGTATCGCTATGATATAAAACAAAAGTTCATGCTTAGCATTGTCTGTGTTGACTGTGTATAATATAGCTGATAAAACAGCAGATTTATTAAATAAGCCAAAAGGTCTGTTTACGCCTTGTAAACTTAAAGAAAATGACCTTAAAAAAAAAAAAAAGTCTGGAAATTGACGTAAAGAAAAATATATATCTTTACAGACAGTCAGAGAAATACTGGTAAGACTACATAAATCATGAAGAAAAATGTCTCTAAAAAAATTTAAGAAAAGTGAAATATCTTTAAATTTTTTCTTGCAACCACCAAGAGAGAGAGAGAGAGAGAGAGAGAGAGAGAGAGAGAGAGAGAGAGAGAGAGAGAGAAGAAGAAAAAAAAAAAAAAGAAAAAAAAAAAAAAAAAAAAAAAAGAAGTCGAAAAGTCTGTGAAAATGTTACAAACTCGATAAGGAGAAAGATCTGAAAAGAGTCTAATTAGTTTGTCTTACGCGGACACCGACACCGTACCGACTGACTCAAGTCATGTAAGTTGATTTTAACGTGACCTGACGGGTCGACCCTGATTTGGAACGCCCAGTCAATGAAGCCCGGCTGTTGGAATCTTAAAGCGATCGATTGGTCACGCCGTATTCAGATCTTGGAGATTACTTAAACATAGAAGAATGTCGTATGCGGGTTTACGCCCGTGATTGAATAAGCAGCAGATTTGGACTGAAAAAAGACAACAGACAACAAATGATGGTTATCTACCTTTGACCATTAGTGGTGCATGAGAAAGACTAGTAGATGATCCATCGAGAATCTACTGATTTAAATCTTAACTCCGAAAAGTATGACATAAATTACCAACAGTTTTCATTGGTGTAAATAGTAAGAATGAAATGTATTATATACTTTTTTATATTTTTTAATGCAATTAAAAATTTAATAAAATAAAATCAGTAATTTTATGATGGATATTTGATATTTTTTTATTATTTTATTTTTAATTTATTTACTTATTTTTCTCTAACTCCTTGAATAACTCTAACTTAAAATAATGTCGTTTGCACAAATTTCCGTTTTCGTCCGAAATTTCAGCCCAGGGATACTGCAAACGTCACGAAAGTGTGAAACAAAATAGATTTCGTCTGCAAGACCTTGCATTTGTCATTCGCACCACACGCTTTGAGGAAGCAAGGTCAAGGTTGTTAATGGCGCTCCTGCCGGTCCGAGATCTGCAAGCGAGAGGCAGAATGGGAAAGACAACATGCACTCATTAATGCACGGGTGAAGGAAAGGTCTTGCACGTGTAAACGAGAGAAACAACTCGCAGTCCAATTCTTGTGTCACAGCAATTCATTACAGAGCAAAGAAATGTAGATGTTACAACACGAAGCTAACACGCACGCAGCTAGTTTCTACATCTCTGTTGTTTGACATGTCTCAGCCATTTACATAGTCTGACACTCATTTGTCGGGCTTGTCGAGGCATTTCGAATCCGCTGTGTAAATGTTTTGAATTTCGGAATATTAATGTGATAGCAAATTGGTTATGAGTGCTTACAAACGATATGATTGATGAACGATTGTATTTCCATGAGAAACGAAGATTTACTAATATCGTAATATATTGAGTGTGTGTGACGGTGAATATTTGTGTATGTGTATGTATTGTTATAACTCTTCTGCGCTATGTTTTCTTTTCGTTTTTATTTCAAAATTTTTCTTTCTTTTTCTTTTTTCGAATTTTTTTTTTTTATTTTTTTTTTTTTTTTTTTTTTTTTTTTCGTTCCGTATTTCCTTATACTGAAACGCCTCAGTTTTGAAATTTACAAATTTGAAAAATGATGGCGCCGAATCTTTTCTTAAACCTCTGATTCACCCCTTTATTTTGTAATTTAGAGTTATCAAAGAAACATGTTCTTAACAAATTAACAACACTTAAAACGAAAAAATCTTAATTTTTGTTTCATTCACTGAAAAGTTAATTAGATTTCTGAATAATATATGAATGTATCTTTGAGCTGCAAGAGACAAGAGCGTTACATAACAATGGTATATTTCATACATTGTAACATGAGAGTTTTATTTCGACTGCATTAAGTCAGATTAGTGCATTCTCCAGAAGCGTCAATAAGAAAATCAGTGTGTTAATTATTTATCTTTTGAACAGATTTACAACAAAATCTCTTACCACAGTCATACTTTCCACGGTGGAAATGAGTTTGGGTATAAAATAATGTGTTTAATTCAGTATTCATAAAATATATTATCTAGATAACTGAGCATAATTATAATCGTAGTCAATGTTTGTTTGATATAAAAAGAAATTAATAAATTATGCAAGAATTATTATAGCTAACCAAATTACTTTGAACTGGATGAAACGCGACAAAGACAGCTATTAACTGATTCATTTAATTAGAAATCGAGCGTAAAAATAAAGAAGAAAAATAATTTTTGTTTCATCTGAAAAGAGACTGTGAGATTTATATCGTCATGCTTCTCTAATTTCTGTGATGTAACATTATTGCTATCATAATCACTATGACCCCTACCACCATCATCATCAGCGTCATAGTCAGTATCATCATCACCACTAGCATCACCACAAGTACCGCCATCATCATTATAGAAAACAAAAAGTATATATGCATGTTGTTTATTTGTGGGGGTTTTCATGTTGTTGTATTTTTAATAGTATTATTGTTTTTGTACAATTTTATAACTGTGATAAAAATGTGGTGATAATTTATTTTTAAATGACGAGAGATATTCCTGAAGCAGCAATTATTTCTTAAATAAATAAAATAAATAAAATAAATAATTAATAATAATAATAATAATAATAATAAAAATAATAATAATAATAATAATAATAAAAAATAATAAAAAAAAAAAATAAAATAATAAAAAATAATAATAACAACAACAAAAAATAATAATAATACTCAAAAATTAATACTACTCATTTAAATATTACTATACTGTATATTATGCTGAAATAAAATGTATGTAATTACGACATATGTATGTAACAGAGGTGTGTGTACCAATAAAAAAAACTTTGTTATTCCATTCAACTAAAATCCTTTTTACGGAAAGACACAAAATGGCAATTTCTTGTTATTTATGCACCGCCATGACTGCACTGCGGGCATTTTAATAACGTTTGGATTCCTGTCAAGCCCGAGTTGTTTCAAACATTCAAGACGAAGATAAAATCGTGACACTAAACGGTTTCTTGACCACAAGGATGGTCATGGTATTTGTAGCGGTCGTAACTCACGAATAAAGTCGAAAATTAACTTCGGCATTCTCAAGTCGTAAGTTACGAATAATGCCGAAGTCGACTTCGTTTCACTTAGTGCATTATCGGCTCTGATTTACGAATAATGCCGAAACTAGTAGCCGACACGTGAATTTCATTATTGGTTAACTCTATCTATTTCGGTCTAACGGTATTTTATGGCCTGTTTCACTGAGACATATAATGCTGTTGAAATATTTATCACTTGTTTAAGTAAAGGTAACGACTGACCTTCGTATTATAATTAGTAGTATAAATGATTTCTTTTATTTCTTCCCAAACGAGAGAGAACATTTCAGAGGTCAATGAAGTAAATATGCAGATGAAATATATATATATATATTATCATTAATATTAACTTATATACAGTTGTATTTATTTATACAGTTATATTACAATAAACTTACCAGATGACAACAAAAGACTTATACACGTATAAACACACGCAGATTTTACACACACACACACACACACACACGTGTCTATATATATATATATATATATATATATATCTGAACAGAAGCCAGTTCCAATGAATTACTTTATTACATCTTGCGTAGTTCTAGCCAATGAGGTGTTAATATAACAGCCTAGGTAAAAAGCACAGCGTTGCCCACCTCCCCAAAAAACAAACACTGCACAGAACGTTTTTATACAGTGTTTCTCACATACAGAATTAAGTTGATGCATCAGAAACAGAATTATGTTGGATTTCTGTCGTATCCCGTTAATACCATGCACCAAGGAATGCATACTTGAACCTTTATTATTTCGTATGATATGACAAATTCCAATTAAAAGCTGTGAAAGAGTATGTAGATCGTCAGGAGCCATATTCATACTTGTTTTTTTTTTTTTTTTTCCCTTTTTTTCTTCATCTTCTTCGCCTTTCTTTGTAAGTGAAGTTGTCAGCGGATGATAAAATTGTCTTTTGTGTCTAATAACAGGTAAAGCGTATTTTTTCGTCAGTCAAAAGACGTCAATATACTGCTTAAAAATTTCAAAAGTAATGGTAAGTTACATACACGAAAAGATTCTAATAGACGAAGCTAAAAGATGGAATATTTTACATTAGTGAAACAGAGTCAGATAGCTTAGAAAACGAAGTTTTAATATATATTCTCTTTTATATTTCCTTCTTATAGACCTCTCTCTCTCTCTCTCTCTCTCTCTCTCTCTCTCTCTCTCTCTCTCTCTCTCTCTCTCTCTCTCTCTCTCTCTCTCTCTCTCTCTCTCTCTCTCTCTCTCTTTATTTCACTAATACCTATTCAAAGCCTGTTTCTATTAAAATTTATGATAAGCTTAAGAAAGTATTACATAAAGCATACTAATTATCTAATCTATTAATTAACTGGTATTTAAGCTGTATCAGTGTAAATTAATAATAATCATTACTTTTGTGCAGTTGTCAAAAGAAGAAAAAATATATCGTTAATTACCTTCTTTTTTTGAAAGTTGATTATATTTCCTTTTTGTTTTCTTATATTTTTTTATGCTTTTGTTACAGATTCTAAAATTATTTTATTAATTTATTTGTTTTTTTTTTTCTTTCTTTTTTTTTTTTTTTTTTAATTTCTCTTATTAATTCAAAATTTTAAAGACAGTTTTCTGTTAAACAGTTTTAAGTAAGAATAGATATTTCTAAGAATTTCACGCACACACACACCTTTAGCAAATGTGGCAAATAACGATTGTTAATAAATTTTCTTTGTTAACATACATACCATGAAAATGTAAATATACCCAAACACATATTCACAGACTCGTTTGCATACACACATAAAATATCTACAACAAATACAATCACACATAGATGGATACATGATACATTAACACATAGTTAATTCACATATGAAATCTTACGAGGACACATCAACTTTGCACAATTCAGACACAATACAAAACTCACCAACCAAAAAAAAAAAAAATGGAAATTTAAAAATTCACTTGTTTAATCTTTTCACTGTAATAAATTATTTAGACATTTGCGTCTTTGTTTGTTTTTTTTTGTTTTTTTTTTTTTCTTTTTATCTGGTTTCTTTTGGTTGCCAGTAGTTACTACAAACACTGCTGCCGAGTTATCTGTCTTGGCTGCCGAGTTATCTGTCTTGGCTGCCAACGACCCACTTATGAACGGTTTTGGTATAACTCGCCTCTCAGACTGATAAACAAAACAGGTGAAAGACGTGTCCAGTGTTAACATGAATCTCTGCAGAGTAATCTGACATCATCTAACGTGTTGTCTCCTTTTAATCTAATATCTTCAGATTTTTTTTTTAAATTCTGGATTACGATCGTATAAAAAGCCTGTTCTAAATCGTTTATGTAGTACCGATTTGAATACAGAAACTGTTGTTTCTTTCTTTGATGTAATTATGTCTGTTATACGTAAATCAGTCAGAATACCCCACTGTAGCGTAGTTCAGAGTTATATCGTGGGTTAGTAATGCCAGAGTTCAATAATAAAGGCAGATACAGATCAGTTGCGCACAGGGTAATAATAACAGCTCGGTAATAACAAAAATTCAGAAAAACCACAGCTCAGTTGCATTACAGCTCATATGTCAGTCATTACTCAAGTCAGTTATACTTACAGCTCAGCTATATTATAACTCTTGATAGACAGCGTTGATGTAGTTATCTGGCAATCTCAAGCAATCATGTATATTTATTGCTTTTTCCGTGACGTAACGAAAGTTTTCGTAAAACGAACGATCATAGATACAAACTTGCTTCCTTAGACAGAAAGCGTAAACAGTTCAGCGGACTTCTTAATCTCTAAAATCAGAACAGAGAATTTTACCCGCATAACAGTAGAATGATTCTTCACATTACTTCATTAGCATTTCAGTTATGTTACTGTTAATCAGATGAATATCTCATTTATTTAAAAATAATAATTAAAAGCATTTTGATATAATTAGAAAATATACTAAATATTATGTCCATATCAATATTTTTATATAATGTATCATAGACAAGCTTTTAAACTGTACTTGTTTTACTAGCCAGTACGGCTAATATCACGTAAACACTATTAACAGGAATGAAAATCTATCAGAACGGTTTTCAAAGCAATGAGTCTCGGAATGAAAAGAAACTTCTTTCTCACTGTCTGAAGTCACAGTTAATCGAAGTATGATATAAATATAAAATAGATAATCAAAAACAGTCACAAATTATTAATGAAAATATAATATAAATATATAATAGACCGGTAATTAAAGAAAAAATAATCATAAATTATAAAGGTTTTTGTGTTGTGGGTGGGTGAGGAGAGACACAGAACACATAAACAATTTCGATTTGTGACTACAACAGCAGCTTACCTACATATGTACAATACTTTCAGGTAAACATTGGAGGGGTGGAGATGAACTCCCACCCACACCCTTATACTTAAACCGTTCTATGTACACATACAATAGAAATAAAAATTCGTACTAATTTTCTACAATACGTTTTTATAATAATTATTTTTGGATTATCGGATTGGAAACTGGGATAGCTAAAATTACTATCTTTTCCAAAACTCGTTTTGTATTTCGTGACGAAATAAACGAAATAAACGAAATAAGGAAAACTGAACTGAACAGAAATTAAAATGAAAACCCACACAAATACTACCACTTCATTTCATATCTTATGAGTTTATTAGAAACTAATTTCTCTAAGTAATGAAAAATATTGACACTTTGCCCTCTTATATACCATTATTTCGTCTGTCCATGTTTCCTTGACCTGAGACTAATTTTGTTTTTAGAAGGCTTTAAACAGGCAGTAACTGCGTTGTGTTAATAAACTGAAAAACACAACCCTGCAATGAAAAACAATTAGGGAACTATCAATCACAATTTTGCAGGTATCTGGTTACACGCATCAAGCTACTAATTCCTCGAAAGCGTCGAGGAAAATAGATCAACCAGCTTTTTGAATAAACCTACCAATTTAATCTGACGGCTAATTTGGCCGCGAAATAATAAAGGCTTCGAGCAAACGTCATGGAAACCTGGAATTAAAGTGACAGTGCTGTAATAGGTGTTGCATGTAGACGAAATTTCGCTACCTAATTTGTCCAATTTAAAACAATTAAGCGAGCTTTGAAGTGAGACATTGTTCCTGATGTGTTTATTGCCGATTTATCTCGGTTATCTCGACCTCCAGCCGTCTGCAGGCGTCTGATCCAAAGGGGCAACAATCACAGCGTAATGACGGCGAAGCGTGCAAGGGGAGCGTTTTGGAGCCATTTCCACGGAACGTGCAATTTCGCGCCAGCCTGGAGGCGAGGTCGAGGCTTGAACTCAGGCTCAGACCAATCAAATCTGTAATGTCGATTTCCCCTTTGGGACGTCGGCTCTTTGATACGTCGAGGACAATTATTTCAATTTGTCTAAGTGTCGGATCATTATTGGTCTTAATTAGCAGCATCAGGACTTACAAGATGCTAATCTGGTTTATTGGCTTTCTCTTGGCCATTTCTTTCCCGTGTCATCTGATCTTCGCGTTTGGGGGTCCAGGCCTTATCGCGTCAAGCAGACATAGTTTCCACAACAAGCTCTTCATCTGAATGTAAAACTAATAGAGGTGCATGTAGCATGACTATTTGGCCCTTGCGGGAACCGTATGAAGAGTTTGTAAAGCCAATTAAACGCAGTCTGGTATACACCTCGAAAATCGCCTTGTTAATAGTGTGATACGACCCACGGGCAAATTACAAATTACAGTATCTTTCTTTGTGAGTCGCAAGTGTTTTTATTCACAATAACGGTGTTATAATTGGCCCTCACGTCCAAAGAGCACTTTTTAATGTTCTCATTTTTTTATTAAACAACAAAAGCAAACAAACCGATGTAGATCTTTTCAGATGAAGTGATGATGAAACGGAAAGAAAGAGAAGAATAATGTCTTTGAAAAACACTTCAAATTTAAATAATGGCGCGCAAATTAAAATCAACGTTGAATAATTAGTAAATATACTGAGAAGAAATATTTGTGTCAATAATTAAAATACACTCGTTAAGCAAAACTGCCAGTATGACGTGTGAGAAATATATAACAAACAAATATCAAATAAATTATTTCATTTTCACAAAAACATTACACACATCCACACGCATATATACATTTGTAAAAATAATGTAACAGTTCTTCTTAATAAATAATCAGTAGGTCAGTGCAAGAAAAAAAATCAGTTACAAACTTTACAGATATTATTAAAACCCTTTCACTTCTGTATCACTGCGAACAAGCACTAAATTAATTACAAAAACACCATAGTTTTAACAGATTTATTAATTTAGTATTTGTCACAAGAAAGGTAAGTGCTAATATTATTTCCATTTCATATATTCATATATTTTATATAAAGCGATACAACAGTATATTATTTTTGCAATTGTTGTTGTTGCTGTTATTATTATTATTACTGTTCCTGTTATTACTGTTGTTAATAATACGTCACGTCTGTCTCATCTTTTTTGTTTCCTAAATATTATTATAACTGTTATTACTTCTAAGTTTTAAATCTGAAGAGAGAGAGAGAGAGAGAGAGAGAGAGAGAGAGAGAGAGAGAGAGAGAGAGAGAGAGAGAGAGAGAGAGAGAGAGAGAGAGAGAGAGAGAGAGAGAGAGAGAGAGAGAGAGAGAGGAGCTTTGGCATTTAAATTTAAGGAAAATAACCCAACTTTTATAAAAATGATTATCTTCTTTTACTCTCTGTTGTGTACTTCAGTGTTTCTTCTGTTCTCTTTTCACTTTACACTGTTCTACTTGACTCGCGTGCTTCCTTCGCGTTCACGTTTGTTGATCAAACTTAGACAGCCACAGTGAATCTAATTCCTCACTACTTAACATTTTTTAGTTCTATTCTGACACTTAACTTGTTCTTGTGGTTCTTGGCTGTCAGCGAAATTCTTTTAATTCATTACAACTTCTACCACACCCTGATTCATCATTTATTTGGTAACATTCGCTTTCAGTATAGTTCGTTTTATTCTAAATGGATTTGTACAAGACACTTTCACTCCTCAAACCAATACTGGCTTTGTGATTATTCGGTGTCAAAGTAAATTCTTACAACGCACTACCCCACCCCAGAAACAAAGCTCCACTCAGCTTTAAGCCTAAAATTCACAGAGTCTGCTCCGTAATCTGTTTGTTTCTTGTCGATTTACGCTGACTCCGAGCCTGTGTTATTCCCCGTACATACTTAGGCTGCATAATATTTGTAATTACAAATCAACATCGTCTGTGTGTTCACGTAACAATGACAACAAAGAAGGACGTTTTATATGGAAATTAGACCATCGTAAACTTGCTAAGAAAAGTAGCAAACGAACCACCTGTCAAAACAGGTTGAAAACTTCTTCTTTTTTTTAATGAACTCTCGAGTAGGATAAGAAGATGCCCTAGCTCCAGTTAAGATATTCACTGTCATGTTCTAGAGTCAAAGTTCAACCCCAAACCAGTGTCCAAACATCTTATTAAATGAGGAACAGAGAAAATATAAATTGGATCTTTCGTTTTCAGAAAAATGTGCTAAATCTATGAGCAATGAAAAGGTGTTAAAGATCTATTAAACTGTAACGACTAAACAGCTGTCGAGGATTTGCAAAATTCCAAAGTTAACAAGAAATTGGATAGCTTTTATTGTGCTTGAAATTGTGATCTGTCACTGGGTGGGACCCGTAATAACAGAATGGCGTGGCTCTTGTATTTAAACAAGCTTCAAAACAACAGAACAATGTCCCCAGCTCCTTGACGTAGTCCGCCATATTTGCGTAATTTGTTTGTAGCTTATATCCGTACTCGACTTCGTGAATTAATTACTGAACGTGTAGTGCATGGCCAAATATCTGTCTTCAGGTGTACTTTAAAACAGAGTAACCACATTTTGTATATCTGAAATTAATTGCGTGTTGCTTATGACCATTTTTGTTGTTGTTAATAATAATAATAATAATAATAGCAAACTAAGAAGATGCATGAATCACGATATTTTCACTTTTATCTCGACTTCATTTAATAGATGTAAATGTCGGAAACTCTATGGTAGACTGAAAAAAACAGCAAATTTACTATTATTTAATCAAATATATATACATTTTTACTTTCTCTATTATACCAAATGAAAGGTCAGTTTCCATTCGTCTTAGCTAATTACTCTTCTCATCAAACTTTATTATTAACAACCTTTAGCTCGTTAGGAAAAAATAAAACAAAAACGTACGAGTATACAAAAAAGAGAATACCTTAAACACTACATGGGTGTTGTCTTCTAACATTTTTAAAATAGACGTTATATATATCTTATTGCTGCTAAACCTGTTTTGACAAATATTAAGAATATAACGATAGATATTATTTCATATTATTTTAGTAACCCAGTCTGCATCCATTCTAATAATATTTCTTTTCTTTTATTTATCTTTAAAATTTAACTGTAAAATACAGTGTTCTTTTTTTTAAATTAATTAATCAATTAATTAGATAAAAGGTTGCATATAATCTGTGCATCAGATGTACATCTTTGCTGCATATAAGAATCACATTTACGTTCAGCCCGAGTATTTGACTATTGCTGTACTTTGTCGGTAACTAAATCTTCCAATACGACTCTATTTTCGAACACACATCTCACGTTCTTGAATGTGTGGCATGGACATTGTGGGTCTGCTTGAACATGTATTGGGTCGACGAACTTTACAGGTATTTTAGATCTGTTAAGTCGTGATTCACAAAATGATGCTGAATGTCTTAAAACATTCACTGAAAATCTCATAATTATTCTCGTCTCTCGACGGTTTTTCGTTACTGATGGTCGGAGATACTGAAAATGAAGCGAATACGAAAAGAATAAACAAAGACCGTCTCTGCCGAGATACTATCGTAATAATATATCAGAAACATTTCTAACGTAATTTGTTTAACAGTAAAAAATAACTTTTTACATTTCGTTTGAAAGTCTTAAACAGACTGACAAGAGGTGACTATTTTATAACCGGAATCCACTCGGATACACTGAAGTAAATCAAACATTAAGCTTATCTGCGCTCCACGGATCGACCTCAAAATTCACTCTTACTTACTTAGTTATTTTCTGAATTTTTTGCAAATATCGTCAGACCCGTCCATCACGCAATATGCGATGGCGAATGCTGGGCATATTTCTCAGAGTGGGAAATAGTTGCAAGGTTAACGGGACGTGTATCGCTTGAGGGACACATTCTAAGGTTTAACAGTAGGTATTGCGGAACCTTCGGACGTATGACAGAGTTTCCATTGTTGTGGGTGGTCTTTTCACTTCTAGACAATTTTTTGTGATAATGGAAAATGACTGGTGCTCTATGTCTTTATTTTCTTTCTGTTTCCTTTCTTTTTAATTTTTTTTTGTTTTCTCTTTTGTTTGTCATTTCTTGTTTTTATATTGTTGCTTTTTTTTTTCTCTTTAAAAAAAAAAAAAGAAGTAATAATAAGAAACATTGTTTGCCAGAAAAGTTTAAAATTTCGCTAGCAAATGTAGACGGTCGTAGCCATATGATCAGACTTCGCTTTAATATTTCTGCGGCAGAGAGAAACTTTAACACTGAAAGAAGTGTAACATAATAATGTAATAGAAACTAACATTTTGTTTTTTTAATAGAAAACATTTCTTTAAAAATGTCGTTACTTCAGTGAAATATGTCACCTACTGCCTGAAGTAACATAACGTGAGTTTGTTTTAATTTTTGCTATTATTATTATTATTATTATTATTATTATTATTATTAGTAGTAGTAGTAGTAGTAGTAGTAGTAGTAGTATTTTTGCTTCTTTCTTATTCTTGTTCTTCTACTTTTCTTACTTCTTTTTTTCTTTTTTTTTTTGTTCTTTTTGTTCTTATTCTTGTTCTTAGTTTTTTTTTTATTATTATACTTTTGTAACAAAAGCTGTAAGAATAATTCAAATCTTATCATTTTAAATCAACTAATGTTAAGCATTTTGTGACATATCTCTCCAGTCTCATTCTAGTTAGAACGTCTCAAAAACATTCGACGAATTTCAAATTAAACAGTTGATAAATAAATGTTTCAAATAAGAAAAAATTCTGGACGGCTTAATAATATACTTGTATATGTAATAAAAATGAATATAATGAATTCTCTGTTTCCGATTTATATGTAGTATACATACAAATAGAGTGATAGACAATTGTCTTATTTAGACAAATATTATGAATGCAGTCATTAAAATTTATATAAAAGCACATAAGATTATTCGTCCAGAAACATAAAGAAAATAATATATATAAACTCTCACTTGTGTACGATTTAGAACTGACAGGTTACATAATTATTGTAATTTCAATGTTTTAAAATACATTATTACAAATTATTAATTATTTGTATATGTATGTATAAAACAGTATGTATGTATGTATGTATGTATGTATGTACGTATGTATATATGTATGTATTATTATTATTATTATTTAAAATGTATTTAAGTTGCTTTGATGCGGGTATCTTCTACTTCATGTAACAACGAAAATAAATAAATAAATAAATAAATAAATAAATAAATAAATAAATTAATCACAACAACATCGATAATACTGTTAGTGCTATTAATATTATTTTTACTTCTACCAATACTACTTCCATCACCACTACCACTACTATTACAACGACTACTACTCCTACTTCGCTTCCTCCTCGTCCTCCTACTACTACTACTACAACTACTACTACTACAACAACTACTACTACTACTCATAATAATGATAATAATATAGAGCACTGACATAATAAGCCCCATCTAAACTTTTTAACGAGATTATAATTTCAAAGCGACACAACATTTGTTTGCTGGAGTGATTAATCATATTTTCTTGTTCTGGCTGTCACACCCGAGTCTAGAATTAAGCAATAAATATTTTGTCACGGTGACCAATTAAATGGCAGGTGTTCGTTTTCAGTTTCTAATTGATAAGTTTTCGTAGACTGTAATTATTTGTGTCCTGTAGGTTTGGCTTCAGATAGAGCCTTTGTTATGTGAGTGAATGAAGGAAAAAGAATCGAAACTATCATAAGAAACAAAAAAAATAACAAAACAACACCACCACCACTACCAGCAGCAGCAGCAACAACAACAACATCAAAAAATAAAAATAAAAATAAAAAATAAAATAAAATAAAATAAAAATTATAATTAAAAAAAACACACAAGAAAAACGACAAAAAAACCCCAACAAAACAATAACAACAACAAAACATAACAAAATACAAACAACAATTAAAATAATTCCTCTAAAAATGAAAAATGCCTATTCATTATAAATTAAACTATATATAGCCATGTAAGCAGTTAATCAAATAAATATCTAATAAAAATAAATATAAATAATAATAATAACAACAGCAACAAAAAATAAAAAACAAAAAGTAAAAATATATAATAGGAATTTATTATATAAAATAAAATATGTAGATAAATAAAAAAAAACAAAAAAAACAACAAAAAAAACAATTAAAAAAAAATATATATAAAAAAAAAAATACCGGAAAAAAAGAATTAGTTGTCCTCAGATTTTTTCTTAATTGTGAATAGATGGATAAATGGATTGTTTAAATGAATGAAACTTGCATTTTCTAATTCATGTAGTTTCGCAGTCTAAAAAAAAAAAAAAAAAAAAAAGGTTTGTCCTTATTATTATTATTATTATTAATGTTGTTGTTGTTGTTGTTGTTGTTGTTGTTGCTGTTGTTGTTATTGTTGTTGTTATTTTTTATTGTTATTCGTATATTTGTTATTGTTGGGTTTTTTAAAAAAAAACAAAAAAAAATTTTGTATTAATTTTATAGTCTAATATTGTGCTTAAATATTGCTATTAAACTGTTCTTCTAATATTAATATCAATATTCTTATTATTATCTTCATTCGTCTTCATCATCATCATCATCATAATAATGATGTTATTATTATTATTATTGTTATCATACATAAAATATATTGCAACACATAATAAACTTTCTGTTCATAAATTCGCCATGAGAGAGTAAAAGAAATAAAAATAATATTAAATTACCATTTTTAGTATTTCCATTAATTAGGCGCTCGAATATTACCGCCGGGCCAGGAAATATTAAAATATTAACCAAAATGTAACGGGTACAGGTTTGTGGCGTCGAAAATCGGAGCGACAAAATCTCACCAGCGACAAAACCAAAATTAACGGGTTTATTTCGTTTGCCCGGCACGAACAAATAGAAACAATTTGCTTAAGTAGCACTTAATACATTATTTTTATTCCATGCATTATTTCTACTTACACGGAAGCGAATATGGAAATTTATTAAATATGAATGTCACCAGACACCGCATTCACAGAAACAATCGCGAGCAATTTAATACTAACGAATCAAGTGTCAACGTCTTAGCGGTTCCAGTGTTAACGTTTTAACACGAATCACACTCGGACGGGTTCGTCAGTTTTTTTTTTTTCCGAGTTGTGAGATTTCGAACACGGAGCGATCAGAATGACGTGGAGCAAGAATCGTATAAGTAGAAGGCATTTTTGTAAGTGATATATCCATTTCATATAAATATTAGAAAAACATTTTTTTCGAGTCTTAATTTTTGCTATTAAGACGTGATCGCTCGATGGTGTGATCTGAGGCTGTAAATAAAAAATGGGTGTTGAATTATTGGTTACGATGTTGCCCCTGTGGTTACGGTGCACCTGCTTTGATAGCGATCCTTTCTGGCAACGGTAATAATAATAATAATAATAATAATAATAATAATAATAATAATAATAATAATAATGATAATAATAATAATAAAATGTTTGAATGTAATAATAATGATGATGATGATAACAGCGATAACAACAGTTATACTAAACAGAAGAAAGAACTACACGTCCAACAAGAAAATAACAACAGTATTATTATTATTGTTATTATTATTATTATTATTATTATTATTATTATTAGTAGTAGTAGTAGTAGTAGTAGTAGTAGTAGTAGTGATATTAATGACTGCAATAAAACGTACACTCCAGTATGTAAGTTCTTCTCTCTTTATGGCAATAATATAAACAGCGACGGCATTGACAGTTACAGACAAACAACAACAATAATAACAATAATAATCACAGTGAAAGCGTCAGTGATAAATCATAATTATAACAACAACAACAATAAAAACAGTAATACTACTAATACTAAAACTAATACTAATAATACTAATAATGATAATAATAATAATAATTTAAAAAGTAAAAAAAAATATAATAAGTAAATAATTGAAAATAATAATAATCATAAATTTAAAATTATGTTAGGTTACATAATTGTAAAAACGTTTGTTTCCATACTTTAATAATACAATTTCACTGAACTAAATTATTATTTTTTTTAATTAGTGAAATTGAATTGAACTAATTCATTTTTTTTCGTTTATTAATAAATCTATCTCTCTCTCTCTCATTTTGCATGACACTCCTTTTTTTCTTTCTCTCACTAAGAAAAAAAAAAAAAAAAAGGAATGATTTTTCAATAAAAAGAAAATAAATAAATAAAAAATAATACAAATTTTGAAACAAAAATAAATGGCTTTATAAATATATAATGAATACTACTCTATAAATGAATTATGAACACTTATTTTCTGAGTTAATTAAAGTAGTTTTAAATTGTTAGTATTATGTTATTTAATTATATAATCACAGTAAATGGATTAACGGAAAGAAAAAGAAAGAAAAAAAAAATGATTGTTGGTGGATTATGCAGAAATTACAAGCGAGGAAAATTAAACGCACCTTCCGTTCGGAATAATTATATGCTGCCAATCAAACGAAACTGACAACGACAGTTTGCTAGGTACAGCCCACTTACAGGTCGCGCGTGGCCATCTATCTGTTTACGTATTTAACGAACCAATGAAAACGCCACAAAGTGTTGATTGACACAGACGATGAAAACAGGTATATGACTCGTTACGATTGCATAGAAAAGAGGTAATTAAAAACACCTTCGTCGTAACTGTATTTTTGAATGTTTTGCTTTATATGTCAATCATTATTTGTAGAGTTAATATTATCATAAAAATAAACAATATTTTTGAGGTAAATTACAGTTTAGCTGGAGGTGAACGCTTTTACAGATGGGAGAAAAGTTTATTTATTTGCTTGCTCTGTTTTGACAAAATGGATACTCACACACTGAAATGAGACAAACAGAAACAAACAAAAAGTCATTAACACACTGACAAAAATGAAGCCTGTAATTTCAACAGCAAAGCGACCGTCTTCGTTTACCATTGAATCAATCATTGGAACTGAAAGAGGGAAATCATCACATTTCCAAAATGACGATACCCCCAGACGACTTTCGTTTGGAAACAGGGATATTGAAAATCGGGTGCCCTTACCCCATCAAGAATTTTTACCCCAGCTGAACAGACTCTATCAGGACCTGGCCATAAGTTCGCAAGTATTCACCCAGCCCTGGGGTGTGTACCCGTCGTCCATGGCCCCTGGGTCAGTCTCAGGACAAGGACAGTGCTCCTTATTAGCGCCCGCACCTGTAAATCCTTTTCTCTTCAACAGACCTTCTGAGACAACGCAACTTCATCCTTGGCTGTTTGCAAGACAAGGTCTGAGTTATCATCTACCAGGTTTGTATAATTTTATTTTATTTCGTTTATATTGAAAACACGTTTGCAAGTGCACAAAGACCCTTTGGCCTGCCTATTTCAGTAAACTGTTTCAATTATTGTTTAATATTATTAAATAATAACAGGTGTCGAGCAGGTTTAATGGTTTATTCTACTGGGTTTTGTATTATTGCAGAAAATGAATGTGGGCAGTACTGTTTAACGATAGGAAAAAAAAAAAAAAAAAAATATGTGAATAATAATTTTTATCGTGATGTAGATGTTTCCCGTTTCTAATTTATATGATAATCTACTGCTTTTAAAAGAAACTATTGCTTATGTAACGTCAACAGCAGTAGCAACAAACAGGAAACAACAACAACAACAACAGTAATAATGATGATAACTACAACGATGACAACGAAAACCAGACCTGTAATAATAATAATGACGATGTTGATGATGATGATGATAATAAAGATGATGGTGAAGATGATTATAACGATGATGATAAATATCAGTAAAGCATCAAAACTATCATGATAACTATTACTATTTCTATTAAATTATTTAATCATAAGCATTATTATTATTATGTTATTGGTACTGTTATTGTTATTGTTATAACAACAACAACAACAACTACAACAACCACAGTAGTAATAATAATAATAATAATAATAATAATAATTATAATTATTATTATTATTGTTATTATTATTAATCTTAATGATAATTATTAGCGCCAGCACGAACAACAATGATACTGGTAACAACAGTATTGGTATTTTCACCAACAGTGAGGGAAGTAGAAGTAGTATTATAATCACCATTCTTTTTCATTATTATTTTTGTTATTGTTGCTTTTATTATAATTATTAATGATAATAATATTTCCTATTGTCTTTCATCTTCTTCTCTGTATTTCATTTGAAAACTTTTTAATTATTGTAGAAAAATATTAGTAATAACTAAACTAAGCTGAAATTAAATCAGAATGTTGTAAAAATAAAAACAAATTTAATTTAGTAATTAAAAAAAAAAATAAAAAAAAAAAAAAAAATAAAATTTAAAATAAAAAAATAATAAAAAAAATAAAATAAAATAATATTAAACAGTATAAAATAAAACGACAGTTAAATTTTTCTCTGTAGTTTTGAACATATTTGAGAGAAACGAAAATATCAGAGGAATTTAAACGTCAGCTACTTTACATTCATTTGACTGAGTGACACATAGGTAGCAGATGTTTTCTAATCTAACGATTTAGGTATTAACTTATAATCAGAGAATAATAGTGATGATGATGAATCATAGAATAATAGAAATAGTGCAAGTTGTGGTATTAGTAATAGTAGTAGTAGTAGTAGTAGTAGTAGTAGTAGTAGTAGTGGTGGTAGCAAGGAGGTGGCTGTTGTAATGTAGTAGTAATAGTATTAATGATAGTAATAGAACCATGACGATGATAATAGTACCCAGTTGTAGTGGTTAGTAGTAGTAGTAGTAGTAAAATATAATATATACATTTGTCATTTTAATACATTAATAGCATGTTACATTTTTAAGATATTTTTTTTGCATATCTGAATTTATTAATTAATTAATTAAATAGTACTAGTAGTAGTAGTAGTAGTAGTAGTAGCAGTAGTAGTAGTAGTAGTAGTAGTAGTAGTAGTAGTAGTAGTAGTAGTAGTAGTAGTAGTAGTAGTAGTAGTAGTAGTAGTAGTAGTAATAATAATAATAATAATAATAATCATTTGTCGCTGTTATTTTGCATAGAACTATCCAGTGAATGTTTTCTCCAAGTTATATTAAGAAACAAAAAAAAAAATTAAAAAAAAAAAAATGTTGAAAAAAAGAAAAGAAAATACAAATAAAAGAAAACAAGCAAAAAAAAAAAAAAAAAACACACAAAAAAACTCCCCAAACAATAACACTCATCAAAACAGAAAACGAAAAGAAAAACTAGACATTAAAAGATAACACATATGTGCGCGCATGTTTTGTATCTGTCTCTCTATCTATCGATCAGTTAATAATAATACATTTATAAATAATTTTTTTTTTTTTTTTAAATAACTTTCTATCACTATCAATAAAGAAAAAATATTTAAGATATTAACTGATTCCTACAATTTATATAATATTAAAATATAATGAATAATAACTAAACTAAATATTCTGTAATATCTGATTACAGAATTACTTATATCTGCATGTATATGTTATGTTTGTATATATACAGATATAAATTCACACGCACGCACGCACGCACAGAGTTAATATTGATATCTACGTTCTAGCTTATCCGAAATTTATTATTAAAATAATTCTGTTAATACAAATATTTATTAACACCCAGATAAAAGATAAAAGATAATAAATCATATGTTAGTAAGTTTATTTTGACCATTAAGAGTTAATAATATTATTATTATCAATAGTATTAAAGTAGTTTTTAATGTTATTATTATTATTACTATTAAATTTTGTTAAACGATATATATATATATATATATATTTGTTGTTGTTGTTTTTGGTTGTTTATACTCTTATAATAAAAAATATATAAGTAAGCAAGTAAATAATAAAATAAAATTTCAGAAATAGCAAACTTTAACTAAGATTGAAAAAAGGATAAAAGGTAGCATACAGATATGTTTTATAATGAAGAAACATCCTAAGCATTTAAGAAACAACTAAGAAAAAAAGTCAGTTATTCTAAAAGAAAAAAATTGAAATATTTGACAAATGATTCAATTACAAAATTAATAATAATAATTATAAAAGAATTGCAGTATTTTCGATAATCGTAAACCACATCAAATACGAATACATCAAGCTGTTTGTTTGGACGATTACAAAAAAAACATGGAATCATTAATTATTAACAAACGAACGCAGCCAGGTATTTGAATGGATGATTACAAAAAACGTGGTGTCATAATAATAATTATTATTCCGTAAGTTATTTTGATTGGATGTCTAAGTGCAACATGCGGTTCATAATTATTATTTAATAGCATCAATCAACACGACACTTTCGGCACAAAGATCACAGAGGGTAACCCAAGACACGGTTCACTGGTTACTTATCACCAGTGTTAAAAGTCAATTGGTCCAATTAACCTCACATTATCAATATTACCACGGTGGTGAATCCATCAAAAGGGGGGGTTGACGCCATCTTGTAAAACAACAGTCCCGCAGACGACAGTTCTGCAGCTTAGCAGTTGGGTTATCTGAGAGATTATGCGAGATCGTACGAGATCCAATAACGACGGAGATGAAAGATAAACGCTTTCAATTGAGCAGATCGTCACTTTGATACAGTTCTCATTGGATTACTGCGTGACGTTGTGGACATTTGTGGACGTAATCAGCAGCAGAATAACATTACCATGACAGCGGTCGTTAATAACAACGCTACGTGGTGTCTCGGAAGAGCACGCCCCGGCGGTTACCTTACAAGATAGTGCTTTAAAATGGAGTCATATATTATTTGTGGAATTTGGCATCTGAATAAATGTTAATTTTCTTTTAATGACAGCAAAAAAAAAAAAAAAAAAAAAAAAAAAATAGGGATAATAAATAAATAAATAAATAAAAATAACAGTGTGAGAGACTGAGAGCATTATTAAACTCGATTTAAGCTGAATACAAGGAAATAATATATATATTTTATTTTATTCTATTTTTTTTTTTTTTTTTTAAATAAAGAAATTATTTCAGCTTTAAAATTATAATTATTCCTTTCAGCAAAGAAACCCCTCATTCAATTATTCTGGATCAGATACTAAACAAACTCTTTTTTCTTTTTCTTTAGTTTCTTTTAAGATAACATTCAATTTTTTAATTTCCTTTTTTTCCTTTTTTTTTTTTTAAATGATGATCAACCGCTAAAACGATGGGAATAAATACATACTTCCCATGTGGTAAAGTTTCTCATTATCACCCTAACCCTTTCTATATTCGATTACTGTACTCCTCATACACAATTTGTTGACTGGTGTATGGCTGACAGGTTCGCGTAAATAACCTAGGTGCATTTGCCAACACGAATGTACACAGCGTTGCGTTTGTCGACAGTTTCAAAAAGACTTAAATAATCTGTGGGCGTTATTAAGGCGCATTAGCACCCGAAGAGCGACTATCTTTTCATAGTATGTTTAATTTCCTCCCATTAAGCATGAGAACCTCACTTGAAAAGAAAGAAGAGCTTTTTTCTTTTTCATGGGAGACTGCGTCAAAAGAATGAAAACGGATCTACTCGAGGAATATTAATTTATTCTGCTGAACTGAAACCTACGTAGGTGAAAGAATGTATCTAACTTAAGTACCATTGTTGAAAGCAATCTATTAGCACAGATTTAGAGTGCGATTCGAAAGAAAATTGACAGAAAAATATGTCATACACTTGTCATCTTTTTTTTTAAATACAGTTGTCAGTGAGTCTTTTTTAGTTACACAAATCCAAATATAAAAGTCCATTCTGCAGTTTTGTTGTCTTTGTGTTCGCAAGTATGTTACGAGACCACCCGAAGACAAGAACACTTTCCGACGCCACCCGAATTTGCGAACGCGTGCTCCGAGACCACCCGAGGTTGCTGACGGAGTTCGAGACCACCCGAGTTAACATTCACTTTTTATGTTGTTTTTTTTTATTATTTAAGAAAAGCCGTCAATTTTGACAAATTCTTGAAATAATATGACAGCTTTGCAATGTGTCACGTCACACTTAATTATCGTAAAAGCTGCACTCGAAATTTATCTTACGCGGTGAAGAAGAGGTTGGCAGACCTTTTTTTTTTTTTCTTCTTCAAATATTCGTGGTATAGTGGCTGAAGGCTGAAACACATATTGTATGAATGCACAGAATTAATACAGTATGACAGGGCCGGCTCTTCAGTCTATCATAGGTTGTTTACGTACTAATTAAACATAGGTCCGTTGTTTTAGGTTATGCTATCTTGGTTAGAGATTAGTGAATAGGCGATAGGTTCGTGGTCCGTTTTATTATTTTATTTTTATAGTTAATTATTTTAAGGAATATGACTTATATATATATACAGTCGAAGCGAACTGCAGTGCTTGTAGCTTATATTGATAGGGTAGACTGCTCTGCTTATACTCTAGCGAAGCTAATAATGCTGGGTTGAACTGGTTCGTGTTAAATCCATTTCTGTGGGTGATTCTAAATTAATAATAATTGTTTAAGAAGATAATCTGAATATTAAAATAATTAAATGATAAATTCATTTAGTTATTTAATTGTCTTATTAAAAAGATAAATACACACCGACTATTAACGTACAAAGCTATGGGAATAATTGAAAAAAAAAAAAAAAAAAAAAGAATCCCCCTTCCCCAGACCCTCCAAAAACAACAACAACAACAGCAAAATTTAATAAAACCCCAAACAAACAAACAAAAACAACAACAACCTTAACAGTTATTTCTATTACGAGAGAAGAATATTCATGATATCAGTGATAACCTCCGATTAATGGCGATTACACACGATGACCTCCGAACTGTGGCGCTTGCACACGGTGACCTCCAAGTACAAGCGGGTTGCACACGATAACCTCGGACGACAACAGAACCTGCAGTATAAGTATTTAGGCTCACAGGGTCGCACACGCGGTTCAGCGACAAGAAGTGCCACAAATAAACATGCGCGCAATTAACGCGTAATGAGGGAAAACTCTTCGTGTCTCGATCAATACAGCGCCTCCCATCTGAAGATTTCTCACTGTTTGCACACACCAGAGGAGTAATTAATTTAACCAGTCGACGAATTTTTAAATATATCTTCTTTTTTTTTTTGTTATACCTTATAATGATGGCGTGTTATCGACATTCTTAATTACGTTGTCCATCCAGCCTGTAACCAGTCTAAGCCAAGGACGATAATCAATGTGTTTCTTCTTTATAGTTTTATTTGCCTATGCAAATCTGTTTAAATACACGTTTGAGTAAACGTTTCTTCTGCTTGATTTTGTTGGACTTTGTTAAATACTCGAATCGTTGTTTTGTCAACTCGATATCGCACGTCTTTTCTTTGTATTGTCTGTAAGGAGAAAGTTTTCTTTTGTTGTCGTATCTTTAGAGAAAAATTAGAAGAAAAAAAAAAAAAGGAAGAAAAACGTAGTTTGAATTCAGATATATTGTAACGCAAATTCATTCATTCAAATATGTGAATAATCATGCATTCACAATCTTTGCAGACACTTGCAGAGTTGTAGAAACACACACACACACACACACACACACACACACACACACACACACACACATTTAAATACCATTTAAAACATGCATATTAATATACATATATACCATACAAATACATTCAGTAATACACATAAATTAAAACATACGTTCTTCAAATACCAATTAATATTAAACTTCCTCAAATTATTCCATATAATATGACAGTGAAAAAATCATTATTAAAACTAACATTACTTCTTTAACCAGTTTCATTTCAGCATTAGTAACAAAATAATTAGTCTGTATTAGAGAGATTAGAGACTGAAAAAAATTGAAATCTTTATTTCAGTATATTAACTGTTTAAATTTATCACAGGCTGCACAGACCCAGGCTTTCTCTTTCATCCCTACCGCAAACCCAAAAGGATACGCACTGCATTTTCTCCCAGTCAGCTGCTGAAACTGGACGATGCCTTTGACAAAAACCACTATGTCGTTGGACAGGAAAGAAAAGAACTGGCCACAAAGCTAGGACTAACCGAAACTCAGGTAAGATCAACGTTTCAGTGAGATAATAATTGATTAGGTAGTACAGCAATACGAATATTTATTCCTGAAGTCTGTGATACTAAAATATGGTTAATTTTACTTATGTACAGCAATTTGAATAGTTATGACTGGAGTCTGTGACTCTGAAACATGGCTAAATTTATCCTTTCTTTCCTTAAGTACTGGACTTAAAAATAAAACAACACTTCTGCATATCTATACCCTTAAAAACTGCACATATAAAAAATGTAAAAACAATAACATATATTCTAATATATGCATTTATATGCTTGAATCTGGAGGATAAAACACATTAATACAAACAGTAATAACAAATATTCTTAATGCTTAAATATCGTACAACAATATGGATTAAAATCTCCTATTAAAAATTTAAATACCATCAAAATAGTCTTAAATCTTGAATATTTAGAACCAAACGCATTAAAACCGCGTATTAAAAACATTAACAACAACAAATATTTTTAACTCTCGAGAACAAAACTCTCAGGTAAAAAAAAAAAAAAAAAAAAAAAAAAAAAAAAATAATAGTAATAAAAATAACAAATAGTTTTAACGCTTTAATAAAAAAAAAAACACATACCACATGCAACACAAGATCATGCATAAGCGCTGCAGAATCATGTTTGAAAAGCGCAGTCAAATGTTCCAAGTACGATCGTAACTCAATAGTTTGTGTGAAGTGTCGCACCTGCAGTATGACACTAGATCATATGTCGTGGCTTTCTCTAATAAACGTGTAGTTATCACTGCTGGCAAGCTTTTGGTAGATAAGTGTTGCTTCTTCAAAGGGTTTTTAAAAAAAAATAAATGTCTTCCTATCTGATGATGGATACCATGATCCTAATGTAAACTTTAAAAAAAAAAAAAAAAAAAAAAAACTATAAAGATTTCTGACGAGGGGTAAAAGAAAAAGAAAAGAAAGAAGGTTTGACGACAATCAGTCGGTTACATAAAATTGAGGAAGATTTGTTCATGTATCGGGTTGTGTGAAAGCGGCTTAAACGTGTTAATTTAACACATTTTACAGTACAGTAACCTAGACAAATAAAAGAGAATCGTGCACCCTCAAACGATTCAGCTGTGATTATTTTTTTGAAATGTTTACGACAATAAACGTAACAATATAAAAACAAATTAAACTTAAAATATAAATTCCCTGTAATTTAATTTTTTTTTTTTATAGAGCTTAATAAGTCATTTTGGAATGCTATTTTTCAACGACTATTTCAGCTTTAACACGTATTCTTTTATTGGAACTAAACTTGTTGACAAAGTTCTTTGAATGCATGTATTGAAATAAATTTATTATTATAGCTATACTATAACAATCATTTATGCACTCACAGAATTTGTTTATAATGTAATTTTTTCTTTCTCACTGAATATATTTACCATCCATGTCATAATATATATATATATATATATATAAATTATAACGAATTTAAATTTAAATTTAAAATTAAAATTTAAAAAATTGCAATTTAAGTGTTTAAGAATCTGTACTATTCGACAATATCTTCAAAAAATTAAAAAATTAAAAAATTAAAAAATTAAAAATAAAAATAATAATAAAAAAGTAAAAAGAAAAGAACAAGAAATGATAACGCTTGTTTTTGTATGCACTGAAGGATTATTTAATTAAATATTGCCTCCATGGTAGTCAATTACAGCTAGTAAAGGGAGGTTAATGGTGTTGGGACATATGAATAACACAAAAAGTTCGCAAAGCACCATTATTTCTGGAGCCCGTTTTGACACGTAACGTAAACATCTAATTACAATTTAGGCCAGTAAAATGGGATAATCTGAACAAATCTTGAAGAGATGAAATAGTATTTCACCTAATTCAACAGGGATAGCACAAGTAATTTCCTCTGCTCTAGGATCTAAAATATTTGAACGTGCGTTATTCCGTCAATGGCTACTCAAAAAGAAGGCGAAGAAAACTATATAACGGATTTTTCATTAGCCTGTCACGAAGAATTTGTATTATTTGCGATGCAGAGTGGTGTGTATCTGGGGTTTAATACGTCCTTTTCTTGGAGGGAAACGTCACGCGCAGTCGTCGCGCTCGTGCGTTTTATTTCCGCTCTCTGTAGTCTCGAAAGATGTGTTAGGTCGGCTTACAGGAGGCGTAGATATGGAACTGTGTAAATTAGAAAGCCGAGCGCAAAGATAAATAGTTCCATGTGAAATCGAAGAAGGGACAAACAGCGTTTACTTTTCATATATCACGACAGTTATGTATGTTCACAATTAAATGTAGTAAGCGGTCTAGAGAATCGGAAGTTCTACGACTCATACTGGACAGTTTTAAAGATCAGAGTAGAAGATAATTAGAAGGAACTATTTGTTTTTCTAAATTAATACATCAAGGAAAGTTAGAAAATATCAAGCAATATCTTTGAGACGAAAGCCTTATATATCACAGTGGTTTATGTTATCTTTACCAAGCTGAAGTTCTGGGATCGAATGCCGATTCTGGCTATAACAGAACTAATAATTATTATACCCACGTGTTTCTAACTAATACCTTAAGTACGACCGTCACTAACACAGTATTAAGCAGATAACAGTTTTAAATTATGAGCCCTTGACAAACCTAATGTTCTTTAATCTTTAGTGAAGATAACCCGCTCGACCAGGTTCTTTGAATTCATATATTAAAATACATTTATTACGACAACTATGCCAAAAAAAAAAAAAAAAAAAAAAAAAAAAAAAAAATTCTTTCAGCATTTATTGAATAACAATAATTTCTGTATTCAGCTCGATTATCAAGATCAGCGGTATTAAAATCCAAACAGTAAATTAACTACACGTGTTAATCCACACATTGTCTGTGTATTTCGCAATCACTGACCCCGTTGGAAAACATTCCCCGCGATTATGATCGATCAAATAATGCTTTAAATTTTATTTGTCGTGTGACTGTTAAGCTATTTCTCCCAATCCGTCGCTGGTTACAAATAATGACTTACTGGTGTCAAAAGGCGCCATTGTTAATAATGGCAACACATGGCGAATAAATCATGCTTTGATCCATATAGACGCTTATGTCACATCACAGACACTTTCAAATTTTACTGATCAATGCATTTTTATAAACAGTCTCCGAGCAGAAACGCCTCCATGCCAGAGATAGGAAAAGTTTTCAACAGTTTTGTGTCTGCTGTGATTGATTTTTTTAAATCCTCTTTGATTTAGTTTTCAGTAAAATTCTTCGTTTGCTGAGATATTGTCTGATTACATATTTATGTGCATTTACACGCATGGATACTTCCATGCATACATACATAATCTATACATACCTACATACTTATATATACACATATACATAAACATTCGTACATGCATACTTATATACACACACACACAATACAATACAATACAATATATATATATATATATATATATGCAATACTGTACGTCCATAACATTACATAACATAAGATGAGATGAAAACAAAAAATAACAAAAGCAAATAAACATATTATAAAGATAATTATATACACATAATTTATTATTCTGTTTAATACATTCAGGTAAAAGTTTGGTTTCAAAACAGAAGAACGAAATACAAGAGAATAAAAGCAGAACAAGATTCTATTTCGCCATCTAACAGACAATCAGAAAAATGTGTGAGAGAAAATTCTGTAAACGATGACAGTGACAGTGAAGATGAAAATGAAATTGTTGATGTGTCTTAGACGCCATCTTGAAGCCACAAATTTCCTTGGACCAGAGAAATGCCGTCGTCTGCTTTGTACATTTGCTTGGAAACGTATCTTCATGACAGGTAGAAAAACTGAAAGGAAACTTTTGGAGCCCGTTTTTGAAGAGAAGATCGTCCATCTCACGCACTTGTTTGATGCTGAAGTGATCGAAAACTGAGAACAAATTGCAGTTAAAAAGACTGTAGAGTAAAGTGGTTAGAATAAAGTACAGATGGGTGCAGTTAAGAAAAAACATTTGAATAATTTAGCTAATTAACATACACAATGGAAATATAATGCCCATGACATTTTTTTACGACTTGTTCCCCTCATTACACTGTTTACGTACTAACCTGTAAAAATATGGAGGACACGGAACATATTCTAATTAAAACACAAAAGACTTGTCTACGACAATTATCAAAATATTGAGAACAGTCGCTGACAATTTCAGGAGCAGCGTAACAATATTAATTGTTTCTGAATGTAAGTTTTAAGTGACAAAATATGACTTTATAAATGTAAAGATTGTTACTTGAGAATGTACTCGACTGCTATGATAACAATGACTGCCATTTTCTTTTATTTAAGACATTTCAACATTTAAATCTTTTGAATAAGTTTATTTCAGATATTATACATTTATTCGTTTGAATAATTCTTTTAATTTATCTGTTAGTCTCTCTATCTATATATATTATATCTGACTGTCTAAAATCATATATGTATAAATCTGTGTATATGTACGTATGTGTACAAAATCAAACGTAATTTAAATTTAATAGGCACATATGCTTCTTCCAATAATATATTTTAAAATATATATATATATGTTAACCCTCCCCAGCAAAACAAGGACAGATATCTCTCCGCATTGACAAGACTGGAATTTAAAAGCCAATAAAATATATATTCAGTGTAAATGATATTTTCATATGTTACAATTGATTAAAGCATTGATTTAATAACGTCAGAAACTACTTGTTCATATTATTGTTTGTTTTCTCTTCACCAATCGATTTTACAAAGAGAATGATAATTACATTTAAAATTTGTTTGAATGTCAGTTTGTGTGTGTTTGTGTGTGTGTGTGTGTGTGTGTGTGTGTGTGTCTGTTTGTTGTTTTATGTATGTAAGTAGAATACAGTCGTCGCATCAAATTACAATATTAATATGCTTTGATTCTAGAAGTAATCTTGCTTGTATAACGCAATATCCATACAATTTAATTTTAGAAGTAAAATGGGTTATAAAATGTAATGGCTGTGCGCTAGTATTCTAAGAATGATAATTACCAGTGGAATGCGGATGTATCTGAATTTTAAAAGTATTAAAGGTACACAGTGTAGATTTACACAAGGGTTTTCCTGATAAATGTAGACTGTGAAAAGTCGACAGATAAATAAAATAAATTACATAACAGAATGTTTATCAATTCAGTATCTAAGACAAATATAAATTACACACATATTTTGGGTCTATTCTATCCACATCCGCGAAGAAAAAAAAAAAAAAAAAGTAGTTTCAATTTATACTTTCACCTATATTATCCCATCCAAGGTCTCAGACCTAAATTTTTTTTCCAGCTGAACGGAATTTCAGTTACAACTAACTCTTAAGTAGGGATTCTCTGTTTGAAAGTCGAGTGCCGTAGTGGGCGGTCTGTGTAATCTCACTGCCACGACCTTCGATAAACCCCCATGTACACTGGAATGAAAATGTCTTCAGTGTTGGTATCGGAACGGACTCGATAAAGGCGAACAACAAACAGAAGGGGCATTTGGCTGTGAAGGCGGGGATGTATTTACTAGGTGTAATTAATTGCCCTATTTGTCATTGTAATACCGCGTGTTGCCGGCTGGCCGATAATGTGTAGTTTTTTTTTTCTTCTTCAGAGACGCTTCTAATACTTGTAATCTAGCTATATATAAATCGTGCACGACCCGACTGCTCTATTAATTTCCGATTTTGACAAGAATATTGTTGTGGTTATTTCGCCACTGTTCACAATTTCTTCGGTAAGAAAAGAAGCAATCTGTAGCTGGGTAATTTCTGTTTTGTTGAAAAAGCTTGTCAACTGGAAATTATAAGGTAATCGACAAAGAAGCGATACCCGTCCCGTCCAGGGATAATAGATGGCCGTCCTTCATAAAAGAAGTGACACTAAACATTGACTGATTTATTTCTCGCTTCAGAACGAAAAGCCCCCATTTCCCAAAGGGTTTCATTCACAGCTCGCTATTCTGTATAATTGGACTTCATTGACGGTGGAAGACAGGACAAGAAGCATGTCTTACTTCTGCTTGTACAAGTCCACGTGGACCTCCTTCTCCTCCTCCCTCTTTATTTAGTCCCTCTGAATCTCCGTCAGAGAGCATGATTGTTTTTGGTTTTTTTTTTTGTGTTGATTTTATATTTTATATGTTAATGTGGTGTAATAAATATTTGCTTTAAAAGTTACTGAAATTTAATTTTAATGATTTTAAAGTGAAAATAATGCTAGTTACTTTATACGGATATAGACTGTATAAGATTTTTTTTTCTGTGTGTATATGTTCGTTCGATTTTCAGATCGTGTGTACCTTTAATAATTATACCTTAGACGTTAATTTGCTTTAATATAAAATGAAAAAGTATACGTAATCAACCAATGTTCTGCTTATGTACGTATGTATGTATGTATATATGTATGTATGTATGTATGTATGTATGTATGTATGTATGTGTGTGTGTGTGTATATATGTATGTGTGTGTGTGTGTGTATGTACGTATGAATATGTATGTATGTATGTATATATGTGTGTATGTATGTATAAAAATAAATTATGAATGAACTGTGTTTTAAAAGTCTGTGCTTGCATGCAGAGAGAGAGAGAGAGAGAGAGAGAGAGAGAGAGAGAGAGAGAGAGAGAGAGAGAGAGAGAGAGAGAGAGAGAGAGACATAGAAACAGACTGATAAATACTTAGACATAAGAACGTGTATGAGACTGATGAATAAATTAGTCCAAGGACACTGTCTGGGTTACAGAAATTGATTACATATTTGCAATATAAAAGCTAAACAATTGCCCACCGACTTCGGATTGAAGCCACGGCAGCGTTTTCTGTCTGTTTCACAAACGGGATCAAGCATTACCGCACTTTACAGTTAGAAATCGACAAGACCTCACAAGCTGTCGTCAGAGATTTTCTAATGTGTCAACAAAGCAACATTAAACAATGAATATTGCCGTGATTAATGCGCAACATCAGTAATATGTTAAAGACATAAAAATATTTCTACTGCTGTTTGTCTACGTTAACAAAGGTATTCGAGAAGTGTCTGTGGGCGATAGCACGATGGCGTTTGCGTCGAGAAATGTGTTTGAAATGTGATTTATGTTTAAGAAATAAAGCTGGAATAAGAAAGTTTAATTTTGGTGTCACCAGGCGCACATCTAGAACTTTTACTAGAGTGGTGTCTGAAATATCTACCGCCTGATGGGTTATTGTGTGAAAAAAAAAAAAAAAAAAAAAAAAAAACAACAAAAAACAAACAAACAGAAAAGAAAGAATGACAAGTCCTTAAAACGACAACAACTGTGGATCGAATATGCCATGAGTTTATATTTATTTATTTAATTTATTTATTTATTATTATTATTATTATTATTATTATTATTATTATTATTATTATTATTATTACATTTTTTTGTATGAATTAAATTAACTTTTACGATATTTGATGTCCATAAACAAATAAATATTTACAAATATATTAACAAATTAAAAAAAAAAAAACAACAACATATTTCTTATATTTTTTTATTATTGGAAAAGATACAAACAACACGCAAACCATGCAGCAGACCAATAAATAATTTCATATTTCTCTAACCGATGAACTATCTAGAATCTTCTTGTTCCAATCAAAGAAAAAATTGATGAAGTCAATTGCATGAAAATGACACGCTCTGTTAGAAAAAGACATCTGCAATAGACCTCACCGATCCGGGTCAGACAAATCGATTTCAGTGAAAAGAACGTCAATTTCACGCCAAGTCATAATCTGACCGCACAGTAAACACGAAGTGTGACATCCTGGCAGTGAAATCAAAACACAGATCTTGCGTTGCAAGTCACGAGGAAGCACGGGTTGATTTTCGCCAAAACTCAGCTAAATAAATCTTCTCTTTTAATTTCCCCGCCAAACGCGAAGCAGCGAGCGAGAGATCGCGAAATTGTCCATATCGAGAGTGAAATATACATTACGGAGAAAGTTTTTATTTCTCTTTTATTTTCGGAATTACTTTTAGCTAATTCTGATTTAGCGCAAAAGCTAAATGTGCAGAAAAACTGATTGCTTTAAGATCTTGTTTCATTTACAGTTGTGAAAAAATGATGAACGCAATTACAGCGAGGAATGAGATCATTATCATTGCATTACAAACGGTAATAATTTTAATTTGGTCAACGGATTAATATCATCCCGTTAGAAAACGATCAGCATTTAAACAGACTTTCTTCGGGCTAGTTAGTGTCAAAATCATAAATTTCAATTATTTTTATTATTATTATTATTATTATTTTTTTTTTTTTATATAATCCCGTTTCTTATTAATAATATTATTTTTTTTATATTTAAAAATAATTAAAGATTAATGAAATAGGCTTAATTATTTAAAATTTGTTAAATATTTATGTGTTTGTTCGGTTTTTTATTTATTATTTGGTTATTTATCATCATCTTCATTATTATTATTATTATTATTATTATTATTATTATTATTATTATTATTATTATTATTAATGAAGTGATAATTAATTAATTTATAAAAGTGTTTACAAACACACACTAAAACAAATAATACCAGAGATGCTAATAAGATATCATTATCCTACTGATTTATTGCAAATTAAGCAATTTACATTGTAATGAACATGAATCAAATCTATTCATTTGTAAGAAATAAGTATGTTAACAGAACAGTAATAATAAATAGGAAAATATAAATATTTATTTATATTTGTTGTTGGGTTTTTATTTTATTTTAGTGCTTTTTTTTTTTTTTTTATTTTATATAATTAGGTTCTTTCAAATACTGTATGTCCTTTCATTATTATTATTGTTTTTGTTATTAGTATTATTTTTGTAATTATTTTTTGTGTTATGTTAATATTTTGGAAAACGATACAAAAAGTAACAAGTAATCGACTGTCAAAAAAAAAAAAAAAAAAAAACAACAAAAAACAACAACAACAACAACAAAAAAACAATGCAAAAGGGAGTAAAGAAAGCTACAATAATAACAACTGTAACAATTTATATTAATAAACATAGCAACAAACAACAACAATAACGACAAACACACATACAGCGACAGCTTCACACGTTTATTGCATTACAGAAGCAAATTCAAAAAAAAAAAAAAAAAAACAACCTTAAATTAAATTACATAAAAAAAATGAAAAAAATAAAAAAAAAAAAAAAAAATAAATATATATTGAAATAAACATAATTATAATAAAAAATAACCCTGACATTTTAATTATCTTAGAAACGTTTCAAATTACCTTTCTCATGATCATAAATAAATTATAAAACTTTTTTCTCCTTACTAATAGTTTTACTGCTTTTTTAGAGACAGGAACACTAATAAAAAAAAAAATTGGTGAAATTATTATTAAAATATCATCGAGGATGCCATTTTTATTATCTACCTATCTCCGTAATCGTATACTCGCTAATTAACATGATTTACCTGTGCAAGGTATCACATTTTGGAGATAAATACTTTATCTTGGTGATTAGTAAAATGACAGTACTGTATAATCATGAACAGGTGTTCCACTTAACAGGAATTATAACATCCGTGTGGGTAAATTATAGGCACGATTATACCGCACCACTTATACTAACACAGTGAAACACGGGGTAAAGTGTAGTAGACCTAATGCAGTTGAGTTGATCTTTATTTTTTTTTTTTTTTTTTTTTTTTTTTTTTTTATATCATTTCATTTATTTTATTTCTTTCTCTTTCGCTGCATGTCATCCACCGGACCGGCTGTATATTTCTTTTTAATTCATATTAATTTGAATATGTAATTCCTAAACATAGTTCTCCTGAGCCATAGGGTTTAAATAATCTTTTTCAAGGATTCCGTAAGAAATATCCAAAATCCAAAATTTGTTAATATTTTTCTTTATTTCAGAGGGTAAAAAGACAGGCAGAGAGAGAGAGAGAGAGAGAGAGAGAGAGAGAGAGAGAGAGAGAGAGAGAGAGAGAGAGAGAGAGAGAGAGAGAGAGAGAGAGAGAGAGAGAGAGATGTAGGTAGATAAATAAATAGATAGATAGATAGATAGATTGACTAATAGATGGATAGAGATAGGGATAAAGACAGATAGACAGACCGAGTGGATAAATAAATAAAAATAAATAAGTAAGAAATCATAGGACAGCAAATTATTTAGTACATATTGATTTATTAAAATGTTTAAATATCTGTTTACGGCAGATAAAGTTTCACAGTGTAAAAAAAACTCTAAATATTCTCTTTATTAAATTGTTATGCTAAAAAAAAATCAGTAATAATAATAATTATTACTCTTTTAAAGATTACTTCTTCTTTTCCTTTTTAACAAAAATTATAAGCAGGAATAGCGATCCTTGGTGACTGTTAGAACGAATACATCAAAGAAATGTTCAAACATTTGTGTCGTGGATACAACAACTGACTTTTCTAGATATTTTCATAGAGATCATCATCAAACATCATCATCATCATCATTCTCGTTCTGTATGTATGTGTATGTATATATATATATATATACATTCATGATTGTCATATTAAATATAAATATAATAATAATCATAATAAAAAAATTTATATATAAATATATAATCATTAAAATAAATCAGTTTCAAATAATCGTTTTTGAGAAATGCTTGGTGTGAACGCACCTTTAATACTCTGTTGGTGGTTTTGAGTAAATGTACCTTTATTTTCTAGACACTGATACATCACCCTAGTTTATTGGTTATAAAATATAATGCTATTTCTCACCAAATTGATGCAGTATCAGAGTTTATTGCTCGTTTATCGAATACGCGCGACTTTTGTTGGTAATTCGGATATATTGTTTCATACCGCTAACTTTAATTCACTCGGATTACCGAATGACGCTTTCAAGCAGAGGCAGTCAGAAAAATAATAAAGCCTTTTACTTTTCTTTCTCTGTTCAGCTAGCGGGAAGGATGTATATTTATTGTATTATTTTGTTTTATTATATTTCTTTGTTTTCTTCTTCTTTTAAATTCATATATTTGTTATTTTCTCATGCCTTTCACTGTTTTTTTTCTGCTTTAAATTTCTCTCTCTCTCTCTCTCTCTCTCTCTCTCTCTCTCTCTCTCTCTCTCTCTCTCTCTCTCTCTCTCTCTCTCTCTCTCTCTCTCTCTCTCTCTCTGTCTATCTCTCTCTCTCTCTCTCTCTCTAGTTCTCTCTCTTTCTTTTTTTCTTTATTTCTATTTATTCACTCAAGCTCTCTCTCTCACAAGTACCATAAACACACACCCAGACACTCTATTTCATATATACACACACAAAGAGGATACAGGCTATCTCTCTCTGTCTGTCTCTGTCTCTCTTTCTCTCTCCCTAATTATCTCCGAACGTCTGAACGATATCAAGAAACAAACTCTATCCCTCCTGCTCCTATGATTATTACAAACTCTTGACAAGAAGGTCCGTAGGATAATTCGAACCCCGATACTATCAATCCACAAACCAACCTTGACAAGCGTGCCTGAGAAGCGCACGCCAGTAAATATTCGTTCGTGTGAGTGTGTTATTGTGTTAATAGCTCTGTCGTTAGTTTTTAATAGACCGATAGGTTTATTTCCATCTGACAAATCGTTCCGCTTCGGGTACATTCCGTCTGAAAAAAAAAAAAATTAGCTGACAAGTTGATATCAGCCCCAATCTAGCTTAAATATATATATATGCATGGTGCCAGGAACACTTTGTTTACCGTAGTATGTTTTTTAAATTAGTCTTAATCTTTACCTTTCTTTGTAGGGAAGGGTCTCAAATCAACGCCATTAGCCTGACTGAAACGCGTATCCAGTGTCAAAAATAACTCGTCTAAAATAAAACACTCGAAAAGGTTTGCAACCGACACCATACCAATCAGAACTCTTTAGATATTCGATTCTATGAGTCCTTGTTATCTCCCCTTTGTCGACTCTTTCTTGAAAACTGGTCAGCGATTGTTTCCTGTGGTATTAAACCCCCCAGCTGTCAAAACATGCTAGAAACTTGTCATCTATTGACAAAAAGATAGAGTTATTGTGAAACGAAATAGAAAAATTGCCCCGGTGAGGGAAAAATCTATCAAGTTATGCGATAGCATGGGCGGGGGTCACCATCCTCTACAATCAGCCGTTACGCTCTGCTGGTTGCATAGAAAAGATGAGACAAGAAAAAAAAAAATACAATAATAGTAAATAAAATAAAAATACAAATACTAACATCAACAATAATAACAAAACAATGATAATAAATGATTCTCATTTCATTTTTTTTTTTTAAATGTGAAAATATGATAATAATAAAAATTATATATATAAATAGATATATATATAGATGGAAAATTATGGAAATGAAATATCATGTTGCTTTTTTCTTTTTTCTTCTTTTTTTTCTTTTTCTGCTGTTAAAAATAGATCGGATAAATGAATGTGAAAATGCACAGCTTTTATCATCGTTTTCAAACGTTCTCTTTTAACCGCTTCTTATGCAACCATTTTCAAAATGTATGGATTTATAATATCTTCAAATAAGGTTTTTAATAAGAGATTTAACAGAAAAAGAAATAAAAATGAAGACAGAAGAAAAAAAAAAAAAAAAAAAAAGAAGAATTAGCACCACAGGTTGCTTTTATCATACTGTCCATACTTTTTCTCCCATTTAATATTTACTCTTTTTTCGCTAAAAAAAAAAAAAAATTAGGTTAAGAGTAGAATGGGAAAAAAATGATTGTGAAATTAGATTTACAAGTATTCACAAACGCTCTGCGTTGACGCTTTTCAACGACGTGACATGTTATTTATCGTTATCAATTTCAGTGTAATTTATTTCTCAATGATAAACTCGAGTTTGCATATTACATACAACGCTTCAGCGCGCTTGTGTGGATATCATTGCATGTAATTAACATTTTGAAATGTAATAATCACTTGCTCCTTTATGTAAAAAAAAAAAAAAAGAATAGAAAATGTATGGGAAGAGCAAGGGAAGGAAGAAGGGGTTGTGAATAATGAGAAAAGTGTGTGTATTGCGCTGTTATGCAAGTAACATGAACTCTTAACATACATGTGTGATTAATATACAGCTGAATTATTGCAGTGACATAATACATAACGCATACACACAAGAACAAAAAAATGAAAAAATATAAATATATGAATAAGAATTAGATAAAATTGATGACTAGAACACAATTTTTATGCTG